>CM026403.1:38769223-38846646 GCA_014843695.1 Archivesica marissinica
TACTACTACTGCTGCTGCTGCTGCTGCTGCTGCTGCTGCTACTACTACTACTACTACTACTACTACTACTACTACTACTACTACTACTACTACAACTACTACCACTACTACTACTACGAATAATAATAAAGAGAAATCTTTTAACAAAAGTTAATCTGCCGTGAGGCCCTCAACATATATACAAATCAAATGCAATCAAACGATAGGACTATAAGTGACAACTGCAATTGTGGAATTATATGGTAATGTAAAAGCTGAAAAGTAGAGAAACTATATACAATATGTAATGAAATATGATGAGATATGGAATTGGCTAGTAGAGTAGGATAGGGGAATGAGACAATTAATGACAATAAATCGTTATAACATTGTGCAGATATGACTTGCAACTTCTTAGGAATTGTGACAAGATAATGAAGCTTTTATTTGTTATATAATGTTTATAAGAGTAACCAAACAAGTAACGGTAGTTAATAGTAAACTTATTATTTTAATGATTCAGGTTATAAACTGAACGAGTTATGTTTCCAAGATGGCCGCTGCTAAAGATGGCCGCTGCAACAAATGCTTTTCGCTAGGCAATCCAACATCCAATTAGATTTCGATATTTTAATACAGGTCATGCCACGTAAATCCCATATTGGCCGTGCGTGCTAGCTCCACATTGTCCTATTAAAGCATTTAAACTGTATTTATATTATATATTATTACAACGATTGCGAAGCAAGTTTTAACAGCTTATATTAATCACTTTCGTTGGCGCGGATGAAAGCGTAAACAGAGTATCCGGAAAAACTCACCTGTCCGATCTGGCTACCACCACGATTTAAGCATTGATAAATTACGTCATGTTGCAGACAACATTCTATAGGTAATTAGTAATATATAATATATAAAAAGTGTGACAGTTGTTAGTGTAATGATGCTCCTATACCACCTCCGTAGGTTCGGTGTTTCATGTGAGGAAGCTATCCAGCTGGCTTGCGGTAGGTCTGCGGTTCTACCCGGGTGTGCGTCCGTGTTTGCAATATTGCTCGGAGAGACATCCGGGTTCTTCCTCCACCAATAATAGCTGGATAGTCGCCGTTTGACCTAAGCTGTTGGTGGGACGATAAGCACACACACAAACAAAAGTGCAATATCTACGATGTCTTGCTCTGTTGGCTCCGAATTAATGTTGCTCAATATATGGGTATAAAGTATCGATCCTGTCCGATAGTTTATTGGTAGAGAAACAAATACTGCATATATTGAGATGACTTATAGCATGCCGATGATTGTGGATGTATCCTATATCTTATCGCCCGAACATGGACTATAATTGAACATGGACTATAATTGGACGTAAGTGAAAGTTTATAAAATATGTATTTCTAATCTTCCAAGTTTATGGCTTTAAGAGCCTTGTTGTAAATTCTATAATTTATTGTTGGCATACCGCTAAGTAGTTAACTAGATTAATGCGCTGTTTTAATGTGTGTGTGGCAATGTTTATAAATTGTTAAAATTCTTTACTGCCTAGATACTATTAATGTATGGACAGTCAGCCCTGTTTTAGTTGTCACATCTATTAGGTAGCCAATCTGTATTTAGCATCCAGATTCCCAATGTGATGTGTTAGGCCTATTATATATATGGCCTCTAGTAAGTAGTTATTTGTGTTAAGCAGCCACTTTAAGTGAATCCTTTGGCTACTTAAGAAATGCTTGAATGTACATAAATAATATGTATATTCGTGTTGCTAATTACAAGATGAAAAATGAAATGACTTCCTTAATCTCTAAATACATCATACAGTATTCTCTATATAACCTAACTCTAAGCGCATCATACAGTACTCTCTATATAACCTAACTCTAAGCGCATCATACAGTATTCTCTATATAACCTAACTCTAAGCGCATCATACAGTATTCTCTATATAACCTAACTCTAAGCGCATCATACAGTATTCTCTATATAACCTAACTCTAAGCGCATCATACAGTATTCTCTATATAACCTAACTCTAAGCGATCATACAGTATTCTCTATATAACCTAACTCTAAGCGCATCATACAGTATTCTCTATATAACCTAACTCTAAGCGCATCATACAGTATTCTCTATATAACCTAACTCTAAGCGCATCATACAGTATTCTCTATATAACCTAACTCTAAGCGCATCATACAGTATTCTCTATATAACCTAACTCTAAGCGCATCATACAGTATTCTCTATATAACCTAACCTAACCATCATACAGTATTCTCTATATAACCTAACCTAAGCCATATACAGTATTCTCTATATAACCTAATCGCTAAGCACATCATACAGTCTCTCTATATAACCTAATCGCTAAGCACATCATACAGTCGTCTCTATATAACCTAATCGCTAAGCACATCATACAGTCGTCTCTATATAACCTAATCGCTAAACACATCATACAGTATTCTCTAGATAACCTAATCGCTAAACACATCATACAGTATTCTCTATATAACCTAATCGCTAAGCCCATTATACAGTATTCTCTATATAACCTAATCGCTAAGCACATTATACAGTATTCTCTAGATAACCTAATATCTAAGCACATCATACAGTCGTCTCTATATAACCTAATCGCTAAGCACATCATACAGTCGTCTCTATATAACCTAATCGCTAAGCACATCATACAGTCGTCTCTATATAACCTAATCGCTAAGCACATCATACAGTCGTCTCTATATAACCTAATCGCTAAACACATCATACAGTATTCTCTAGATAACCTAATCGCTAAACACATCATACAGTATTCTCTATATAACCTAATCGCTAAGCCCATTATACAGTATTCTCTATATAACCTAATCGCTAAGCACATTATACAGTATTCTCTAGATAACCTAATATCTAAGCACATCATACAGTCGTCTCTATATAACCTAATCGCTAAGCACATCATACAGTCGTCTCTATATAACCTAATCGCTAAGCACATCATACAGTCGTCTCTATATAACCTAATCGCTAAGCACATCATACAGTCGTCTCTATATAACCTAATCTATAAATACATCATACAGTATTCTCTATATAACATAATCTATAAATACATCATACAGTATTCTCTATATAACCTAATCTATAAATACATCATACAGTATTCTCTATATAACCTAATCTATAAATACATCATACAGTATTCTCTATATAACATAATCGCTAAATACATCATACAGTATTCTCTAGATAACCTAATCTCTAAATACATCATACAGTCTTCTCTATATAACCTAATCTCTAAACCCATCATACATATTTCTCTAGATAACCTAATCTCTAAACACATCATACAGTCTTCTCTAGATAACCTAATCTCTAAATACATCATACAGTCTTCTCTATATAACCTAATCTCTAAATACATCATACAGTCTTATCTAGATAACATAATCTCTAAACACATCATACAGTCTTCTCTAGATAACATAATCTCTAAGCCCATACATCAACTCACTTGCCCCTTTCATGGTTTTATGTTCGAATCGCAGTGGATGTGTGGAATATATCCATTGCCAGTATAAACGTTTCATGGCCAAGTATAAATTAATGGGCTGTTAATTTGATTTAAATTAATGTGATTTTAAAAGATCTTTTAATGGGTTTTAAGTGTCATTAAAAATGACACCATTAAATTAGTTTAACAGTATTTTGTCTTCTAGTAATGGTCATCAACTTACTCTTCATGATGGCCATTAATAAAGTGTTTAATGGGGTCATGCATTTGCTTAAAAACCTGTAAAACAAGCTATTATAAACCCATTAATTTGATCAATATTAACACATTCAACACCGAGTAACTGACATGGACGAGTGCATGATATATTTAGATCAATTAATTAATAAGAATATACATTTGGACCAGTTCATTATCAAACTGGGTAATTATGTCTAAAAATAGTAATACTACTGGCAAAAAGTGCAGATCTTGATGAGATGGCTAGTTGCAAGCCGGCTCATTTGGATCTACACTTTTAAGCCTATTTAGAGATCTGTAATGTTGAAAGGGCTAAGGGGCAAATTAATGAACATGTCATTGTTTGGCAACAACATAGCGTTGACATGCAATTAACATTTTAATGACATTTTAACAGTGGCTTTAATGGTCCATGTATGCAGTAGTGTGGTTGTGTTGGATTATTTCATGTGAGGCAGCTCGCGGATCGTCGGTATAGATCTACCCGGATGCAGGCCTGACACTCAAATGGACACCCGGGGTCTTGCTCCGCCATTACCAGCTGGAGTGTCGCCATATTTATGACCTAAGCTTTCGGCAGTTTCTTACGGAGGTTGGTGCACCCAAGTACTGGTTAACCGCTGGAGCCTGCCCAGGAAATGTGTTGTTAGGTAAACTGACCGCCGGCGATATAGCCCAAAAAGGTGTTGATGCAGGCGTTAAACCACATATACGAGCAAAACAAAGAAAATCACAAATCGTCACCTCCTCATCGTTTTGTAAAGTGTTCCCTAACATTGAAGCAAACTGTTGAACATTCTGTTGGGGGAAAAGTTCATTTGTTTTAGAGCAGCATTGATTAACAATATATTCAACGTTAAGATAGATCAAGTTTCTGAATGTGGGCCAATATTTAACTTAATTTAAAAGACAATGAGTGTGGAGAGGTGAAAAGAAGTATGGTGCCTAGTTATTTATTTTCAACGTATACATATACATTCTGATTTATTCCAATATGTGAATAGGTCCTTTTAGTTAGGATACTTTGTTTTTACTGTTGTGCCCTAACCAGATGTTGCGGTATGATAAATGTGATTCTATTCAAATCGCGTTAATTAACTTATAACATTCTTTAACAAATAAGTACCCATTGTATATACTGTATGAGATCTGTCGAGATATAGTAATATAATAATCATAAGAAACGATAGTGGAATAAAATTGTTAGCGAGTTGTGCAAAGGAAACAACGATAAAAACAGGGGGAAACACTTAATAGCACCTATCTACTTTTAGGGAGTATTCAGGGGCAGTAACTCACCGATGTTCCTCATACCTTCTATATAGCAATGAAACCTGTCGAGCCTCCATGGTATAATGAACGCACTGTCCGCCTTGTACTCGAGATGATGTGAGTTCGAGCCTCGACAGAACAACTGTGGGTACATATGCAATGCTCTTTCACCGCCAATGTCGCATACAAGTACAGTATGACTCAGGCTATACCACCTGTCCGTAACGCCGTGTCTGATCAGGATCTATGTTGTTTGCACATGCTCTGAATGAATTATTCGGCGCTGAAAGAGTTAAATCCACATTGCCTCATCTATCTCTAGTGGCAATGGAATGAGGTCTCGAGAGCGATTAAACTAATGTTGTGCACACCTGATTCCCTATTGAGCTATAGTATATTCTTATAAACCAATGAATAGGACACTAGTTACGGTTGTACCCAGGCAAGGCACTTAAGTTCAACATTGCCTCTTGACTCTCCCTCATGACCGGGAAGTATGTGAGATGGTAGGGTGGTCGCCAGATCGGACAGGTGGGTTTTCTCCGGGTACTCCGGTTTCCTCCAACACGAATGACCACATATACGCTTTCATCTGCGCCAACGAGAGTGATTAATATAAGTTGTTAGAACTTGCTTCGCAATCGTTGTCAAATAAATAAAGTTTGAACTTTAAAACTCTCCCTCATGGTGATGTATTCCACCAGGAATGAGGTCTCGAGAGCGAGAACAGAGGAACCGTGAACTTACGTATCATGTTTAAGGACACCAGTCCTCATCGCACAAACCTTCATACATACAGACTGACCGATTAGCGCAGTGGTTAGCGCACTCGCTTCTCACCATTGCAACCCGGGTTCGATCCTCGGACCGGGAAGTATGTGAGATGGTACGGTGGTTGCCAGATCGGACAGGTGGGTTTTCTCCAAGTACTCCGGTTTCCTTCCACACGAATGACCACATATACGCTTTCATCCGCGCCAACGAGAGTGATTAATATAAGTTGTTAGAACTTGCTTCGCAATCGTTGTAAAATAAATAACGTTTAAGCTAAGCCTGCATACACTAGACAGGCACCATGTTCATTACACCATGTAATAGGCTGCATAAAAAAGATCCAAGTTCATACAATACCGAGATCATGGTACAGTACGTCCCTGTCAATGAGGTGCATGATTTATTTGAATTTATCACGTCTATGGTGGAGTTTTATTGCCTAATTCACAGTTAATGCTAGATGTAAATTAGAACGTCCTGTCAATTATAGTGAGATGGGTCGATTAGGGGGGATATGTTGTTGGTGGTTCAGTTGGATTTTCCGACGTATCCGTGCAATACGGAAACGCGCATGGCATAAGAATTTCGAGAGCATAAAATCAAACTAAATAAATTGAATCATTTATGATTTTTGTTTTCAGCAGCATTTTTGCTATCATATCTAAACTGTATTTTTCTATAGATTTGAGATATTTTGAAACAAAAACTCCCAGACAATCAACCCATTTCGTTATTTAAAAAAAACAAATTGTAAATCTCATTTATGTCAATGGTGGCAAACCCTATGAAATGAACCTCATTTTCAGTTTTACGAGAGGAATCAGCGATTAACTAACTAAAGTTTGATCCTCCGTTTCACATTAATAATGGCATGTAACCATGAACCGATGTATCGTGTATCGCTTATATACCCGGTATGTAAAACAAGCCGGGATGTTGCTGGAAGGTGGACGTTGTCTGTATCTTCCACTCTCCTCAAATACATTATATAGCTGATATAGTTGTAGGGGAGTCACCGCGAATATATTGTTGTAGGGGAGTCACCGCGAATATATAGTTGTAGAGGAGTCACCGCGAATATATTGTTGTAGGGGAGTCACCGCGAATATATAGTGGTAGGGGAGTCACCGCGAATATATTGTTGTAGGGGAGTCACCGCGAATATATAGTTGTAGGGGAGTCACCGCGAATATATTGTTGTAGGGGAGTCACCGCGAATATATAGTTGTAGGGGAGTCACCGCGAATATATAGTGGTAGGGGAGTCACCGCGAATATATAGTGGTAGGGGAGTCACCGCGAATATATAGTTGTAGGGGAGTCACCGCGAATATATAGTGGTAGGGGAGTCACCGCGAATATATAGTTGTAGGGGAGTCACCGCGAATATATAGTTGTAGGGGAGTCACCGCGAATATATAGTGGTAGGGGAGTCACCGCGAATATATAGTGGTAGGGGAGTCACCGCGAATATATTGTTGTAGAGGAATCACCGCGAATATATTGTTGGAGCACATGCCCTGCTCTCTGACTTTCTTTACAGGGTCATATCGGTTGTGGTATCATCTTTAACTTCCTGGACGTATTTGTTGTGGTACAATCTTTAGATTCCTGGAAAGATAGGTTGTGGTACCATCCTTAGCTTCCTGGACATATGGGTTGTGGTACCATCCTTAGCTTCCTGGACATATGGGTTGTGGTACCATCCTTAGCTTCCTGGACATATGGGTTGTGGTACCATCCTTAGCTTCCTGGACATATGGGTTGTGGTACCATCCTTAGCTTCCTGTACATATCGGTTATGGTACCATCTTTAGCTTCCTGGACATATGGGTTGTGGTACCATCCTTAACTTCCTGGACATATGGGTTGTGGTACCATCCTTAGCTTCCTGGACATATGGGTTGTGGTACCATCCTTAGCTTCCTGGACATATAGGTTGTGGTACCATCCTTAGCTTCCTGGACATATGGGTTGTGGTACCATCCTTAGCATCCTGGACATATGGGTTGTGGTACCATCCTTAGCTTCCTGGACATATTGGTTGTGGTACCATCCTTAGCTTCCTGGACATATGGGTTGTGGTACCATCCTTAGCATCCTGGACATATGGGTTGTGGTACCATCCTTAGCTTCCTGGACATATCGGTTGTGGTACCATCCTTAGCTTCCTGTACATATGGGTTGTGGTACCATCCTTAGCTTCCTGAACATATTGGTTGTGGTACCATCCTTAGCTTCCTGGACATATTGGTTGTGGTACCATCCTTAACTTCCTGGACATATTAGTTGTGGTACCATCTTTAGCTTCCTGGACATATGGGTTGTGGTACCATCCTTAGCTTCCTGGACATATGGGTTGTGGTACCATCCCTAGCTTCCTGGACATATTGGTTGTGGTACCATCCTTAGCTTCCTGGACATATGGGTTGTGGTACCATCCTTAGCTTTAATGGACATATGGGTTGTGGTACCATCCTTAGCTTCCTGGACATATGGGTTGTGGTACCATCCTTAGCTTCCTGGACATATGGGTTGTGGTACCATCTTTAGCTTCCTGGACATATGGGTTGTGGTACCATCCCTAGCTTCCTGGACATATTGGTTGTGGTACCATCCTTAGCTTCCTGGACATATTGGTTGTGGTACCATCCTTAGCTTTAATGGACATATGGGTTGTGGTACCATCCTTAGCTTCCTGGACATATAGGTTGTGGTACCATCCTTAGCTTTAATGGACATATGGGTTATGGTACCATCCTTAGCTTCCTGGACATATGGGTTGTGGTACCATCCATAGCTTCCTGGACATATGGGTTGTGGTACCATCCTTAGCTTCCTGGACATATTGGTTGTGGTACCATCCTTAACTTCCTGGACATATGGGTTGTGGTACCATCCTTAGCTTCCTGGACATATGGGTTGTGGTACCATCCTTAGCTTCCTGGACATATGGGTTGTGGTACCATCCTTAGCTTCCTGGATATATAGGTTGTGGTACCATCCTTAGCTTCCTGGACATATGGGTTGTGGTACCATCCTTAGCTTCCTGGACATATGGGTTGTGGTACCATCCTTAGCTTCCTGGACATATGGGTTGTGGTACCATCCTTAGCTTCCTGGACATATGGGTTGTGGTACCATCCTTAGCTTCCTGGACATATGGGTTGTGGTACCATCCTTAGCTTCCTGAACATATGGGTTGTGGTACCATCCTTAGCTTCCTGGACATATTGGTTGTGGTACCATCATTAGCTTCCTGGACATATAGGTTGTGGTACCATCCTTAGCTTCCTGGACATATGGGTTGTGGTACCATCCTTAGCTTTAATGGACATATGGGTTGTGGTACCATCCTTAGCTTCCTGGACATATGGGTTGTGGTACCATCCTTAGCTTTAATGGACATATGGGTTGTGGTACCATCCTTAGCTTCCTGGACATATGGGTTGTGGTACCATCCTTAGCTTCCTGGACATATGAGTTGTGGTACCATCCTTAGCTTTAATGGACATATGGGTTGTGGTACCATCCTTAGCTTCCTGGACATATGGGTTGTGGTACCATCCTTAGCTTTAATGGACATATGAGTTGTGGTACCATCCTTAGCTTCCTGTGCTTATCAGTTGAGGTACCATCCTTAGCTTCCTGGACATATAGGTTGTGGTACCATCCTTAGCTTCCTGGACATATGGGTTGTGGTACCATCCTTAGCTTCCTGGACATATAGGTTGTGGTACCATCCTTAGCTTCCTGGACATATGGGTTGTGGTACCATCCTTAGCTTCCTGGACATATGGGTTGTGGTACCATCCTTAGCTTCCTGGACATATGGGTTGTGGTACCATCCTTAGCTTCCTGGACATATAGGTTGTGGTACCATCCTTAGCTTCCTGTACATATGGGTTGTAGTAACATCCTTAGCTTCCTGGACATATGGGTTTCGGTGTGTTATGTCCTGATTTGATTCCAGCATCACGTGACGACTTGGCCAGCCATGCTAAGAACGTGGTAGTCATCATTCTCCTATTGTTGTTTCATCGGTGCTTACGGATGTGATCATTTTGTTTTGGCTGCCACACCTACTGCTAGCCAATGAGCAATCCCGTTTCTCCAAACTCTGCAATGGGCTTGAATCCATTAGCAAGTGCTCACCTATTGAAGAAATAATGTATCAGTATGCGTCAACGTGTTGTCCAGCGTGGGCGTCCGGTGACGTGTTTTCTCTTTACTTCTGGAAATACCAATTAAGGTTATATCATGCTCTTTCATAACAGTTGAACATTGATAGTTAGAACAGGTAGGTCCTACCATCTGAGATTCGCTGTTATGTACATGTCGGTTACCTGGCCGGGGTATGGGAGGTTATTCAATAGTGAGTTGTCTCTCAGATAGGGGATTAAGAATTGAGCTAAGAACAAAACTAGATAGAACTAATTGAGAACTAGTTAAGAAACAGAGTAGAATATGTCTAGGAAAGAGCGTTACGAACCTGTGGGATTATGCAATTCCTGAACTGTTTAATGATGTAGCGTTTGAAACTGGGCTGTTGTGTTTGCCACTGTTCCCACGACGTCGCTTAGTGTCCGAACCAAACAGTAAGATTAGATCCGCGTCTGCATTTGCCCTCCCACTACAACTAGTAGGAATGAGTCAACCATATATACAGGTTGCGTTATCCTCAATCCTTAATGGGCGTACATATTATAAATACTTGACTATGTTTATTCAAAGAACTAAATAGTGCTTAAACTAAACTAACTAGCATGTCCATTTGCTGTTGGGTGGAGTCCGCCATTTCATACAAGGTATACATAGCCTAGGTACGGTGGCGATCGGGGGTATTGGCACTCTTCCTTCCACTCTGGTGCATTTTAATGTATGTTTTCGACGTTCAAATGTTGATGTATTGTTCAAAATGACGCCAAATTGAGGAGAAAGCAACCTGCTTGGTTACCTCTCGCCAATGTAGGTGTTGGCAAGCTATTATTGATTTTCTTGCGAATGAATGGATTTTGCTGCTTCACGCTTGGCTTTGGACAGTGTGTCTTCGATTCTCCAGATCCTTTTCCTAGAATGGCTTTGCTTCGGACAGTGTGTCTTCGATTCTCCAGATCCTTTTCCTAGAATGGCTTGGCCTCGGACAGTTTGTCTTCGATTCTCCAGATCCTTTTCCTAGAATGGCTTGGCTTCGGACAGTTGTTCCTCGATTCTCCAGATCCGTATCCTAGAATGGCTTGGCTGCGGACAGTTTGTCTTCGATTCTCCAGATCCTTTTCCTAGAATGGCTTGGCTGCGGACAGTTTTTCCTCGATACTCCGCTCTAGAAGTGTCTTGTAGTGTGTGTATGCATGCATGCACCTCTGTGTATGCATTTGTATACGGCATTCAATCCACCTTGAACATACGGGATTCCAGTCTTGTATATTCGGAATGTCACGTATTTAACGTACAGAAATGTAAGTCAGATATTGATGTAAGTTTTAAGTTATTACGCAAACGTTGTAAATATATTCTAAACTTGATTTGCATATTATACTAGAGGACATAGAAAACGCTGAAAAAACACTGATCCACGTGTGGAGCCTTTATTCATACGGTGGTATTCGTAGGTTTTCCTAACACAGGTCTTACTGTAATATAACTTTACATTTCACGACCGACATCCATCATACCTACTATTATAAGAGAGAAATACTACATAGTTTGTTATTAGCCAACGCAAACAGAAATCATGTTGGAACGATAGCGGTGATTAGACGTGATTAGTTCTGCAGTTCAATAGTCCAGCTCGTTTCAGATATGAGGCAAATATCATAATCCAAATATGAATTGACTTTATTGACCCGATTTATTAATCATTGATCTGATTGATTCAACTTAACGGTCATAGTAAATATTGTATAATTGATAGTTATTGACCTATGTTTTCTATGGAGATATGATGTATTTGATGCGATCTTGCCGTATCAACAACAACTAGGGTCACTATAAACAATCAATATACACATTGACAAGTGAAATGTATTAAAACACGATATAGTAGTATACATATTACATATACCAGTGGGGTCCGTGGTCCAGTGGTAGAGCGTCGGATTTGGAATCGAACCGTCTCGGGTTCGATACTCGGTCAGGCCATGTATGTAGTGCCATTGAGCAAGGCATCTCACACACATTGCTTAGTACTGGTTAATCGCTTAGGTCGGCTAAGCCTGCCCAGAAAAACATGTCTAAGTCCCCGCGAGGGGTTTGACATTAAAGGAACATACATACATACATACATATTCAGCTAATATAGTAAAATGCAGATTACAATAATACTAATAATAAAGGCTTTATTTAACGAGAGAATTCATTTGAACAATTAGATCAATCTACCATGAGGCTCGCAGCAAATTAAAACATGAAATAACATAATGAAGCATGTAAACAATGACCAGTGAAACTTTCATAGACAATACGATATATAAGCTGCAAGAACTAATACTTATATAAAGTAATCCAGGGGTCGCAGGTTCGATCCCCCGTCTGACCATAATAAAATTAACAGTCTTTCAGATGTGACGTTAAATTGAGGTCATATGTCGCGTCGCTCATATGGGCAACCGGTAGCGACGATAAATAAACGTGAAACACACACCCTTTAACGTCCATGATAAAATCTTGAATTGCATGTTTCTATCAACACATGTAATTTAATTGTTGTTTCTTGTCAGACGTGATATTTATAATAATAAAGGCGTGGAAGCTGTGATAGCGCAGTGGATGCGCGTTCACTTCAGGTGCGAATGGTCCGGAGTTCGAGTCCCGCTGGAGCCGTTACGATTGTGCCCTTAGGCAAGGCATTTAAATTCCACAGTGCCTCTTCTCTCTCCCTCGTGGCAATAGATTCCACCAAGAATGAGGTCTCGAGAGTGATTAATATAAGTTGAAAGAATTGATTGCGCAATCGAGCTAAAAATAAATGTGTATAGCCTAATAATAAAGGCGTTCATAGTGTGCATGTACATTGTATGTATGGTGTATATATTGTACCCAAAATAATAAACCCGATGCCTATACCGCTCTATTGCAAGCCAGTCATAATCACATCGCTGTGCGCAGTCCTTCCTTGTTCCTAGCTACGTTCTTTGCACACTTCCGGTTGAGAGATTAGCGGGTACAATGAGATCGCTGTGAGGCGACTGGGCAGTGCTATATCGGATGTTATTATACTAAAATCGTGGTTCTGATATAATATATTACACTGTATCCCTGGCAACCGGAAATACGAATATGATTGCATTGTTGAATATTCATATCCGTTTCTAACGGCATGACAATGCAGGAGTTTCGTATAAGAATATATTACTTTACTAGGAGCCTGCGAGGTGCAATGTATGCCCGTATTGTAGACGAGAGGTTCTGTGCTCAAGCCCAGGCAGAACCATGGTGGTGGTGTCCTTAGGTCTTGAATCCACACTATTCTCTCCTCATTGCAATGGATTCCCTAATGTTGTTAAAACTTGTTTCTCTATTTGGGTGGGTGGATGGGTGGGTTGGTGAATTTTTGTGTGGATGGGTGGGTTGGGGGATTATTGGGTGGGTGGGTTGTTTATATGTGCGTGCGTGCGCGCGTGCGTGCGTGGGAGCGTGCGTGCGTGTGTGTTTAAAAATCATTAGTATTGTGATGAACTTTGAAAACGTGGCCTATGATTATGCGTGTTTACAGATACGCAGAAGTGTACGAATAAACGGCTCCTCCGAGATAGAAGTCAACACCATGAATAGTTGGTATAATACATCGACAAATACACGGTAGTCGAGCGGATCATGGGTCGGCTTCTTTAACACAATTTCCTAGAGAAAAAACGATCTGGAATACAAACACTTCCCCGTCCGTCTGTATGTGTTATTATATACATACTCGCTGTACGGACGGACACGTTGGCCAGACGTTGCAGCATAGCCAGTACTGAAGTTGGAAAATGGACAAAATGCACGAGTTCGATCAAATTTTAAAACTAAAAGGTCCCAAGATATACTGACCAATGAAAAGATTAGGTCATTTAATTTTCAAAAATGTTGTAATGAAATTTGTGTTTGCATTTACAATTTCAATATCAAATGCCTGATTATTGTTTTCTGCCGACCGACTGTTATCCAAACTTGACATTCGTAAATAAGCATCCCATGTCCTATGTTCCATTATTGGTGTCTCCATCTGTTCAAAGGAAAATCGTTATGAGCTGTTCCTGGAAATAAATTCTTAGCATTCCAGACTGAAACAAGTTATACGATGTTTGAAATAGCTAGTGAGATAGGCAATCACTCTAACATTACCGTCGGCATTATCTCTGTCATCGGATCTTCTTTAGCGGTCAGCAGAGACCTCGACGCCATGTTTATTGTTCTCCGGTCAAGCCGCGAGCTTGATTAGAGTGAGTACTCGGAATCACGTTCTCGCTACTCAATTAAAAAATACGAACAAATCACATCATGGTCGTGTTTTCGGATAAAACACATCACCCCTGGTTGTTTCGTACACAACGATCCTAACAGTAATTATACAGCACGATACTAACATGTAAACACACCTTGGTCAGTTAATTGTGTTCTATGCAACCTCCTTTGCTGTCAGTAAAATATTCGAGTTCGAGCCCCGCTGGAGCCGTTACGATGGCAAGGCAAGGCATTAAATTCCACGTTGTCTCCTTTCTCCCTCGTGGCGATGGATTCCATCAGGAATGAGGTCTCAAGAGTGATTAATATAAATTGTAAGAACTTGTTTCGCAATCGAGCTAAAATACATTTGCATATACTAAATATCTGGTCTTTTATCTCTGTGTGTGTGCGTGCGTGCGTGCGTGCGTGCGTGCGTGCGTGCGTGCGTGCGTGCGTGCGTGCGTGCGTGCGTGCGTGCGTGCGTGCGAGCGTCCGTGTTTACGTTTATATATCGTCGCTACCGGTTGCCCATATGAGCGACGCCTCCTGAAGAGATTAGTCATTTTAGATTTTTGGAGGATAGTGCAATGATACAGACAGAGACCCATTCCAGAGTCTCCTCTGGTTCTTTTACGTGCACGGTGTACAGCACCGACACGAGACCTCGGTTTAAATTGTTGAATAAATGCTGTTGTTGATTGCTTACATTTGTACCATAATTATTATAAAAAGTGTAAAGTGTTTGTTTGTTATAGTGTCTCACCTATTGAAAGGGCCAACCATTTCGAACCTTCGACCACCCGCCCCGTAGGCGTACGCCTTAATCAATAGGCCACGGAGATGGTTATATGTGACGGAAAACAAGGGCAGTAAACAAACAAATACTACCACACTATGGCGTGACATGCTACAACCCTATGACGTGACATACTACCATCCTATGGCGTGACATACTACCACACTATGGCGTGACATACTACCAACCTATGGTGTGACATACTACAACCCTATGGCGTGACATACTACCACAATATGGCGTGACATACTACCACCCTATGGCGTGACAAGCCCATACAACGAAAGTAGAGTGAACTAATTGTTATTGAAGTGGTTTAATTGATTTCGTGTTTCATTGTATCCATTTCACAGTGGAGACCATTTGTTGAATATGGTTGCATTACATAGGAAGCCTACACGAATCACAAATCCGCCCTCACACTTTAAACGAGATTTGCTTGTTCAAGGGTATGTTACTATTTCACAACGATATCGTGTAGGTGTAGGAAGGATTACCTCCCCTGTATAGTATATATTGAAGATTCTCACACAGGCTGTTGTTACAGACTGATCTGTAGTCCAGTGGTAACACGCTGTACTTGTAATTCTGGGATCGCGGGTTCGATCCCCCGTCTGACCCTATTACAATTATCAGTCTTTCAGTTGGGACTTTAAAAACACACACACACACAACAGTTCTCGGACTTGTTTCAATGAGAATTAAATTAAATGTAATGAGAATGATTCGACACACAATACAAAACGTAGTCCGCTATGAATATTAATGACAATGATTCGTCACACAATACAAAACGTAGTCCGCTATGAATATTAATGAGAATGATTCATCACACAATACAAAATGTAGTCCGCTATGAATATTAATGACAATGATTCGTCACACAATACAAAACCTAGTCCGCTATGAATATTAATGACAATGATTCGTCACACAATACAAAACGTAGTCCGCTATGAATATTAATGAGAATGATTCGTCACACAATACAAAACGTAGTCCGCTATGAATATTAATGAGAATGATTCGTCACACAATACAAAACGTAGTCCGCTATGAATATTAATGACAATGATTCGTCACACAATACAAAATGTAGTCCGCTATGAATATTAATGAGAATGATTCGCCACACAATACAAAACGTAGTGCGCTATGAATATTAATGAGAATGATTCGTCACACAATACAAAACGTAGTCCGCTATGAATATTAATGAGAATGATTCGTCACACAATACAAAACGTAGTCCGCTATGAATATTAATGACAATGATTCGTCACACAATACAAAATGTAGTCCGCTATGAATATTAATGAGAATGATTCATCACACAATACAAAACGTAGTCCGCTATGAATATTAATGAGAATGATTCGTCACACAATACAAAATGTAGTCCGCTATGAATATTAATGAGAATGATTCGACACACAATACAAAACGTAGTCCGCTATGAATATTAATGAGAATGATTCGACAAACAATACAAAATGTAGTCCGCTATGAATATCAATGAGAATGATTCGACACACAATACAACATGTAGTCCGCTATGAATATTAATGACAATGATTCGACACACAATACAAAACGTAGTCCGCTATGAATATTAATGACAATGATTCGACACACAATACAAAACGTAGTCCGCTATGAATATTAATGACAATGATTCGACACACAATACAAAATGTAGTCCGCTATGAATATTAATGAGAATGATTCGTCACACAATACAAAATATAGTCCGCTATGAATATTAATGAGAATGATTCGTCACACAATACAAAACGTAGTCCGCTATGAATATTAATGACAATGATTCGTCATACAATACAAAACATATTTGAATAATAATGAGAATAGAATCATTTTGCAATTCATTGGATTGTGAAATGCGATCACATGGGCTGAATCAACCAATCAGAAGCGTGATACTGCAAGAACTTGTATTTATTTAAGGGTATCGTCAGCGTTTCATATTGTCATCTGTAGTTCAGTTGTATCACACTGGAATGGTAATCCAGGGATCGCAGGGTCGATCCCCCGTCTGGCCGTCTTTCAGTTGGGACTTTAAACCGAGGTCTCGTGTCGGTGCTTTACACCGTGCACGTAAAAGAACCAGAGACTCTGGAATGGGTATCTGTCTGTATCATTGCACTATCCTCCAAACATCTAAAATGACTCTTCAGGAGTCGTCGCTCATATGGGCAACCGGTAGCGACGATAAATAAACGTAAAATACACACACTACAGTTCTCGGACTTTTTCAACGACGCAGTTCTCGAAGTCTGCGTAGGAATACTCGTTGTTGCTTAAAAATAATCCTATGCAAATATTCATACTTTTATATCATATACAAATTCAAATGAATACTTGAACATATATGTAAAGTTTAAGTCTTAATAAAGCATTCTTCTTCTTCTTCGTATATGGATTACGAAAAGTGCATACCATACCAAAGAATGCTCGTGTCATATTTAACACAAGAAACAATGTGGAAGTCGTAATAGCGCAGTGGTAGCGCGTTCGCTTCCGGTGCGAAAGGACCGGAGTTCGAACCTGTTCTGGAACCGTTACGATTGTGCCCTTAGGCAAGGTATTTAAATTCCACATTGCCTCTTCTCTCTCCCTCGTGGCATGATGCCTCGAGCGTGATTAATATCAATCGTAAGAACTTGTTTCGCAATCGAGCTAAAATAAATTTGTACAAACTAACACAAGATATGCATACAAAATAATTTAATCCGATGCTATATATGTCTCTAGAAATTGAAATTATTTTGAAAATAGTTCGGACTTTTCAAAATACGTAAGATTAATAAAAGTATATCACCCGCGTTGCCGAGATCGCGTAGGTATATACTGACAATGACATTAAACATTAATAATTACATTCCTTGTATGTCGTTTATTCATGCTCTCTATAATAATTTTATCATAATAGTCTAGTGTCATAAAACGTCCTTGTATAGCATAGTGTCCTTATTTTACACTCTCGGATTAAAGGTATAAGATAGTAATAGATAAGATTAGATGTTCGCCTCGGGTACAATACTTTAAACAACGCATTGCGCCATTTTTATGGTTAATAGAATAATGTGTACTCGCTAGATTGGCCGTTTTAAATATGTTATTTAAACAAATTACGCCTGTATTTAATACTTCAATACTTGAAGACTATTTAGTCGTAAATGTTTTAGTATTGATCAAGGCCCTTTGACAGAAACGCTAGTCCTCTAAAATTCAAGCTTCTACAAGACCCGGGTAACACATAAACTGCGGCGCTATTCTTAAAACGAAGACTACCCCACCTAGAGATAAATGCGGCGATTTGCCATTGTATTAAAACGTATCACTGCATATATAAAATAATTTAAGTGTGGTATGATACCTCCTTCGGAGGAGTATTAAGCAACTAAACTATTGATAAAAAACAGTGTTGAAACAGAGTATGGTTTCAAATGAGACATCGTTTATTAAATTCTATGTTTGAATGGTATCATCCAAATATGGCAGAATCAATCACAAAAAGGAACAGTACTTTGGAAAGTGACGAGAAAAGTGTAAGTGTCGCCAACAGTAAAGTCGATGAACATTTAATTCAGAATTGGAGTTTAACATTCACGGACTACGCGACGAACAATCAGTACGCCGATAAGCCGGGCATTCATAATGGAACAAGCGAAAATAGAAACAATCAGTTGATCACTAAACGAGCAGCTGATGGGCGTGATAAACCAACGGATCCCGACACGTTCCTTGATAATCTAGGACATCCGGTGCGTAATCACGAAGGCATTGCAAACGAGAGAATAAAAGTTGAACAATTAATTACAGAAAAAATAAGCGTGAAGTTGCCACAAGCTGACGAGTTCAGTGAAGACAAGCAATCAGTTAGTATTGAAGGCAGATCAATGAACATCGGTATATCACGCGATAGAAATAGCGAACACACACGTGACACAAATAGTGAGCGTTACAAGAAAAGTGAATCTGTTTCTATCAAGAGCAAACTGTCTACAGCGTCAGGAAAATCAGTTAGTCGAATTAACAATACTGAAGCTGTTCGAGAAAATACGCCGAAAGAAGTGGTTCTTCAATATGGAAAGTTTTCTAAACGCTCGATATTACCTATCATAGGGATGCGGCTATCTACCGCAGAAAGAATGAAACTTAGTCAAACTAGGCGGACATTGTCTGGTGGAAGTGCACGCAGAACAGAGGTTTCCGGTAGTCAACATGCGCCGCGGAGCCCGCAAAACGTACCGCGAACACCACACAGCGTGTCACGACCCCAACAAAACATGCCGCGAACACAAAATGGATATGGTGGCAAAGTACAACCAATATATGTCCGGTTACCAGGACAACGGACAGGTCAAATGATGTTGTAAGTTGTGTGTGTGGGAGTGTGCATATATTGTGTATTGCTTTGGTTGTGGGAAATAATATATACAGCGGGATATATATTTCTTAATCTTTTTTCTGGAACTTGCATTTAATTATATCATTTTCTGAGTTCAAGTTATCTTATAAAAATCTACAATATAGTTTGGTTTGTTGGTATGTTTCTGTTTTAAAATAAGCTACAGTCTACATCCGCTATGTCAAAGTCGGTTATGTCGAACTATCCGGTTATCTCGAAGTCGGTTCAAAGTCCCGTTTCAGACACTATCATTTTACATATGCTCTGTTCATATCGAATTTCGTTAAGGCAAACTTCGGTTATGTCGAAGTATTGTGTTCGGTCCGACGGAATTCGACATAACGGATGTTTATGGAGACAATCTCAATAAGCTTTAAGCTTTCAATTAAATCCATTTTCATTCTGTATACAATATATATGTACTGTACATTATGAATGAATAAATATGTTTAAACCGACGGATGTAGACTGTACATAATTCTTAGGTAAGAGCCAATATTGTACAGTTATTACGCACATTAGTTTATACACATTTATTTTAGCTCGATTGCGAAACAAGTCATTTCAACTTATATAAATTACTCTCGAGACCTCATTCCTGATGGAATCCATCGCCACGAGGGAGAGAGAAGAGGCAACGTGGAAATTAAATGCCTTGCCTAAGGGCACAATCGTAACGGCTCCAGTGGGGCTCGAACTCCGGACCTTTCGCACCTGAAGCGAACGCGCATCCACTGCGCTATCACGACTTCCACTACGCACATTCTAAGATTAAACAAACGCAATTAGTACCGTACATCATATTCCCAATATATGTTGATTCAAGGAATTTCTATATTTGTTATATTCTGTTAATCACAAAGCATAAACTTTATTTATTTTACAACGATTGCGAAACAAGTTTTAACAACTTATATTAATCACTCTCGTTGGCGCAGATGAAAGCGTAGAGGTGGTCATTCGTGTGGGAGGAAACCGGAGTACCCGGAGAAAACCCACCTGTCCGATCTGGCGACCACCGTACCATCTCACATACTTCCCGGTCCGAGGATCAAACCCGGGTTGTATTGGTAGGAAGCGACTAAAGCGAGTGTGATAACAACTGCGCTAATTGAACAGTCGATAAGTTAAAATCTGAGTTCATTGCATTACTTATCACAATTTTAATAAAATGCGCATTAATATTAACATACTAAGAATATTTAAATATTTGTATTCACTATAATTATCTAGATCAATTAGTTTATACAAATTTATTTTAGCTCGATTGCGAAACACGTTCCCCCAACTTATATTTAATCACTCTCGAGACCTCATTCCTGATGGAATCCATCGCCACGAGGGAGAGAGAAGAGGCAACGTGGAATTTAAATGCCTTGCCTAAGGGCACAATCGTAAAGGCTCCAGCGGGGCTCGAACTTCAATTATATTCAAGTGTTTGGTTATCCTTCCGCTGATATTACGAATCTTAAATTGCGTACTATTGTTGGATCGACGTTTCTAAGCACAACACTCCATGTATTGATGTATACGCCAGCCTTATTTACAGTCAACCCTGTCTCTAATGACCACACACACGATTGGTAGATGGTGAACATTGTTGGTATGTGGTCTGTATTTGGTATTAAGCCTGTCGAATAAATTGGACGGATTGTGCAAGCAACATAGATCCAGATCAGCCGCGGCGTAACGATAAAATAGTTCCGCGTTTCCTGTTTTTCCAGATGCTTGTACTTAAATATGTGCTTTATTATTATTTTTTTCGCAAAGCAAAACCCAATTGCACACTCCGACGCGATGTAATTTACGAGGACTATATTTATATCTCAAAAAAGAAAAATAATCTCCAAATTATCTCCTGAATTCTTCAACATTATCGACACGTTTGATCAATAAGGGCCTTTCCGAGTGAAATTCCCAAGGGGTAAGATTCGTCCAGAATTATTTTGTTCAGTTATTGTCTTAGTAGATTTTCGACATCTACGTTAATTGTTCTTAGTCTGTATGTTGTAGACATGTGCTATAATTTATAAACCTGCTGCAAGATTGGCACGAACGTTGCTGTTTTCACCCGCCGTCATACGTAACGTAAATTGGCACGTAACGCTAAGATACTGTCGCGTAGGACTTATTGTTCTATTGGAGGACGACACATAATTACATAGATGTTAAGTAACCAAGACTATTATATTACTTTGATTTCTTATTTCTTGAACTATTTTAATTGCCATCAACAGGGCTGTCCGATTAGCGCAATGGTTAGCTCTCACTAATGTAATCCGGGTTCGATCCTCGGACTGGGAAGTATGTGAGATGGTACGGTGGTCGCCAGATCGGACACGTGGGTTTTCTCCGGCTACTCCGGTTTCCTTCCGCATGAATGACAACATATACGCGTGCATCCGCGCCAACGAGAGTGATTAATATAAGTTGTTAGAACTTGCTTCGTAATCGTTGTAAAATAAATAAAGTATAAACTTTGTCATCAACGTCCGGTGGTCTAAATGGCCAATACCAACATATGTTCAAGGAAACATATTGTATTTTTATTATAATCACATATTCACACCGTCGCTGAGTGGTTACGGTCGAGGACTTCTAATCACATCCCTTCACCGATGTATAGGTTCGAATCCCACTGAAGGTTGATAATTCTTTCAAATGAGGAAGTTATACAGCTGGCTTGCGGAAGTTCGGTGGTTCTACACGGGGTGGGCAAATATCTGTAATACTGCTCTACATGGCAGCCATGTCTTCCTCCGCCAATAATAACTGGAGACGTCAGCTGATACGCCCCTTGCAAACAGCAAACATATTTACAAAATACATAGTATTAACGCAGGTTATACAATACAATGTACAAGCTACATACAAAGTTATTCTTACACAGATTATAAGACTATTTTCAAGATCCTGGATGCCATTAAATATATATTTAATAATATACTGCTATGTTAAACATCACATCACATCAAGACTACACATGTTCCAACATCGTACCAAGACAACACATGTTCAAACATCGTACCAAGACAACACATATTCAAACATCGTACCAAGACAACACATGTTCAAACATCGTACCAACACTACACATGTTCAAACATCGTACCAAGACTACACATGTTCCAACATCGTACCAAGACAACACATGTTCAAGCATCGTACCAAGACAACACATGTTCAAGCATCGTTCCAAGACAACACATGTTCAAACATCGTACCAAGACAACACATGTTCAAGCATCGTACCAAGACAACACATGTTCAAACATCGTAACAAGACAACACATGTTCAAACATCGTACCAAGACAACACATGTTCAAGCATCGTACCAAGACAACACATGTTCAAACATCGTACCAAGACAACACATGTTCAAACATCGTACCAAGACAACACATATTCAAACATCGTACCAAGACAACACATGTTCAAACATCGTAACAAGACAACACATGTTCAAACGTCGTACCAAGACTACACATGTTCAAACATCGTACCAAGACAACACATGTTCAAACATCGTACCAAGACAACACATGTTCAAACATCGTACCAAGACTGCACATGTTCAAACATCGTACCAAGACAACACATGTTCAAACATCGTACCAAGACAACACATGTTCAAACATCGTACCAAGACTGCACATGTTCAAACATCGTACCAAGACTAAACATGTTCAAACATCGTACCAAGACTACACATGTTCAAACATCGTACCAATACTATACATGTTCAAACATCGTACCAATACTACACATGTTCAAACATCGTACCAAGACTACACATGTTCAACATCGTACCAAGACAACACATGTTCAAACATCGTACCAAGACTGCACATGTATTATATATTTGCATTATTCCATTCCTTGATTTTTAAATTTAAAAAAAAAGCTTTTCATTCGACAAAGCATATATATATTTATATGCATAATTTTTGTTAAAAAGTGAGACTTCAAAAATAGGACTGTGTTCCATAATGTTGAGGAAGAAAGTCAGGGTTTCCAGTATGGAACGCCTGCATAATGTTGAGGAAGAAAGTCAGGGTTTCCAGTATGGAACGCCTGCATAATGTTGAGGATGGGAGTCAGGGTTTCCAGTATGGAACGCCTGCATGATGTTGAGGAAGTAAGTCAGGGTTTCCAGTATGGAACGCCTGCATAATGTTGAGGAAGGAAGTCAGAGTTAACAGTATGGAACGCCTGCATAATGTTGAGGAAGGAAGTCAGAGTTAACAGTATGGAACGCCTGCATAATGTTGAGGAAGGAAGTCAGGGTTTCCAGTATGGAACGCCTGCATAATGTTGAGAAAGGAAGTCAGGGTTTCCAGTATGGAACGCCTGCATAATGTTGAGAAAGGAAGTCAGGGTTTACAGTATGGAACGCCTGCATAATGTTGAGGAAGGAAGTCAGGGTTTCCAGTATGGAACGCCTGCATAATGTTGAGGAAGGAAGTCAGGGTTTCCAGTATGGAACGCCTGCATAATGTTGAGAAAGGAAGTCAGGGTTTCCAGTATGGAACGCCTGCATAATGTTGAGAAAGGAAGTCAGGGTTTACAGTATGGAACGCCTGCATAATGTTGAGGAAGGAAGTCAGGGTTTCCAGTATGGAACGCCTGCATAATGTTGAGGAAGGAAGTCAGGGTTTCCAGTATGGAACGCCTGCATAATGTTGAGGAAGGAAGTCAGGATTTCCAGTATGGAACGCCTGCATAATATAGATTTCAATTTGAGTATCAAACATTTTGAAACAATGACTTGACACATTCATTCCGTCATGAGTTTGCACTTATAGTTTAGCCTATAGTGTCGATTACCACATTGTTATTTATTCTATTGTTTATAAGTTTGAATGACCTAATGTCATGACAACCAACAAATACGTGAAGTATTATATAGATCAATATTCAATATATAATTATCATATAATAAAGACTTTTAATCTGGGCAGATCTTAAACATACACGATCGCAGATGTACATAGATATGTATATATAACTAATTAAATTGTTAAAATACTTCATATATTAATGTCAATAACATATTCAGTAGTCTATATGTCTCTATATATATGTATGTATGTGTATATGTATGTGTATATGTGTATATGTGTGTATGTGTGTATGTGTATGTATGTATATATGTATGTATATATGTGTATGTATATATGTATATGTGTGTATGTGTGTATGTGTGTATGTGTGTATGTATGTATATATGTATGTATATAATTATGTGTATGTATATGTGTATATGTGTGTATGTGTATGTATGTATATATGTATGTATATGTATGTATATGTATGTATATGTATGTATATGTATGTATATGTATGTATGTATATATGTATGTATATATGTATGTATATATGTATGAATATGTGTGTATGTATATGTGTGTATGTGTGTATGTGTGTATATGTTTATATGTATGCATGTATGTATGTATATATATATGCATATATGTGTATGTATATGTGTATATGTGTGTATGTGTGTGTATGTGTATATGTTTATATGTATGCATGTATATAGGTATGTATGTATATGTATGTATGCATGTATATGTATGTATGTATGTATGTGTCTGTATATATGTGTGTATGTATATGTGTGTATGTATGTGTGTGTGTGTGTATGTATGTGTATGTGCGCATATGTGTATATGTTTTAAGTTTTATTTTACAACGATTGCCAAACAAATGTTAACACCTTATATTAATCACTCTCGTTGGCGCGGATGCATGCGTAAATGTGGTCATTCGTGAGGGAGGAAACCGGAATACCCGGAGAAAACCCACCTGGCCGATCTGACGAGCATCGTACCATCTCACATACATCCCGGTTCGAGGATCGAACCCGGGATGCATTGGTGAGAAGCGAGCGCGCTAACCACTGCGCTAATCGGACAGCCTATAATTATTTACTCATATAATACATTATAGTGCAAATCTATGTGTTTTCAAAAATCAGTATTAATGTTTAAAAAACACTTAACGGCCTAGCACCTGTCTATCTGCAAACGTCATTCAGATTTACGTCTGACGTTCATCACATTACGTCTGACGTTCATCATATTACGTCTGACGTTCATCATATTACGTCTGACGTTCATTACATTACGTCTGACGTTCATCACATTACGTCTGACGTTCATCACATTACGTCTGATGTTCATCTTGGTTGGTTTTTGTTGTGTCATCTGACGTTCATCACATTACGTCTGACGTTCATCACATTATGTTGATGTTCATCTGATGTTCATCACATTACATCTGATGTTCATCACATTACGTCTGATCATCAACCAATCACAAATATTACCCTCCTAAGACAGTAGTGAACTTACAATATTTCTTATATTCAGGGTCACTCATGTGGAATTCCCTCCCTTATCACATCAAAACAGCACATTCTGTTCCGCACTTCAAAGCTTTATATATCAGATTATCCAAAGAACATAATTATAGTTAACCTAATCAACTGATAAATTATTATTATTATTACTATTATTATTACTATTATTATTATTAGTATATGTACACTATATGTTGAACCGTTCAGAATATGCAATATAAATATTAGGATGAGTCGGTCCACACACGCACGCACGCACGCACGCACGCGCGCGCGCACGCACGCATGCACGCACGCACGCGCACGCGCACGCACACGCACACGCACACACACACACACACACACACACATGTATTGTATGTCACTATACATCGTATGTTTATATTTTTATAGTATTCCTTAATTAATATCCAACTAAGACGTCGGCATTCGTATACCGTTAAATTCGAAGAAACAGAACATCAATTACAAACGATGTGGCGTCTTTGAATACAAAAACAGGAGACTCTAATAAACATAATGTTAAATGTGTCACTGTATATACCGTAAATATACCAGGACACTGGCAGAAGACACTATGAACTTTGCAAGGTCACAATACAAACTATGCTAGAGGACATAGAAAACGCACGCCTACATTATATGATTATTATTACATAAAAACGAAACACGATGGATTTCATCAAATATATATCACATCTTTATTACAAAACACAAACTGAACAACTAAAAAATCCAAAATGTTTAAAACTATGTATTTATATAGTTATTATTTTTCATGTAAAAACACACTTATCCGAAGTGTGCGTTTTCTATGTCCTCTAGTATACGTATCGGAAGTGTGCGTTTTCTATGTCCTCTAGTATACGTATCGGAAGTGTGCGTTTTCTATGTCCTCTAGTATACGTATTGGAAGTGTGCGTTTTCTATGTCCTCTAGTATACGTATTGGAAGTGTGCGTTTTCTATGTCCTCTAGTATACGTATTGGAAGTGTGCGTTTTCTATGTCCTCTAGTATATACGTATGGGAAGTGTGCGTTTTCTATGTCCTCTAGTATATACGTATCGGAAGTGTGCGTTTTCTATGTCCTCTAGTATACATCGGAAGTGTGCGTTTTCTATGTCCTCTAGTATACGTATCGGAAGTGTGCGTTTTCTATGTCCTCTAGTATACGTATCGGAAGTGTGCGTTTTCTATGTCCTCTAGTATACGTATCGGAAGTGTGCGTTTTCTATGTCCTCTAGTATACGTATCGGAAGTGTGCGTTTTCTATGTCCTCTAGTATATACGTATCGGAAGTGTGCGTTTTCTATGTCCTCTAGTATATACGTATCGGAAATGTGCGTTTTCTATGTCCTCTAGTATATACGTATCCGAAGTGTGCGTTTTCTATGTCCTCTATTATACGTATCGGAAGTGTGCGTTTTCTATGTCCTCTAGTATACGTATCGGAAGTGTGCGTTTTCTATGTCCTCTAGTATATAATAATAAGTATTGTCTTGAATATGGCAGTTGCTTCACGCACGTTAAATGGGTTTCGTGATATATGATCACCATACTTGTGTAGAATATAGAAAATACTCGCTGAAATAGATCATACAAGTCTTCACTTCCGCAACTAAGCCTTAACACTCGCTCACTTACAGTGCCTTCTAAGCTCGAATCATTCTTCTCCGCAACAGTCCATATATGACTGTGCTCTTGTGTATGAGAGGGAATATTAAAAATACCGAAACCAGTTGAAAGGGAAATGAACTTCGCATGGCAACATTGCAAGCCCAAGAAATGAAGTATTTTTGATAAAAATGCAAGGAAATTAGTTTTTCTTTTTACTTCAGGAAGCACACGGCCGCGGAGCTTCGGAGGCAAATAGTTCATATTAATATAATAATAATAATAAAGACTTTATTTACGAGAACACACATTTAACAAACGTTAATCTACCATGAGGCCCGCAACATATATACAAATCCAATGCAATCAAAAGATAGGACTATAAGTGAAAACTGCACATTGGAATTATATAGTAATGTTAAAGCTGAAAAGTAGAGAAACTATATATAATATGTTATGGAATATGATGATATAGGGAATTGTCTAGTAGAGTAGGATAGGGGAATGAGACAATTAATGACAATAAATATATATAACAATTTGCAGATATGATTAATAGCGGTGTCTTGAAAACAATCGTGCTATAATAATGTCAATTTTTTTAATTGAATTAAAAACTGAATGCACAAATGAAATCAACTGGTATATTATTATAATGTTTAATCTAATACTGCGCAATAATTGTAGTTCTAAGTATTGTTTATTTGAATAAACATCATTATTTATTTCAAATAACTTGGTTTGTAGGTGAATGTGTGCGTTTTACGTTTATTTATCGTCGCTACCTGTTGCCCATATATATGCGACGCCTCACTGAAGAGATTAGTCAATTTAGATGTTGGAGGATAGTGCAATGATACAGACAGAGACCCATTCCAGAGTCTCCTCTGATTCGTTTACGTGCACGGTGTAAAGCACCGACACGAGACCTCGGTTTAACATCCCATCTGAAAGTCTGTTAATTTTATTAGTGTCAGACGAGGGGATCGAACCTGCGACCCCTGGATTACTAGTGCAGCGTGTTACCACTGGATTAAAGATCCGTCTCTTTGTAGGCGAAAAAGAAGATCACACGATACATGCCAATGCAAATGTACCTGTTCTAATTGTTCCGTGTTAAACTGACTACAAAGCACATTTAGGCCTAGGTATCAGCTCAAGTGTTTTATAAATGATAATAATGTAATAATTTGATAACAATTTAAAACTGATTTGTAAGGATTGACCTCATTTTTTTCGTGATTTGAAAATAAATAGAATATCTCGCATGGTTTATCAATACAATAATTATCAAACGATACCGACTATTACAACATGATCTCGGCAGTCACTATTTGCATCGAAGCTCTCTCACAATGCTTAGAACATTGCGATGGAACACGAATGTGTCAATCCGCTGTAATACAATGTCCAGCTCACCCGAAAGGTTTCGCCGGAATCGAGGGTAAATACACTGACGGTTCAACGCTGCCACTAAGCCAGTTACGATTGTGCCGTTAGGCAGTGCGCTTAAATTCCGCATTGCCCTTTCTCTCTCCCTCATGGGCCTTGGCGATTTAAGGTTTAAAGTTTAATAAGAGTTTAAACTTTATTTATTTTACAACGATTGCGAAGCAAGTTCTAACAACTTATATTAATCACTCTCGTTGGCGCTGATAAAAGCGTGTATGTGGTCATTCATGTGGGAGGAAACCGGAGTACCCGGAGAAAACCCACCTGTTCGATCTGGCGACCACTCTTAACAAAAACCTTGAACTTAGTAGCATGGTATATTATAATTACTTATGAATAGTTATAGCAAGGATAACTCCATACAGTCAGTCACCTGTGTACCGTGAATATATTCACTCGCCCTCTCGATAAAATGAGACGAGCAACACTAAACTTTCACTTATCATTTTAATCCCCCGAGTGTAACACTAATAATTCCAAGTCACTTTTAGTCTTCATTAATTCACTAGCACAACTTAAGTCACCTTAAGCTTCCATTAAACACTAAACTGTTTAGTTCATCTTAAGCTTCCATTAAACACTAAACTGTTTAGTTCACTTTAACCTTCCATTAAACACTAAACTGTTTAGTTCACTTTAACCTTCCATTAAAACTCTAAATAGTTTAAGTCACTTTAAGCTTTCATAAAATCGTTAAAACAACTTAAGTCACCCTAAGCTTCCATTAAAACACTAACACAACTTAAGTCACCTTAAGCTTCCATTAATTCGCTAGAACAACTTAAGTCACCTTAAGCTTTCATATATTTAGAAATGTAACCGCACTCGCTGAACACTGGGTATGGTAAAACCTAACCCTGGGTTGGGTAAATTAAGTTTATAGGAACACGGGGCTTAAATCACTAAGCTTCCTCACATTGTCTTGGATAAAACACGTAACACAATTTAAGTCACGTTTAGTCTCTCAATAAACACTAAACAATTTAACTCACGTTTAAACACTAAACAGTTTAAGTCACGTTTGAGCACAATTGGGTTTTACCAATTTATTTGGGAACCAAAATCGTCGTTCGGAGATGTGACCGTATCACTCGGATGGCAAAGCAACACCCCCGGTGTTTGTGTGTGTTTTGCGTTTATTTATCGTCGCTACCGGTTGCCCATATGAGCGACGCCTCCTAAAGAAATTAGTCATTTTATATTTAAACCCGGTGTTGATGATTGAGCTTATTTACCCTCGCCTCCGGTGAACCATATGGGCAAGCGTAAAACCCGGTGTTTTTTTATTTAACGTCGCTACCGGTTTCCCATTTGAGCGACGGGCAGTTTACCTAACAACACCTTTCCTGGGCAGGCTCCAGCGGTTAACCAGTACTTGGTGCACCAACCTCCGTAAGAAACTGCCAACTGTTTCATATAAATGAGACACGGTCTGAGCGGGGCTCGAACCCGTGACCATCAGAGATGATAGGTTACAGTGGTATGCAAGTCAGCGACCGGTGTTTAGCGCGGTTCTTACTTTTATACTAGCTGGTGATGTCATATTGTCGCATGCTGACGTCATATCGATAGCACGCGCTCAGTAGCAAATATGGTTGACTGAACGCGGAAGTAAATACAAATTTCTGCTTAATGTCTTGATTTATAATCGCTAAGGTTTATTCAGGATGGAATTAATTGGTAAGTTTCCATATTGATCTATCGATTGCTACCACAGTTTCACATTGACACTGTAGTTTCACATTGACACTGTGTCGGAAGCTGTAATTCAGCCATAATCCGGATTGCACATTTACCATTGGCGTACCGGTATCAGGGATGTTGACGATACTGTTCAAATGTGTCGGGAACAATTACGAAAGTTCATAGTGGTTCTCACAATGGCAAGCTAATGTACCTTTCTGTAAACTAAAGCAAATTAAGTAGATTGCATATTTACATATGCAGAACACAACACCATAGTACATGCATATTATATTTAACTATACATGCTTAAAGGCCCAATAAAATAGCCATACCATGCTATCAATGAAATAAGTGGGTCGGGTAACTCGAATTATGTATGAAGCAGCAAGAAGTTGTCTAATTGTCATACATAATTGTTCAAGGTCATACACGTACAAGCACAGTCATATTATGCATTGTGTATGTTATTCAAGAATGCATGTCGAGATACGTCTCGTTACATTATAATGCAAAAACTTGTTTCGCAATATTTAGAGCTAAACTAATTTGCATAGACTAAACAAGATCCTTCAAGTCGGCACTATTCAAGTTTCACGAAAGGGGTACATAGACTATTACACATAGCAACCCACACACAGCTGCTGGACCCTACAATATACCTACTCTGAACTCTCAAACATTGTACCAAGTGTCACTAGATCAAGGAAAGAACCCTGCTGACTGGAATGATGTTCTAGTCTCATCCGTCTTCATGGTGATCTTCTCCGCCACCACATATTGACTTTGTGGAAGTCGTGATAGAGCAGTGGTGCGCGTTCGCTTCAGGTGCGAAAGGTCCGTAGTTCGAGCCCCGCTGGAACCGTTACGATTGTGCCCTTAGGCAAGGCATTTAAATTCCACGTTACATATTCTCTCTCCCTCGTTGCGATGGATTCCATCAGGAATGAGATCTCGAGTGATTAATATAAGTTGTAAGAACTTGTTTCGCAATCGAGCTAAAATAAATTTGTATAAACTATATTGACTTTGTACGATAATGCTCCACACTAGAACCTGTGCACATCAACGAGAGGGTAATTAATCATTAGATTAGAGGTAGCGCCGCCCTAATCCACTAGATAAGATAAGATTTTTATTTTGAGTCGGCAAGATAGCAACAGTACAACACAAGCTCTGAGTGAGCTTTCGAACCGACTATATAACATAAAATAATGGTAACAGCTATAACATTAGAATCACTGATAATAATATGCATATATATTTTTATTATTAATTTGATCTCAGAATCGATTTGAACCCGAACACTCGCCTTGCACCATGTACGTAAGTAAGCCACATGAACTAAGCTCTGTCCGTATCATGAACAAACATCCAAATAATAAATAATAAAGTGACTATTCTGTATTGTTTTCAGACAAAATATAAAATATTTATAAAAGAAAATTTAAACAAAAAATATTTTTCGCAAAATTAATTATTTAATATTTAACACTGTTTTTAACTTACCTTTATTTGCTTTGTTGTACAGATAACCACTTCTAACATACATGAAGCACGATAGCTGTCATCAAACATTGCCAACTTAGTATTAGTGATGGTGTATGGAATGTTGATATAAGCAAGAAATTGTTCTATATAGCAGTCTGACCCTAATAAAATGAACAGTCTTTCAGATGGGACGTTAAACCGAGGTCTCGTGTCGGTGCTTTACACCGTGCACGTAAAAGAACCAGAGGAGACTCTGGAATGAGTCTCTGTCTGTATCATTGCACTATCCTCCAAAATCTAAAATGACTAATATCTTCAGGAGGCGTCGCTCATATGGGCAACCGGTAGCGACGATAAATAAACGTAAAACACACACATATAGCGCCCTGTGACTCTTTCATTACAAATATACATCAACACTATTCTATACTAAATAAACATACACAATTCTGTATTAAGGATATAAATGTTTGGCGGTTTAATTTTTAAAAAAAATAATTACAGTATTTGACTAAACCAAACTGCGACTGAACTAAATTTACATGTCCCCGATATGATAGCATTTACCTGGCCCCGATAGTATAGCATTTACATGACTCCGATATTATAGCATTTACTTGAACCCGATTTAATAACATTTACCTGGCCCCGATATTCTAACATTTACTTGAACTCGATTTTATAACATTTACCTGGCCCCGATATTATAACATTTACTGGCCCCGATATTATAACATTTACCTGGCCCCGATATTATAACATTTACCTGGCCCCGATATTATAACATTTACCTGACCCCGATATTATAACATTTACCGGACCCCATATCATAACATTTACCTGACTCCGATATTATAACATTTACCTGGCCCCGATATTATAACATTTACCTGGCCCCGATATTATAACATTTACATGACCCTGATAGAATAACATTTACTTGACCCCGATAATATAACATTTACATGACCCCGATAGTATAACATTTCCCTGACCCCGATATTATAACATTTACCTGGCCCCGATATTATAGCATTTACCTGGCCCCGATATTATAAAATGTACCTGGGCCCGATATTATAGCATTTACCTGGCCCCGATATTATAGCATTTACCTGGCCCCGATATTATATAATTTACCTGGGCCCGATAGTATAGCATTTACCTGGCCCCGATATTATATAATTTACCTGGGCCCGATAGTATAGCATTTACCTGGCCCCGATATTATATAATTTACCTGGGCCCGATAGTATAGCATTTACCTGGCCCCGATATTATATAATTTACCTGGGCCCGATAGTATATGCATTTACCTGGCCCCGATATTATATAATTTACCTGGGCCCGATAGTATAGCATTTACCTGGCCCCGATATTATATAATTTACCTGGGCCCGATAGTATAGCATTTACCTGGCCCCGATATTATATAATTTACCTGGGCCCGATATTATAGCATTTACCTGGCCCCGATATTATATAATTTACCTGGGCCCGATAGTATAGCATTTACCTGGCCCCGATATTATATAATTTACCTGGGCCCGATAGTATAGCATTTACCTGGCCCCGATATTATAGCATTTACCTGGCCCCGATATTATATAATTTACCTGGGCCCGATAGTATAGCATTTACCTGGCCCCGATATTATATAATTTACCTGGGCCCGATAGTATAGCATTTACCTGGCCCCGATAGTATAGCATTTACCTGGCCCCGATATTATATAATTTACCTGGGCCAGATAGTATAGCATTTACCTGGCCCCGATAGTATAGCATTTACCCATCTGCTCGACGACAGTGGTATCACTGGTTACCACCAACTCACCGTAGCAAGACTTTGGACTTCCCCCTCGTCGAAAGAGATTGGGCCGGCATTCTTCATAGAACTTGTCAAGTCAGCCTCTTTCCGTGAACACTGTTTAAGTCAATCTCGAGCATAAAAAAGTAAATCATATTTAGCGGAAATTGCACCGTTATCAATCACGCATGTACCCAAATAATACTTAGTTGTACATTACTTGCTCCATGGTCTTGGCTTTGGAGAGGGCAGTTTACTAGTGTTGCTAGAACTTGTTGCCCAACCCATTTTATCACATATAATGAATGTTAATTCTATATGTACTATATATGTAAAATAGCAAATAAAATATGATTAAACTAAAAAATTACTTGCTCCTTATTGTGCATGTTATACGTGGCGTATGTCAACGTGAATTGTCCTCAGACGATACATGTGTAAAGTCGGCACGCTCCGCCTTTGTTTTTAACTTTTTCAGCGTCGGATAAATTCAAAGCAATGTGCAAACAACATAGATCCATTCCAGATTCTCCTCTGGTTCTTTTATGTGCACGGTGTAAAGCACCGAAACGATACCTCGGTTTAAAGTCCCATCTGAAAGACTTAATTTTACTAGGGTCAGACGGATTACAAGTCCAGCGTGTTACCACTGAACTACAGATGGCAATATGAAACGCTGACGATACCCTTAAATAATTATAAGTTCTTGCAGTACCGCGCTTCTGATTGGCTGATTCAGACCATGTCTTCTGATTGGCTGATTCAGCCCATGTGATCGCATTTCGCAATCCAATGAATTGCAAAATGATTCTATTCTCATTATTATTCAAATATGTTTTCTCATTAATATTCATAGCGGACTAGGTTTTGTATTGTGTGACGAATCATTCTCATTAATATTCATAGCGGACTACATTTTGTATTGTGTGACAAATCATTCTCATTAATATTCATAGCGGACTACGTTTTGTATTGTGTGACGAATCATTCTCATTAATATTCATAGCGGACTACATTTTGTATTGTGTGACGAATCATTCTCATTAATATTCATAGCGGACTACGTTTTGTATTGTGTGACGAATCATTCTCATTAATATTCATAGCGGATTACGTTTTGTATTGTGTGACGAATCATTGTCATTAATATTCATAGCGGACTACGTTTTGTATTGTGTGACGAATCATTGTCATTAATATTCATAGCGGACTACGTTTTGTATTGTGTGACGAATCATTGTCATTAATATTCATAGCGGACTACGTTTTGTATTGTGTGACGAATCATTCTCATTAATATTCATAGCGGACTAGTTTTGTATTGTGTGACGAATCATTCTCATTAATATTCATAGCGGACTACAGTTTGTATTGTGTGACGAATCATTGTCATTAATATTCATAGCGGACTACGTTTTGTATTGTGTGACGAATCATTCTCATTAATATTCATAGCGGACTACGTTTTGTATTGTGTGACGAATCATTCTCATTAATATTCATAGCGGACTACGTTTTGTATTGTGTGACGAATCATTCTCATTAATATTCATAGCGGACTACATTTTGTATTGTGTGACGAATCATTGTCATTAATATTCATAGCGGACTACGTTTTGTATTGTGTGACGAATCATTCTCATTAATATTCATAGCGGACTACGTTTTGTATTGTGTGACGAATCATTCTCATTAATATTCATAGCGGACTACGTTTTGTATTGTGTGACGAATCATTGTCATTAATATTCATAGCGGACTAGGTTTTGTATTGTGTGACGAATCATTGTCATTAATATTCATAGCGGACTACGTTTTGTATTGTGTGACGAATCATTCTCATTAATATTCATAGCGGACTACGTTTTGTATTGTGTGACGAATCATTGTCATTAATATTCATAGCGGACTACGTTTTGTATTGTGTGACGAATCATTTCATTAATATTCATAGCGGACTACGTTTTGTATTGTGTGACGAATCATTCTCATTAATATTCATAGCGGACTACGTTTTGTATTGTGTGACGAATCATTGTCATTAATATTCATAGCGGACTACGTTTTGTATTGTGTGACGAATCATTGTCATTAATATTCATAGCGGACTACAGTTTGTATTGTGTGACGAATCATTGTCATTAATATTCATAGCGGACTACGTTTTGTATTGTGCGACGAATCATTCTCATTAATATTCATAGCGGACTACAGTTTGTATTGTGTGACGAATCATTCTCATTAATATTCATAGCGGACTACGTTTTGTATTGTGTGACGAATCATTGTCATTAATATTCATAGCGGACTAGGTTTTGTATTGTGTGACGAATCATTGTCATTAATATTCATAGCGGACTACGTTTTGTATTGTGTGACGAATCATTCTCATTAATATTCATAGCGGACTAGGTTTTGTATTGTGTGACGAATCATTCTCATTAATATTCATAGCGGACTACGTTTTGTATTGTGTGACGAATCATTCTCATTAATATTCATAGCGGACTACAGTTTGTATTGTGTGACGAATCATTGTCATTAATATTCATAGCGGACTACGTTTTGTATTGTGTGACGAATCATTCTCATTAATATTCATAGCGGACTACAGTTTGTATTGTGTGACGAATCATTCTCATTAATATTCATAGCGGATTACATTTTGTATTGTGTGACGAATCAAAAAGACATTTCGTTTTGTAATTTGTAAAATATTAGTTGTAATTAAATGAAGTGGATGTCGTGATAGCGCAATGGTAGCAAGTTCGATTCAGGTGCGAAATGCTCTGAGTTCGAGCCCCGCTGGAGCTGTTACGATTGTGTCCTTAGGCAAGGCATTTAAATTCCACGTTGCCTCTTCTCTCTCCCTCGTGGCGATCGATTCGTTTTTCGTAGGATCTGGCCGTTTTGTCTTTAAGATGGGAAAGTGAAATTGAATTGAAAATCTCTACCGGCCGATCTCCCTTCCGAAAACCAGGATTAGCCAATCAAATTCATACTGACAATCATACTCATTCTGAAAACCAATCAGACGTCACATGTCAATTCCCCAGTGCATGCATACTATGACGAAATAATTTCATTTAGTTTCTACAAATTTATTTTAGCTCGATTGACCGTAGACATCCGTCTTTATTTCAGTGCGGAGATGAATCAACAGTCAGGAGAGGTGCGGATTGTGGGCCGGGACAAGGAGAAAGAAATGTTAGCACGCCTGGCATGGCTACTGGTTGATGCAGGGACGTCCGCACTACGCACCACCTTTGACAGTGTTCATCCGCCCCTGAATCTCCGGGAACACTTCAGACAAGCGCACGTGAAAATCGTGCTTCAGAGACTCTTCCAACAGGTGATCATGTAGATTTTGAATAAATTGTATATTTACTTATATTGGAACTTATTGGAATGTAAAGCAATTATAGTTGCTACTATGGTTTATACAAATTTATTTTAGCTCGATTGCGAAACAAGTTCTTACAACTTATATTAATCGCTCTCGAGACCTCATTCCTGATGTAAGCCATCGCCATGAGGGAGAGAGAAGGGACAATGTGGGATTTAAATGCCTTGTCTAAGGGCACACTCGTAACGGCTCCAGCGGATGCTCGAACACCGGGCATTTCGCACCTGGAGCGAACGCGCTACTACTGTGCTATTACGACTTCCACAATTGCTAATATTATACAGAAAAATATATAATACGGATATACTTGATCTAAACCGCAAGTGTCGGCAGATATAAAATTCAGTGGATGTGGAGAGCAGAAGGAACAGTGGATGTGGAGAGCAGAAGGAACAGTGGATGTGGAGAGCAGAAGGAACAGTGGATGTGGAGAGCAGAAGGAACAGTGGATGTGGAGAGCAGAAGGAACAGTGGATGTGGAGAGCAGAAGGAACAGTGGATGTGGAGAGCAGAAGGAACAGTGGATGTGGAGAGCAGAAGGAACAGTGGATGTGGAGAGCAGAAGGAACAGTGGATGTGGAGAGCAGAAGGAACAGTGGATGTGGAGAGCAGAAGGAACAGTGGATGTGGAGAGCAGAAGGAACAGTGGATGTGGAGAGCAGAAGGAACAGTGGATGTGGAGAGCAGAAGGAACAGTGGATGTGGAGAGCAGAACAGTGGATGTGGAGAGCAGAAGGAACAGTGGATGTGGAGAGCAGAAGGAACAGTGGATGTGGAGAGCAGAAGAAACAGTGGATGTGGAGAGTAGAAGGAACAGTGGATGTGGAGAGCAGAACAGTGGATGTGGAGAGCAGAAGGAACAGTGGATGTGGAGAGCAGAAGGAACAGTGGATGTGGAGAGCAGAAGGAACAGTGGATGTGGAGAGTAGAAGGAACAGTGGATGTGGAGAGCAGAAGTAACAGTGGATGTGGAGAGCAGAACAGTGGATGTGGAGAGCAGAAGAAACAGTGGATGTGGAGAGTAGAAGGAACAGTGGATGTGGAGAGCAGAAGAAACAGTGGATGTGGAGAGTAGAAGGAACAGTGGATGTGGAGAGCAGAAGGAACAATGGATGTGGAGAGCAGAACAGTGGATGTGGAGAGCAGAAGGAACAGTGGATGTGGAGAGTAGAAGGAACAGTGGATGTGGAGAGCAGAAGGAACAGTGGATGTGGAGAGTAGAAGGAACAGTGGATGTGGAGAGTAGAAGGAACAGTGGATGTGGAGAGTAGAAGGAACAGTGGATGTGGAGAGCAGAAGGAACAGTGGATGTGGAGAGCAGAACAGTGGATGTGGAGAGCAGAAGGAACAGTGGATGTGGAGAGCAGAACAGTGGATGTGGAGAGCAGAAGAAACAGTGGATGTGGAGAGTAGAAGGAACAGTGGATGTGGAGAGCAGAACAGTGGATGTGGAGAGCAGAAGGAACAGTGGATGTGGAGAGCAGAACAGTGGGTGTGGAGAGCAGAAGGAACAGTGGATGTGGAGAGCAGAAGGAACAGTGGATGTGGAGAGCAGAAGAAACAGTGGATGTGGAGAGTAGAAGGAACAGTGGATGTGGAGAGCAGAAGGAACAGTGGATGTGGAGAGATCATACACGCATGACACCTGGATTCTACCTCCATCATTGGAGAGTCACCATAATTATGACCTAAGTTGTTTGTGAGGCTGGGGAAAAAATAAACCGATATCTCGATATATAAGTGTGCGTACCAAATAATACAATATTATGAAAACAACATAATTTCTCAAGCGTAGAGGTACGTTATTGAACTAGACTGAATGAATGTTGCTGGTTGTCTGTAAATGAGAGTGTAAATAACAATCGACAATGCCTCGCTAATGTTGACCACACTACCTTGTACCACCAAATGCTCATGGGAAGCTAGTATGGAGAAGTTTAACCCAAACACAAGTATATTGATACATGGGCTTTATTTATAAGCCATAACAATTAACAGTTCTACAAAGCACACACATTTCTGATTGAAACAATAGTTACATACATAAACTTAGTTGGCACTAAATTTCGAAATATCTGGGCGACAAGAAGTGCGTTACCATGTTGTATTTCAGCGAGTGAGTGTTATTTATACGTATATTTTTCGTTATTACACTCGCCCACATGGTTCGCCGGCGGCGAGAGTAAATAAGCTCAATCATCATCATAGTCCACCGGTTGTACATATGAGTTACGGCTCCTGCAGATGTATATTTAGAGTTCAGGTTCGTTTACGTGCACGGTGTAGAACACCAATACGAGTTCTATCAAGCTCAAAGTGTACCTGTAATCAGAATAGAATCAAATGTTTGCAATATAATTAATATTTAAGTCAGCTGTCATCAATTCTTACAATATAGTGCGACGCCAATGCTTATTAAGAAGATCAAGCAGAATAAAAGAATATTAGAGACTCTTACCTATAATTAAAAGATCCAATTCACAATTTAGATTTTACGAAAAGTTTAATTTTTATTTATTTAATCTGTTTCAGATTCTGGATTAAGCACAATGCATCCAGAATCTTGGGGTATTTCAACTAGCGCTGGATGGATCTGCGCGTGCGCAGTTCGAACGCACACCTACCCAGATTGGGCAGCCAATGGGTGAATTTTGAATCTTCATGGACCCAGAATGCCCACGATGATATCTTTGTGACAAGTTGCTCGCATCATAAAAGTGTCGGCGAGTGTGTGTTTCACTTTTATTTATTGTCGCTACCGGTTGCCCATATGAGTGACGCCTCCTGAAGAGATTAGTAATTTTAGATTGTTGGTGCATGGTGCAATGATACAGAGAGAGACCCATTCCAGAGTCTCCTCTGGTTCTCTTACGTGCACGATGTAAAGCACCGACGCGAGACCTCGGTTTAACGTCCCATTTCAAAGACTGTTAATTTTATTAGGGTCAGACGGGGGATCGAACCTGCGATCCCTGGATTACCAGTTCAGCGTGTTACCACTAGACTACACGTCCGTCTGTATCTGTTTAGGGATTGAAAAAGAGCCCCCCCCCCCCAAGTGAGGTGTTAATATATTAGCCAACCAGCGAGCTTGTTACTAATTTCTTTAATACAATCTCTCATACTAGAGGTGGTTGCCAGGCAAATACACGGAAACACGGTTTAGACACCGTCTTGACCCAGATTCTTATAAACAGGTAAACAAACGTTAAAACCATTCGTTATAAAATCACCGGTTTAGCGTATTTTGGCAATATACTACCTTCGACATACTCTGTTTACTTTGGTAGGTTGTTTTGTAACTGTATTATATCCGTATTTATATAACTACTGATAACAGAAGTGAATATTAGAAAGTAAACACGAATTCACGTACTAGTTTCGTCTAAAAAACCCTTTAGTCTAACGATGATTTCGGGTAGTAACTTATTCATCCACATATACTGGGTACTCCAAGCACACACTACTGAGTATGACAGGGTGGCGCTTGTCGGGGACCGTTGATAAACATCTCATGAAAATAACCACATACTAAGGTCAAAACAGTCCATACCTACCTACCTACCCTAATACCCTACTCTACTCTACCTCTACTCTACCTACCTACCTAAAACCGACCTACCTTCCTTTAATGGCGAGCAGGATGGGAATAGCAACAAGATCATTATGAATGTTATACAGAATGGATAACCTATTGTCAATACGCCGTTGATCTAGTCAGCGTAGATTTAGGGAATGTAGCATGTCTGTAACACTAGAGGTACAATAGAAGTCAGCCTTTATCCAAGGCGGTGTTGTCTCATATACCGCTGGACACATTCATATGGTCTATCAATAGTTGGGTATGTGGCAACCAGATCTCGGAGCCATATTCAAGCTGGGGTCTCACTAGTGTCTGGTAAGCCATGGACTTAAGGGGTTCGGATTTGACCTGGAGGTTTCTACGTAGGAATCCTAATGTTTGGTTTGCTTTCTTAGTTGACCTTTTTATGCGAGTGTCCCACGACAGGTTATTTGAGATATCCACGCCAATGTATTTGGCTGAGGTGACCTACTCAAGTAGGACTCCATGGAGTTCATATTGACTGGGAATAGGATGCTTCCTTCTGGTGACGTGGATAACATGACATTTGGAGGGGTTAAAGTCCATGTCCAACTCCCACTCTTCTAATCTCTTAAGATCGTTTTGGAGTGTGACCGATTCATTTGCAGATGATAGATAGACTGCAGTATCATCTGCAAAGATACGGACTTTGGAACTGATGTTTTGTGGGAGGTCGTTTAGATAGGCTAGGAAAAGCAGGGGTCCAAGTATGGATCCCTGTGGCACTCCAGATAAATGGCATATGAACTAATACCATTAAGGACAACTGACAGGAGTCTATTATCTAGAAAACTCTTAATTCACCTTAATGTTTGACCTCTGACTCCATAGTCATGCATTTTTAGTAGTACTTTCTCGTGATTGACATCGAAAGCCTTACTGAAGTCTAATATGATGAGATCTACGTACCTGATGCTTATTGTATACAGAGATAACCAAGTCATTGATTAGCATTACTAATTGGGTCACGCATTACCGTTTTTCTCTAAAACCATGCTGCAAATGGTACAGAATACTGTGGTTAGTGAAGTGTTTTACTATCGAAGAGGAAACTATATGTTCTAGTACCTTGCATAGAACACATGTCAGTGAGATAGGCCTATAGTTGGCGGGGTGTGACTTGTCCCCTTTTTTGTAAATGGGAGCAACATTTGCTGACTTCCACTGGGTCGGCAGTGATCCTTCGTTGAGGGGAGGGAGGCCATTCCAATGTCATGGGTTAATATAGTTAATATGGTGCGTGTGACCTAAATGTTAAGTACTAATGCATTCAATTACGTATGTACATTGTATGTTTTATTGATGCCAAGCACCTTGTGGGGACCTTGACATGTTTTTTTGGACAGGCTTAGCAGACTTAAGTCACTAACCAGTACTGAGATGCCTCACTCAATGACACTATCTGTGCCCCAAACTAGTATCAAAGCCGGGACCCTTTGAATCCAAATAAGACACTGTTCCACTGTACCACTGGACAATGGACGACACACAAAGTAATTCTCTGAACCATATAGCCCATATACATTCGTAGGAACAGATATTGCGTCTAATTACCGGTAAATTTCAAGATTATGTGACACTCGGGTGTGTCATTCCTATACGAGTAATGCATATTTACGTTTGTTTACCTATTAGTCTCGTTTTGGCGAAAATAGGTCAAAACGGTGCGCACTATATAATAAGCCAAACCGTGTTTCCGTGTATAGCAATACAACTAGTGTGCTCATAATCCCCTCACATTGTATAATTGACAATACAATTATGTAGGTTGAACACAACTAAATTATTGATTGATACAGGTAGAACACCACTAATTTATCAACTGTGACTAATTATTGTGTTAATAAATACCGTCAATTTGCAGGCGATATTGAACGAGAAACAGTGGAAAATGCTATACCCAGTGAAGAAGAAGAACCAATCTTCGCAGAAATACGACAGCAGGACTCTCATCATTCTGCTGGAGACGATATGTCACCTTTGTCCACCATACCCCCACGGCTGGGGCAAGGAGCCGCTGCCAACAGACGGGTCCCTCAGTGCGGATATTGTCCGCCTACAACTACTCTTCCAGGATCTAGCTAAACATGGTAACTGCAAATGACAATGCATGGGTTGTTTGAAAGACCCATTATGCGCTTACATAGTATGAGTTGCATAGCGATATAGTTTAATGGTTGTATGTATGTATGTCCCATTAATGTCAAACCCCTTACGGGAACCTATACATGTTTTCCAGGGACGGCTTAGTCGACTACATACGTGGCCTGATCGAGTATCGAACCCGGGACCGTTCGATTCCAAATCCGACACTCTACCACTGGACCACGGAAACCACACAATTTAATTTGGTTAAGGAGCAACACAGTCGGTTGTTGCTTAATAGAATGTGACTGTATAATAACACACTAGAAGCGTTATACTTTCTACAGGATGATTGCTAAATAGAAGTGACCGCTAACACAGGACGGATTACAAACGAATTGATCGCTTACAATAGATGTAATCTGCTTAGTTTATACAAAATTATTTTAGCTCGATTGCGAAACAAGTTCTTATAACTTATACTAATCACTCTCGAGACCTCATTCCTGATGGAATCCATTGCCACGAGGGAGAGAGAAGAGGCATGTGGAATTTAAATGCCTTGCCTAAGGACACAATCGTAACGGCTCCAGCGGGGCTCGAACTCCGGGCCTTTCGCACGTGAAGCGAACGCGCTACCACTGCGCTATCACGACTTCCAATATGCGTGTGTGATCACCACATGCTGTTGCAGCTGCCATCACTTTAATTAAAAAGTTTAATCATATATGAATCACTACTACATTATATATGTTATATAGATATGCTATATATATGTTTCGTGGGCGAGTTGTTACGGTCGCTGAGTTCAACACTGTGGGTTCGAATCCCACCATTTGAGTAAGCTATTCAGCTGGCTTGCAGAAGGTCTAGGATTCTACCCGGGCACCAGTCCGTGCCTGACAGATCGGAGGGTACAAGGGGTCTAGAGAGTAGCAATACGTTGTCGGGTCCGCTTTAATCCCATACAACAAGGAAAACAAATAAATGTTATATATACATGTATATGTAGACATATATTCGTTAGAGTCAAATGTCATTATCTTTGATAAAATACCAAGCACGTTATATCAACGTTAGTAAACACCCCTCTCCACGAAATACACGTGAAGTCGTGATAGCGCAGTGGATGCACGTTTGCTTCAGGTCCGGAGTTCGAGCCCCACTGGAGCCGTTACGATTGTGCCCTTAGGCAAGGCATTTAAATTCCACATTGCCTCTTATCTCTCCCTCGTGGTGATGGGTTCCATCAGGAATGAGGTCTCGAGAGCGATTAATATAAATTGTAAGAACTTGTTTCGCAATCGAGCTAAAGTAATTTTGTATAAACTAAATACATGTGAACATTTGCAAAACATGCATTCTGTATAAGCGTAAACAAATGTCAAAAATAAAGAAAATATTAAAGCGACATTACATCGCAAAAAGCAAATAAAATGCATGTTTTCACGTATAAATGCATTGCTACTACAAATTCTTCCGAATACATTCGAATTCTAACATTGAATCAATAAACAGTGTTTTTGTGGTTTGAAAGTATGATTTCATATAACGGTCATCCATGCTCCTGAATTGACTTTTGTTTTTCATTGGAGTCAATACTAAACGCGAGATAATATCGCTTAGAGATCGTTGAACTAAGAATAGTCTACAAGCACAAATGTGAGATATGACGGTAAACTGTACCATAAATCGTGTTATTCAGGATACACTAGTTGTATTACGCATGTATGTTTACATTAATTTGTTATGTCAACAAACCGCGTATACGACGTTTGTTTATTAGTTGAAATACTCTGTATTTGAGGCAAATATTTGGAAAACAATTATACCATATAATAGGAAAATATATTCTGCAGAAATTTGTGTTTTCACTGATTTCACTATTTTTTCCAATATTCAGAGGCAATTGCCGGGGAGGCGTATTTGTCGTGGTTTATCCAGATCCGCGACGTCATCATCCGTCTTGGCGGTCCACCAATCAGAATCAAGATAACAAGAATAGAAACAGAAATGATCAACATGGACATGCAGCATCACTACCTCAAGGTTTGTGGTCTAAGGGGAGTAACTGAGAATCCATTCGCAAGTTGCTGCACAGAGTTGTCTACCATTATCTAGCTCCATTGTACGGTTATAAAACAACAAATAAATTGCCTATTAAATACATAGTAAAAAGTAAAAACATACAGTCTGTTTATATTTACAATCTTTCATTACTTTTGATACGACATCCACTGTGAAGAGGTATTCAAATCAACCTGGAACACAGCAAGAATATTCACATTATAATGGTTCACATAGCCAGTGCTCACCTGTGAATAACGTCACTGTGTTTACACACTGTATTCCTCCGCCAAATAATACAGTATATCAACCTTCAGTTTGCAATGGCCTGAATTCTTATACCACATCTGTTCTACACATCAACTAGTCTGAAGTCTTCTCAAGTCACATAATTTCTCAAAAAACACAAAAACTATACACTGCCTGTCATGAAAATGCATTTTTTTACCAAAAAGAAAAATGAACGTTGTTAGTTATTAAAGGTACATTCTGCCTATTTACGTATATACAACCATAAGTGAAAAATCCCTAATGATTTAATTTTAGTTATATTATTAGACTGCAAATATAAACAAGAAATACACACAGGAGAGAGGTCAACGCATATCTAATAATGTGTTGGTAGAATAACGTCTTCCGGTCGGGACCACAAGGACATATCAGTGATCTGGTCGATTTTACCTAGTTTCTCGTCGATGTTTCTGCATGCATGTTTCATTTCCGTTGGTTGTCTTCAGTAAACATTACTTACTATATGACCATAGGGCAAACACAAATAATGCGTGTCTTGTGCCTGTGAATACAACCTGCACATGAAAACTGAATCTATGTATGAATGTATACCAATACTGAACTATAATCACTCGGTTTGTAGTTGATATGTGAATGTCTTTTGTATCATATTAAACAGACCCTGAGAGAAACCTGGCACCCTGACGTCATTCAAAAACTGCAAAAGGTGCATGAGTTGCGAACGAAGACGTCAAAAGCGAGGAAAGCGTACGCTGGTTCCAAGGGAGTTGAAGAAGGTATATAATTTCCTTATAATTCCGCTCCACTCTAGAATTGTAAGCGCCTGGAATTGTTCTCGTATCGTCACTCTCAATAATCCTATGCTGCAAATTGTGTCTATGACATATGTATGCAATGGAACACGAACGTCGATTGCTCTAACTAAAGATGATTCGAAGTTATTCCGCTTGATCGATTGATATAGTATAAACATGTAAATTGACTGTATAAACTATCTGTTCTCCCAATTAAATTATACGTTATGATACAAAGTCAGATGAGTCTTGTTATTCAAAGTAAAGAGAGAGAGGGAGAGAGAGAGAGGAGAGAGGAGAGAGGAGAGAGAGATAGAGAGAGAGGAGAGAGAGAGAGAGAGAGAGAGAGGGGGAGAGGAGAGGAAGGAGAGGAGAGGAGAGGAAGAGGAGAGGAGAGGAGAGGAGAGGAGAGGAGAGGAGAGGAGAGGAGAGGAGGGGAGGAGAGCAGAGCAGAGCAGAGAGAAAGAGTGAGAGAGATGTACATAAGTATTTTATACTTTCTTCTCAATCCTGTTGACACACTGTGCATTATAAAAAATAATGTTCAGTCTATATATAATTTATTATATTGAAATAAAACGTTGTTTAAACAAACAACTGTCCAACACTTACAGTAATTATTTATTACTTAGTGTAATTCACTGAAACCATTATTATTATTATTATTACATGTAATAAAATGTTTGCCAGAGCTCCATCCCAGAGGTTCATCTGGTTCTATTACGTGCACGGTGTAAAACACCGACACAATACCTCCGTTTATAAAGTCTCATCCGAAATACTGTTACAATAGTCATTTTAATATGGCATATCAGGGAGTTCAACCGGCGACCTCTGAATTACGAGTCCAGCGTGTTACCAATGCACTATTTACCACCTATTGGTCAATCGTGCTGGAATTAACCGGAAGTAACCAATCGGTCCGATATGGCTACCACCGTACCATTTCACATACTTCCCAGACAGAGGATCGACCCTGAGTTGCATGTTTGAGAAACGAGCGGGCTAACCACTGTAATATGTAATCAGGAACTACAATATAAATGTAAGAATATCTTAATGAAATGTCTGAGCTAAATGCTATATAAAAACCTTAAAGCGACATTACATCGCAATAAAAATGCATTTTTCCAAGTATAAATGCGTAGCTACTACATATTCTTCCGAATACACTTGAACACTTACATTGAATCAATAAACAGTGTTTTTGTGATCTACAAACTTTCAAAATTGAAAGTAGGATTTCATATAACGGTCAGCCACGCCATTGAATTGACGTTTGTTTGTCATCGGAATCAATACTATAGCGCAAGATAATGTCGTTTAATGATAATTTAACTATGACTAGTCTACAAATAAATATGCATAGGCACGCATGTGAGATATAACGTTAAATCTGTACCATAAATCGTGTTATTCAGGATACACGAGTTGTATTACGCTATGATGTCGACCCTAGTTGCATTATTTTGTTATGTCAACAAACCGCGTATACGACGTTTGCTTATTAGTTGAAATACTCAGTATTTGAGGCACATTTCTGGAAAACAATTATACCATATAATAGGAAAATACATTCTGTAGAAATTTGCGTTTTTACTAATGTAATGTCGCTTTAAGTGTAGTAAATGTTGTAATAAATTACGCCAACACCTTTCTGCATTTAGACACGTTGCTACATTGTGAAATGCGACAATGTCGTCATTAATACACTGTAGATCTATCATTATTGATCATAAAACATTGTACAACAGTGAATAATATGTGGAGAGCATTACAAGCTACCAGTTGCCCATATGAGCGACGCCTCCTGAAGAGATTAGTAATTTTAGATTTTTGGAGGATAGTGCAATGATACAGAGAGAGACCCATTCCAGAGTCTCCTCTGGTTCTTTTACGCGCACGGTGTAAAGCACCGACACAAGACCTCGGTTTAACGTCCCATCTGAAAGACTGTTAATTTTATTAGAGTCAGGTGGGGGATCGAATATGCGATCCCTGGATTACCAGCCCAGTATGTTACGACTGGACTACAGATCCGTCTGTGAAAAAAAGAGAACAGAACAGAGCTTTATTCAATTTTTGACTTGAACCTGACGTGTGCATGTGTTTTACGTTTATTTATCGTCGCTACCGGTTGGTTGCCCATATGAGCGACGCTTACTGAAGAAATTAGTCATTTATGATTTTTGAGGATAGTGCAATGATACAGACAGAGACTCTGCGGTTCTTTTACGTACACGGTGTAAAAGGACGGACACGAGACCTCGGTTTAACGTCCCATCTGAACGACGTGAACATTACGTTCATCGTCACGTATGCTATATACACAGAATAAAGATTTACAACTTTGATGTTTTGAGAGGGCACAATAATCTGTATATGTTTTCCCCAGGGCAAGTATGTAATTTGTTACCGCTTAATATTTATTTATATGCACTTATGATAGAGAACTATTGTTCGTTTGCAAGATGCATACAACAAACAATATAGTGTCATATCAGTACATGCATATCAACTACTTAGCGTTATATATTGTTTTACACTGGATGCACGTGCATGTGGTTAATTACGTCACAATAACAGAACATGTCAGTCAAGCTTAGCAACAACACACTCTTCCATTAACGGGACTCTTTCATTTTTGGTGAGGGCCAGTTTCTAATGTGATAGAGATGCCATAGTATGTACTATTTTAAATCAACATTGTTTACAGAGTTGACATACATAGCACGTGCTATTTTAAATCAACATTTTAGGCAACGCTCGCCCACATGGTTCGCCGGTGGCGAGGTAAATAAGCTCAATCATCATCATCGTGTTAGGCAAAAGAAAATCGAACTCCCTATTGAAAGGGCCAGTCATTTCTGCCTTATGACACACTTCTTATGGATATAAGTACTTCCCGAATCCTATTCTTGAAGACCAAGCGCCTGCATGCTGATAAGCAATCGGTAACCACTAGTAACAACCAGCTGGCGACTCACCAACCGGCCATATACGAAAGAACCCCTGACGCGGTTCAACCTACGACCTCCCGTTCCGTAGACGGACGCCTTAGCCACTAGGAATCGCTCTGAATGTGTACACACCAACATGTTCATTCAAAGAACTAATGGTGTTGTGAGCTCTATAATGGATTACAGGGCCTGTCCCTTCTTATCCCTACCTTAAGCCCCGTCTGTTTGCCTTTAAAATGTTTTTAATAAAAATATATACGCCTCAACCACAGACGGCCGTGGTACTATAAATTTAATATGTATCATGTCATATTATGTTTACAAACTTGCCTATAAGCAGAACGTCATGGTGGCCAAGTTCTGTACATGGTTAATTGGATATGTCCGCCGTTGTGAGTAAAATGGGAAGACATATGGTTATTTTGAACAGCATTATACAATACAAGCTTCATTGTTGTCTTGTTTACGATCGAAAAGAAATATTGCATATATGTTGAGGGCCTCATGGTAGATTAACTTTTGTTAAATGAGTTCTCTCGTAAAATAAAGTCGTTATCATCATTATTATTATTATCATCATCATCATCATCATCATCCATCATCGCGTCATTCGTCGTCGTCGTCGTCGTCGTCGTCGTCGTCGTCGTCGTCGTCGTCGTCGTCGTCGTCGTCGTCGTCGTCGTCGTCGGTCGTCGTCGTCGTCGTCGTCGTCGTCGTCGTCGTCGTCGTCGTCGTCGTCGTCGTCGTCGTCGTCGTCGGTCGTCGTCGTCGTCGTCGTCGTCGTCGTCGTCGTCGTCGTCGTCGTCGTCGTCTGTCGTCGTCGTCGTCGTCGTCGTCGTCGTCGTCGTCGTCGTGTCGTCGTCGTCGTCGTCGTCGTCGTCGTCGTCGTCGTCGTCGTCGTCGTCGTCGTCGTCGTCGTCGTCGTCGTCGTCGTCGTCGTCGTCGTCGTCGTCGTCGTCGTCGTCGTCGTCGTCGTCGTCGTCGTCGTCGTCGTCGTCGTCATTGTTGTAGCGTGTGATGTTCATTTCCCCGTCATTCGGGATTAACTGTTACACACGATCTTTGTGTACGTACGTACATAGTACTACACACCCCAGGAAACTAGAGCTGAAGAACATCCTGACTGAGTACTAAGAGACTAAATATAACCTTGTGGACCTGTGTGAACTTTATGCAAAGTTGTGCTAAACCGGAAATTCCGGAATAGTGTCTAGAGTCTCTATACTAGACATAATATTATAGTGCAAGACAGACTTGATATCTCTTGTGATAGTTAACTTAAGTAAAATTAGAGTATTTTATGTATAATAGATTTTAAACAAAAATTACAATACATGTATATCAAAATAAAGTTTAACTGGTCATTTCTAGTAATGTGTACACCCACGCTGTTTTAGCTAGGCCAGCCAATCTCGGCACCCCCCCCTCAGAAAATCCTGGGTACTCCCCTGCATACTGTAGCAAAGTCATGCCAACAGAAACAAGTAAATGGAAAATGCGGTACATTGGTTCAGCGTTTAACACGACAGCAAATCCTTTGTTTTTTTACGTTTATTTATCGTCGCTACCGGTTGCCCATATGAGCGACGCCTCCTGAAGAGATTAGTTATTTTAGATTTTGGAGGTATATGTGGTCATTCCTGTGAGAGGAAACCGGACAACCCGGAGAAAATCCACCTGTCCGATCTGGCGACCAGGATACCATCTCACATACTTCCCGGTCCGAGGATCGGACCCGGGTTGCACTGGTGAGAAGCGAGCGCGCTAATCACTGCGCTAATCGGACAATTTGTAACCTAGGAACTAGTGTTCACATTCTGTCACGTTTAAGCCTAATATCTATCGAACTATGTGTTGTTAAGTTACGTAGTGACGAATTAGCACACACAAAAAACAATCTGACGCATCACTCATGTTGGTAATGAACACTGTGGTGACACACACAAGCGATGATTGTAACTGTTTCGTGGTGGTTGACTTGTACGTCGTCCGTTGCACGTATGTACGTCATTGTATGAGGACGCCTGCGATTATGCTTTTTTTCAAATTACTGTGTATAATGATTTCATCATACATATACAATTGAAACTGCGTCTGTTGTCACATCAATTTAAAGTCATATATCTACACCTGATTGCACTGTATACGAGTGTCCCGTGTATACGGTGTCCCGTCCCGTGTATAGGAGTGTCCCATATATACGAGTGTCCTGTCCCGTGTATAGGAGTATCCCGTGTATACGAGTGTCCCGTGTATACGGTATCCCGTCCCGTTTATAGGAGTGTCCCATATATACGAGTGTCCCGTCCCGTGTAAGGGGGTATCCCGTGTATACGAGTGTCCCGTGTATACGGTGTCCCGTCCCGTGTATAGGAGTGTCCCATATATACGAGTGTCCTGTCCCGTGTATAGGAGTATCCCGTGTATACGAGTGTCCCGTCCCGTGTATAGGAGTATCCCGTGTATAGGAGTATCCCGTGTATACCGAGTGTCCCGTCCCGTGTATAGGAGTGTCCCGTGTATAGGAGTGTCCCGTCCCGTGTATAGGAGTATCCCGTGTATACGAGTGTCCCGTCCCGTGTATAGGAGTATCCCGTGTATAGGAGTGTCCCGTGTATACGAGTGTCCCGTGTATACGGTGTCCCGTCCCGTGTATAGGAGTGTCCCGTGTATACGAGTGTCCCGTCCCGTGTATAGGAGTGTCCCGTGTATAGGAGTGTCCCGTCCCGTGTATAGGAGTGTCCCGTGTATACGGTGTTCCGTCCCATGTATAGGAGTATCCCGTGTATACGAGTGTCCCGTCCCGTGTACAGGAGTATCCCGTGTATACGAGTGTCCTGTGTATGCGGTGTCCCGTCCCGTGTATAGGAGTATCCCGTGTATTAGAGTGTCCCGTGTATACGGTGTCCCGTCCCGTGTATACGAGTGTCCCGTGTATACGGTGTCCCGTCCCGTGTATACGAGTGTCCCGTGTATACGGTGTCCCGTCCCGTGTATAGGAGTGTCCCGTGTATACGGTGTCCCGTCCCGTGTATACGAATGTCCCGTGTATACGGTGTCCCGTCCCGTGTATACGGTGTCCCGTCCCGTGTATACGGTGTCCCGTCCCGTGTATACGGTGTCCCGTCCCGTGTATATGGGTGCCCCGTGTATACGGTGTCCCGTCCCGTGTATACGGTGTCCCGTCCCGTGTATATGGGTGCCCCGTGTATACGGTGTCCCGTCCCGTGTATAGGAGTGTCCCGTGTATACGGTGTCCCGTCCCGTGTATAGGAGTGTCCCGTGTATACGGTGTCCCGTCCCGTGTATATGGGTGCCCCGTGTATACGGTGTCCCGTCCCGTGTATACGGTGTCCCGTCCCGTGTATACGGTGTCCCGTCCCGTGTATAGGAGTGTCCCGTGTATACGGTGTCCCGTCCCGTGTATATGGGTGCCCCGTGTATACGGTGTCCCGTCCCGTGTATGCGGTGTCCCGTCCCGTGTATACGGTGTCCCGTCCCGTGTATACGGTGTCCCGTCCCGTGTATAGGAGTGTCCCGTGTATACGGTGTCCCGTCCCGTGTATACGGTGTCCCGTCCCGTGTATACGGTGTCCCGTCCCGTGTATATGGGTGCCCCGTGTATACGGTGTCCCGTCCCGTATATAGGAGTATCCCGTGTATACGGTGTCCCGTCCCGTGTATAGGAGTGTCCCGTGTATGCGGTGTCCCGTCCCGTGTATACGGTGTCCCGTCCCGTGTATACGGTGTCCCGTCCCGTGTATATGGGTGCCCCGTGTATACGGTGTCCCGTCCCGTATATAGGAGTATCCCGTGTATACGGTGTCCCGTCCCGTGTATAGGAGTGTCCCGTGTCAGTTTTAATGCCAGTAAACATTGCTTACTATAAGACCATAAGGCGTCTTGTGCATGTGTGTGCAAGTATTGTGAAGAAAACTACCATAACCAATCGGCTATGGGGGGTTGCATGGCAACACAAAGCTAATATAACTTAGCATTAATAATGTTGGTGTGACTTTCACAGGACTCTCACCCGAAGACAGTGTGACACTGAAGAAAACGTATAAGCTAATTGTTGAGACTGTTCTAGCCGATGACGTCATAGATCGTCTGCAGCAGTCGCAGGTCATCAAGTTCTCAGACAGACAGGAAGTACTGAGCGTTTCTAAGAAACAAGAACGTATGCAGGTGTGTATATATACGGTTATATGCAAAATAAGTGCAAGGGGGTGTCACCTTTTTATGTGACCAATAAGATACTTACAGTTTGCCCCTCCCATTATTACAGCATTACTTTGATATTGATGCTCACAGACGGACGGATATGTAGTCCAGTGGCAACAAGCTGGACTGGTAATCCAGAGATCACAGGTACGATCCCCCGTCTGACCATAATAAAATTAACAGTCTTTCAGATGAGACTTTAAGCCGAGGTCTAGTGTCGGTTCGGTGCTGTACACCGTGCACGTAAAAGAACCAGAGGAGCCCCTACAATGGGTCGCTGTCTGTATCATTGCACTATCCTCCAGACATCTAAAATTACTATCTCTTCAGGAGGCGTCGCTCATATGGGCAACCGATAGCGACGATAAATAAACCTAAAACACACAAATTTGCTCAACCCAAACCGTTCTAACTTCTAATACGAATACGGGATACGTAGATGGAATACGGTAATGCAAATACTGTTGTATGGTGTGAGGGAGACAGCTTAGTTTATACAAATTTATATTAGCTCTATTGCGAAACAAATTCTTACAACTTATATTGATCACTCTCGAGACCTCAGTCCTGATGGACTCCATCGCCATGAGGGAGAGAGAAGAGGCAACGTGGAATTTAGTCTATACAAATTTAGTTTAGCTCGATTGCGAAACAAGTTATTTCAACTTATATAAATCACTCTCGAGACCTCATTCCTGATGGAATCCATCGCCACGAGGGAGAGAGAAGAGGCAACGTGGGATTTAAATGCTTGCCTAAGGGCGCAATCGTAACGGCTCCAGCTGGGCTCGAACTCCGGACCTTTCGCAGCTGAAGCGATCGCGCATCCACTACGCTTTTACGACTTCCAGGGAGACAGCTTAAAGTGGTATTGCATTTAAAATATACCTATGTTTGTAATTTAAAAATACACTCAAGTAAGCAAAAACATGAACATAGAAGGTGCATGTTCATTTGTCAGTGTTGTCCTCTAATATACTTGCCTGTGTTATTGCACTGTGGTAACACGCCATTCTTCACCTGTCTATAATACAGGATTTGCCCCAGTGTTGGATTAAGGGGAGGGCTGACTAGGCTGAAGCCAGGGGCCCCCGATATTTAGGGGTCCCAAATTACTATTTTAAATCTGTAATTAACTGAATGAAACTGAACGAATTTTTGATATCCTGAGCTTTCCAACGATGTATGACTTTAATAATAGTTTGTGTTTAGTCTATTGCAGCAATAACGTATAGTGCACTGTTCCCCGGAGTCTAATAGTCCCACAATACGCATTGACAGGTGAAATCCCTTCTTACAACCCAATGCGACAGTGGAAAGCCGTAATTTCGGTGAATTTCGGCCAAGCGGGGGTAATGTGAGAAAGGTGTATTTAATAGAATTTTCTAGTTTGCTTACACTAGTACTTATCTTGATGAAAGGGCCCCTGTCTTGAGCTACAGCCAGGGGCCATGTAACCTTAATGCGCTCCAGATTTGCCCGTTATGTAGACTTTTCTATTTACCTTTACTTTCACCACCGGGGACATTATATTACGTATTTGTCCTATTTTTATGTTATGACGTCGTCTATCTGAACTGAACCGAACTGAATCTTTATTTCCTCCTCTCGGGAGATTCACATATATATTGACATTACATTAACAATTACATTTACAACACATTACATATAAAACAATTATTATAAATTATGAATAACATAAATAGCATACATATAAGTGTAATGCACATACGTTATATATCTAAATCACTTTCAATTGTATAGTAACGAATTCCCCCTCCGTGTAGTCAACATGACTCGTCAAAGTAAATAATATGTGTATTTATTTAGCGACTATGATTAAGCAGTCTATAATGTAGTCATACGAAATTTCTAAGAACTTTGAGTTACTTTCGATACTGTAGTTTGGGTCATTATCTGACATCCCGCCTAACAATTTAATAGTATATGTTTTTTCACTCAGTAGTCTTAAACTTGTTGTAAAATCAATATCAAAATTCACAAGCTACCAATAAACACGCGGAAGGCCGATGGTTTAACCCGGATGCCCGTCCGTGCCTGACATACTGTACGGATGGATACCTGGGTCTTACTCAACAAAAATAGCCGGAGAATCGCCATATGACTTACGCTGTTTAACTTTAAACCCCAAAAGCAAACAATCAAATTTAAGTTGTGCATTTGCCTGTTTCCTATCTGTATAGTTCATCCTTCGCCTTGTTTCTGTCTCACTAGTTGTTCCCTAGCGTTTCATCGAGGTATAGCATTTCAGTTTGTTGACACCTTATTTGCATAAAACACCTTCAATTACAACTAATATTTTACAAACTACAAAGCAATTTGTCTTTTCGATTCGTCACACCGTACACAAAGTAGTCCGCTATGAATATTAATGAGAACAGAATCATTTTGCAATTCATTTGGTTATGAACGGCGATCACATGGTGTGAATCAGCCAATCAGAATTGCGATATTGCAAGAAATAATTATTTACAGATACTGCTGGACAAAATCAGCGACTCCCGACTTCCATATGCTCTAAAGGCGTTATTTGATGCCATGAAATTCAAGTACAAGAAGCTGTATGATCATGTTATGGCAATCCGAAAGCAGACATACAAAGAAGGCGTCGTCACCACAATAGGTGAGTCTCCCCTGTCAACCAGTCAATTAAAGTTTGACTTCCTGATATAATTATGTGTAGATTTAATTAATTTATGTGATAGCGCCGTGGTAGCGCGTTCGAGCCCAGCTGAAACAGTTACGATTCTGCCCTAAGGCAAGGCATTTAAATTCCACGTTGCCTCTGCTCTCTCCCTCGTGGCGATGGATTCCATTAGCAATGAGGTCTCGAGAGTGATATAAGTTGTAAGAATCCGGAACCTTTCGCTTACATGGAGAATGCTCTAGCGACTGATATCGTTTACACATAATCTACACAATGGGGTTCATACCATTATAGTAATGTGCCATATTCGCACTTATGTAGCATACTAACAGCCATGTTTATGGAGTTGCAGGCCCGTAGCCACACTGAGGCACATCGAGACAGCTGCCTCGGTTAAGCTTTCTAAAGCAACCAAAAAATAATTGAAACAATTAATCAATAAAATACATAAATATCCCTTTGCTGTAGAAAATGTTGACTGCTAGAGAGCTGAAAGGTCAGTACATAATTATACGTCTAATCTCATTAAATCAGAAAACGCAGGAAATCACTTCTATACCCCCAACAATTGTGAATGGGAACATGCCCCCCGGGTCCCCCTAGATTGCCTCGGTTGAAATTTGCCTCTGGCTACGGTACTGAGTTGCATCGGCTATCATAAGCTAATATGCTATTGGATCTAGAGTTCCGGTTTAGATTTTTCACTCACGCCCGGTTGCGACTTCAATGGACGTAGCTACATGTGTATTATCATTAGGTCCCCAATTAGGCAGCGTCTTGTTAACTCTCGCAACAGGAGCGATGGTTATTGTTTTTGGCTGCGTTCGTGTACAGGATAACCCACATAGTTGTTAATGCATGTTGATGTAGTTTTGTGCATATGGAGGGTTTGCCTAAGAGGAATTGATTCGATTTTGTGAGATATCGGTCAATGTCTGTTGTCTGTGTAGTGCGGACTATATATATATATAACTAGATATATCTATCCACTGCCACCTTTCAAAGAAGTCATACACCATGATCTAGGGGTTGACCTCAAATAAAGGTCACGTGACACCAAGCATTTCTTCTTATCTCAAATACGAGTGCGGAGAACTACAACTATCCAATTACTGTTATCTAGTGTATTAGTTTATACACATTTATTTGAGCTCGATTGCGAAACAAGTTCTTCTAACTTATATTAATCACTCTCGAGACTTCATTCCTGATGGAATCCATCGCCACGAGGGAGAGAGAAGAGGCATGTGGAATTTAAATGCCTTGCCTAAGGGCACGATCGTAACGGCTCCAGTGGGGCTCGAACTCCGGGCCTTTCGCACATGAAGCGAACGCGCAACCACTGAGCTATCACGATTTCCATTATCTAGTGTATTTTTATTATACACTTTATAATTATATTATCAAAAGAGGAACACTAATAATATACAGTCCACCCTGTGTTAGTGGTCACCTCCACTAAGCAGCCAACCTCCACTAAGCAGCCAACCTCCACTAAGCAGCCAACCTCCACTAAGCAGCCAACCTCCACTAAGCAGCCAACCTCCACTAAGCAGCCAACCTCCACTAAGCAACCAACCTCCACTAAGCAACCAACCTCCACTAAGCAACCAACCTCCACTAAGCAGCCAACCTCCACTAAGCAGCCAACCTCCACTAAACAGCCAACCTCCACTAAGCAGCCAACCTCCACTAAGCAGCCAGTTTCCAGATTCCCAATATGTTGTGTTATTATACATTGGTTTCTATTGTGCTAAGCAGCCATCGACTGCTTGCTTAACCCTTTCCCTCATAGAAACACCTCTTGACGCAATTACCAATATGACATACATTAACCCTTTCCCTCATAGAAACACCTCTTGAGGCACTTACCAATATGACATACATTAACCCCTTCCCTCATAGAAGCACCTCTTGACGCAATTACCAATATGACATACATTGACAAGTTAGTAGCCAAACCAATGTTCATAATAAAGGCCAGAATCTCATGTAGTCCCAGTAATATCTATGGAGGTGGGATAGATATGGCGACTACTTATCCACTGCATGATAGCTAAATGGCTGTCGTTTGTATGGAGATATAAACAGTATATTAACCTGAATTTCTATGAAGGAAAGGGTTAACACATATTTGACTGTATTTGCAACCTGCGTATGTCATGTCTATAATGGTTAACTATATTCATTATTTACATTCTATGCGCAGATTTGTCCGGTATAGTACATGATGCACTAGCAACCCAATACAAGAACACATTATCACGTGTGTATCCATTTCCCTGGAGCGACAGTATACATGCAAGTGTCCGTGATATCTACACGCCGTTAGAAATAGTCGATAGCGAAGGGTATGTATTATTATGTCATATTCGTACACTAATTAAGACATACAAGTGATGTATATGCTTTAGTTTATACAAATTTATTTTAGCTTGCGAAACAAGTTCTTATAATTTATATTAATCACTCTCGACACCGCATTCCTCATGGAATCCATCGCCACGATGGAGAGAAGAGGTAACGTGGAATTTAAATGCCTTGCCGAAGGGCACAATCGTAACGGCTCCAGCGGGACTCGAACTCCGTACATTTCGCACATGAAGCGAACGCTATCACGACTTCCACAATGTATATGCTTTGAAACAAGTTTCCAACTAAATGTGGACAGAACAAATCACGGAACACTTGTTTCATCACGAGATATTGTCACGAAATAAAACCGTCCGTGACATTGAAGCGGTATAAAACGTCCGTGACATTGAAGCGGTATAAAACGTCCGTGACATTGAAGCGGTATAAAACGTCAGTGACATTGAAGCGGTATAAAACGTCCGTGACATTGAAGCGGTATAAAACGTCCGTGACATTGAAGCGGTATAAAACTCCGTGACATTGAAGCGGTATAAAACGTCAGTGACATTGAAGCGGTATAAAACGTCCGTGACATTGAAGCGGTATAAAACGTCCGTGACATTGAAGCGGTATAAAACGTCCGTGACATTGAAGCGGTATAAAACGTCCGTGACATTGAAGCGGTATAAAACGTCCGTGACATTGAAGCGGTATAAAACGTCCGTGACATTGAAGCGGTATAAAACCTCCGTGACATTGAAGCGGTATAAAACCTCCGTGACATTGAAGCGGTATAAAAAAGCAAAACACAGATACACTTTGCACGGTTCCCTGTCTCGATAGAAAAGCCATATTACTACTAAATTGTAACGCCAGCTACCCCAACCTACTGTGTGTTTTACGTTTATTTATCGTCGCTACCGGTTGCCCATATGAGCGACGCCTCCTGAAGAGATTAGTCATTTTAGATGTTTGGAGGCTAGTGCAATGATACAGACAGCGACCCATTCCAGAGTATCCTGTGCTTCTTTTACGTGCACGGCGTACATCACCAACACGAGACCTCGGTTTAAAGTCCCATCTGAAAAACTGTTAATTTTTTTTGTTTTATTTCATATGGGCATCCGGTAGCGACGATAAATAAACGTAAAACACACACATGCTTATGACATTACTTTATAACGATATTGTAAACGCAAAGGAGTAGTAGCAATTGTATATACACTGTTATACTCGGTTATGTCGAATTATCCGGTTATCTCGAAGTCGGATCAAAGTCCCGTTTCAGACACTATCATTTTACATATAACTGTATCTGTTTATATCGAATTTCGTTAAGTCAAACTTCGGTTATGTCGAAGTATTTTGTCCGACGGAATTCGACATAACGCATGTAGACTGTAGTCACTTTTCTATCTTATACTACAACTGTACAAATCTTAATGTCACATTAAAATAGTTAAATAAATTACTTAAGTGGATGGGAGAGGTCCAATTAATAATAATAATAATAATAATAATAAAGACTTTATTTAACGAGAGAATCCATTTGAACAATTATGTCAATCTACTATGAGGCCTTCAACAAATTAAAACATCAAATAGCATAATGAAGCATGTAAACAATGACCAGTAAACCGTTCATAGGACTCGTTGAATGCAACCTACCTCGAATGTAAACCTTTCATAGGACTCGTTGAATGCAACCTACCTCGAATGTAAACCTTTCATAGGACTCGTTGAATGCAACCTACCTCGAATGTAAACCTTTCATAGGACTCGTTGAATGCAACCTACCTCGAATGTAAACCTTTCATAGGACTCGTTGAATGCAACCTACCTCGAATGTAAACCTTTCATAGGACTCGTTGAATGCAACCTACCTCGAATGTAAACCTTTCATAGGACTCGTTGAATGCAACCTACCTCGAATGTAAACCTTTCATAGGACTCGTTGAATGCAACCTACCTCGAATGTAAACCTTTCATAGGACTCGTTGAATGCAACCTACCTCGAATGTAAACCTTTCATAGGACTCGTTGAATGCAACCTACCTCGAATGTAAACCTTTCATAGGACTTGTTGAATGCAACCTACCTCGAATGTAAACCTTTCATAGGACTCGTTGAATGCAACCTACTTCGAATGTAAACCTTTCATAGGACTCGTTGAATGCAACCTACCTCGAATGTAAACCTTTCATAGGACTCGTTGAATGCAACCTACCTCGATTGAGTACGACGTATCCACTTTTATCGAATGCTGTGGCAAGGCACGAATGTTTCGTGTAACTTCCCGCAGTACTTTCATACATAGTAGTAAAATATGCATTTTATCTGTTTCGCAGACGTAAATTGCATTCAACCGATCTATTACCGCCGCCTTGCTCAGCAGACGGAAGAGGAAACAGAATTCTTCTAGAGGGCTCAAGTGGAAGTGGAAAGTCAGTCCTATGTGCGTGGCTGTCCTACATGTGGGCAACACAACCGACGTTTTTCAAGCATAGATACACCCATCTGCTGTACCTGAACGCATCGTCCATGGACGGTAACCTGGAAACGGCTGTGTACAGATCTCTTTTTCCAGAAAATATAAGAGTCAGTGTGAATGAATTCTGGAAAATGTTGGAAAATAGAGCACATGAAGTGTTAGTAATTGTCGATGACTACGACAAAGAATGTAATGTAGATTTGAGCGATGTTCTTTCTGGAACGAGGCTTAGAGAAAGCACTGTATTAGTAGTCGTAAACCCGGATTATATGAGAAGCAATAAGTTTGTACCGGATATAAAATGGTTCAACTTAGGATTTAACGAAGTTCACATCCGGCGGTGCTTCAGGACATACGTGTCAATAGCTCAACAAGAACATGATCAGTTTGAAAAATTGTATCACCTTGCCGGTCGAGAAACATGGGGCCTTCGTCCACATCTTGTGAACCCCATGCTAGCTGTGACAGCATTCGGAGTGTTTTACGTACTTCGAAAGGGCACAATGCTGAGAGAGATGGAAACCACGTGTGATTTGCTAGAGAAATACGGTGCAGCCATGGCGACGCTCTACTGCCGTAAACAAAAGATAGATATTATTGGATTCGAATTCCCCCACGAGGTTTTACGTGCAATAGAAGAATTAGATAGGTTCGCATTTAGGTGTCTGATGGGAGAGCGGATTCACTTCACAGAAGCGGAGATCTTGGACGAAACCAAGACTCAAATAGTTCTGCAAATTGGTGCTTTTAATAGGTTCACTAAGGGTTCAAGATTGAAATTTTCATGCGGAATATCCTCTGATTTCTTGGCGGCGAGGCACATAGCCGATATGATGTACGAAGACATTGAGACGACCATATTGAAGAACAAAATGATCAAGCTTCATAGATATAAACAGGTAATTCAGCAAATAATTACTTTCAATTGAGTTTCCGAATCTGTTGGGCGTAAATGTATGTCGTAATGTGCAAAGGATATGCAAATCGACAAGAAAAGGTTTATATAATGCATAGAGTGGTGGAACCTATGCTCGGCGTATTCCTATGCTCAGCGTATTTTTTCCACAGGGATTCGGCACGTTTGGGGGTACTAGTATATATATTTAAGTACAGGGATTCTACTCTGTCGGATGTCAGATTTCGCATCGATCAGTAAAATGGCCCTATCTGAAACAATTTCGAACAAATCTGTCCAAATATAACGCCTATCCCGAGTCTTTATATTGTTCTTCAAATAAAACACAACTTTAAGCTGCGTGCATGTATACTTTGCAAACAATTGCCACAGACATTGGCCATAGCAGGTCACATTTCCATACTAGGACACGGGTTCTGTCAGCAACAACAAAAAATCTTCGACGGGAGAGTTTTAACTGTGAATAACATTATCAATAAAATGTGTTTCCACTAACGTGTAGGTTTATTCGGCAAAAATGTACGTCAAAAAGAGATTTCGGAGAATTTTTCAATTTCAAAATATTCTCAAGCGGCGCAGTTCGCGTTGAAACGAGCGTTCTGATTGGATTATGATTATTCTTCATATAAAAACAAACATCTTGTTACATTCTAATAATCCAATCAGAATGCTCGTTTCAACGTCGTTTCAACGCGAATTGCGCCGCTTTAGAAATGTTCAAAACAAATTGAAAAATTCTACGAAATCTCTTTTTGACGTACATTTTTGCCAAATAAACCTACACGTTAGTGGAAACACATTTTATTGATAATGTTATTCACAGTTAAAAAGTTGTGTTTTATTTGAAGAACAATATAAACACTCGGGATAGGCGTTATATTTGGACAGATTTGTACAAAATTGTTTCAGATAGGGCCATTTTACTAATCGATGCGAAATCTGACATCCCACAGAGTAGAATCCCTGTACTTAAATATATATACTAGTACCCTCAAACGTGCCGAATCCCTGTGATTTTTTCCATTTACATCCGTATTTTAAATATTTAAATAGTTTTAACCTATTTTCGCTGACAGAGGTGAAGCATGGTTCAATAGCATTCCGCTGTGCGTACCGGTAGCCTAATGCAACTGTCACGTGACTTGTTCAGTAGCCGAATATAAACAGACAACTTGTTGGGAACTTTTTTCTCACCGAAATGTGCGGTTTATGATCATTTCAGGTGGCTATCCGGATTGGAAAAAATGTACAAATAACCAGAAAAAAGTTGTAATATTGTTAGTTATTGATGTTACTAAGGCAAAATAATATATTCAACATTTACCCATGCATAAATAAAATAATTCATGTACGCCGTGCATAGGTGCCCTAATGTATCTAGTTCCCCATGGAAACAGGTGCCGTTGCGATAGCTGTATTTAGGCGCATGGTTACGTAATGAAGCTAAAATTTTCAACAACAATTTTATGAAAGTTGTGTTCACGACATAAGAAAATAATAATATACGGCAAGTGCATTTAACTTTTTTTATAGGCCATGATATGTAGGATTTACGCCGAGCATAGGTTCCACCACTCTATATATAATGTACATACGTATGTGTCAATGTTGGTGTGTATACTTCAGATGATGACATTCCTGTGTGGCCAATACCGGGAAGATATGGATACACAAGTTCTACAGTCCATATTCGATCAACTGGCCGCCAGAAACGAGTACTGTATCCGAGGGTTCTATCTTCCAGCACCAACTCCCAGCACTCTTGTAGACGGAGAGGCCAATGTCAGAGTGTCACGTGGTGTCCTACAGGATTTCGCGACCAGTTTACAGTGCCTATCAGAGTGTCCAGAACGGCAGGACGTCATCGGTACAATAGCACAGGCTCTACCTCAGAGGTGCACAACTTCTTGCTAATATCACTATAGCTTGATTTATGCAAATTTACTTTAACTCGATTGAGAACCAAGTTCTTACAGCAGTAAGTAAGTAAATCGATCATGATGGAATCCATCTCAATGAGGGAGCAATGAGATGTAATGTGGATGTGCCGGTGTTCGAACTCACAACCTCTCGATTACGAGGCAGATACCGTGTAAATGTCATCACAGATTAAATATTAAGCCTGCAATAGTTAATATAAGGGGGCACATACACTATTTAATTTTGGTTGAACCTATGCGGTGAAGGGTTTCCGGAGCATCCGCAAGGTCATTGATTTGATAACATGGTATTGCTCTATATACATGTATATAACCATAACAATCGTATAACCGATACATAATTAGCAAATGGGTTGGGCCACAAGTTCTAGTTTAAACTTTATTTATTGTTCTTCTTTTGTACAAAGAGCATATATGCATCGAAATTATATAAACACACAGGTTGCAGGAAGATAACAACGGATTGGAAAACAAGATAAATACAATCTTATATAAATTCCTCTCCACAAGTTCTGACAAAATTAGTGATTGGCCCTCCCCATAGAAACGATTTGAACAGAATCATGATTACTTTTCTGAATTTCCGGTTAATTTGTATTATTATCATTTATGTATACTTCAAACTAAATTCTTCTTATACTTAAAGTACACGGGCTGTTGCAGCACTTTGAAGGATAATATTTGGATCAATAGTTTACGCTTCAGAGATACAGCATTGGTTGAACTGGGCCCAAAATATTGATGGGCCTGGTACCACCTATCTGAAGAATTGGTTGGGTCATTGCCAACACAGTCCCATCAATTTCTTCGCATCAGAACAGTAAATACTTCGTTACAATGTCAATCATCTGTGAGATCGTCACTATTATGTATATATAGATGTCTCTTTACTTCCCATAAAGCCAGTCCTGGCCCATTTATACAATATACTAGTAAGACCTGTGTTAGGAAAACATACGAATACCACCGTGTGAATAAAGGCACCACACGTGGATCAGTATTTTTTCAGGTTTTAGAATAATACACTAGAGAACATAGAAAATGCACACTTCGGATAAGTGTGTTTTTACATGAAAAACAATAACTATATAAATACATATATTCATTTTCTTAAAGTTGTTCAGTTTGTGTTTTGAAATAAAGATGTCATATATCTTTGATGGAATCCTTCGTAATTAGTTTTCATGTAATAATAATCCTAAGGTAGGTGTGCGTTTTCTATGTCCTCTAGTATATATACACACACACACATTTCAAGTCCGCCTCCGTGGTCGATTGGTTACGGTGGCTGACTTGTATACCACTGTAACGTATCATCACTGCTGGTCAATATCTCACATTTATGCCTATTTATGCATATTTATGTGTAGACTAATCTTAGTTAAATTTATTATCTCTAAGCGACAGTATCAAGCGTTTAGTATTGACTACACTGACAAAGAAATGTCAATTCAGGAGCGTGCATGACCTGTATATGAAATCCTACATTCACTTTTGAAGTTTGTAGACCACAAATCCACTGTGTATTGATTCAATATTGTGCTCGAATGTATTCGGAAGAATTTGTAGTAGCAATGTATTCATAAGTGAACACTGAATTTCTTTGGCTTTTTGCGATGTAATGTCGCTTTAAATAAAATACGTTCACGTTGCGGTTTGTTTAATTTCAGGTTGATTATCAGGGCTGACGGCATGCTGACACTAAAATGTGTGCACGGTCTTAGTCTAACACTGGAACACAACGAGTGTGTCATAGAGGAAATCGAACTAGAACTTCATCGGTACCACCACTTCCAACTGCCGGTGTTCATTCAGCTTGCGACATCTATCGGCAAATGTGCGAGCGTACGTTCTGTCAAAATCACCTGGTCTTCGCTAGAACTTATGGCGAAATGTCTAGCTCATATTATGGAAGAAAACAGGACAATTGACACCTTGGTTTTAATCGAAGATCAAAGCAACAAACCAGTACAAGTCCATCATATTTCCGCTGCCACGTGGGAAGCACTTCAGTCTGCGTGTAGCAGCATGTCGTTAGTACAACACTTGTCATTTCTAGCAATTCGTGTGACCGCCATTGTGAACCACGTGCTGCAATACATGCCAACATCCATTGCGCATGTCAATCTTACCGGATGTGCGTTGAATCTGATGTGCGCAGGACAAATAGCCAACTATTTACACGGGAACACGGTGATACGTTATTTAGACCTGAGCCATATGAAAATTAACAGTAGCGAGTTTGTCTACATATTCCAGGGAATGCAGATGTGTGAGCGTATTCAACATGTCAGAGTTTGTGGTGTCCGTCTCGATAGACCCTGTATCATCGCACTTGCCGAATATATTAAGCTCACGAATTCTCTTGAAGTCCTTGACCTTAGCGACTGTGAATTAAACACCGATATGTGTACAAGACTTGTTGCTGCTATACGACAGAACAGAACACTACAAAAACTGGTGTTCAACAACACACGGATTACAGTCGAGGGCAGACGGGTGATTTCGAAAACGAAATCTAAAGTGCAGAGCGTGTTTGTTGAAGGGTTGGTGCCTATCTACCTCTGATTAAACTGCGGTAGTGCGCATACACGCACTGAGTATCCCACAACAGTAGATAGCATAATTATCTAATTGTCTGTTAATTGTTTATTTACATTTAAGCGTCATGGTAAAAACACGTGCCGAGATGCCATTTCTCTAGAGCGCTGTGGTGCTATTATATAGTAACTTTCTAGTATTGCATTCAGAACGGTTTATAATAATATGTATTTGCGGAAAGTCGATCATACCCCAGAATTGTGGAAGTCGTGATAGTGCAGCAGTGGATGCGCATTCGCTTCAGGTACGAAATGTTCGGAGTTGGAGCCCCGCTGAAGCCGTTACGAGTGTGCCCTTAGGCAAGGCATTTAAAGCCACGTTGCCTCTTCACTCTCCCTCGTGGCGATGGATTCCACCAGGAATGAGGTCTCGAGAGTGATTAATATATATTGTAAGAACTTGCTTCGCAATCGATCTAATATAAATTTTGTATAAATCCCATATCCCAGGTTTGTTATTCCATTTGTAGCTTAATCCCAGTACTCTACGCAATTATTCCACGTTTTTGCAATTATCGTCTGTGATACAATTTATTTATCTGTAGCTTAGATTTTATAAATATGTAGTTCAAACATATCATGCACTATGAAGCTGGTGTTAGTGACCCTTTATTGCAATAAAACTCATATTATATCCTTCAGTCTCTTAGTTTAAACATATTTATTTTCTGTCAATACATGATTATTTACAACAACTGATATAAGGAATTGGACAGAAAGCTGTATAGCTTATGATTGTCCTCTCCTTTCTAAATAATATACACACACATTTCATGGCATAATAGTTTACAATTTCATAAATCAATGATTTTTCTTTAGGGAAAATGTAATGTTTTAGAATGATAACATATATGTACTTACATATAACATTACTAAACTTAATTCATAATATTTATGTAAATATGTAATACTTAAGAGTACAGAACATGACAGGTTTTGATAATTAAATGAAAGAGAAACAACAATTAGAAGATGAGAATAAAAAAGTAAATGAACATAGAGAAGGAGAAAAGAGAAATACAGAATGAATGAACAACACCACTCCGCCATGATTCTTGGAAGCGACAGGGCGAGAATTTCGACACGAAATTGCACTACATTGTCAGTGATGGAAAGGAAAATCTACTCATTCGAAATAAAATGTATTATAAACCATTGTATACCTACTAGAGAACGATCACCAGATTTGAATAGTGGAGTAACATTTGCATCTTTCCATATATCAGGCACTATAGAAATGTGAATTGGGTAGTTGAAAAGTGAACATAGTGGACTGCTTAGTTCAGAAGAAAGTTCACGAAGTAAGCGATTATTGATTCCATCAGGGCCAGCAGCTTTTCCAAGGGTGAGTGACTTTAATACAAACTCTACTTCTTCAGCAGTAATAATAATATCATGTAGTTGTGGATAATCAATGATGGGTAATTCAGGAAGCGGTAGGCTAAGGTTTCATCAATTCGCGTTTGATCAGTAAAATAATCAGTTAAAGGATTGGCCTTTTCAATGTCATCGTAAATGATATTATCTCCTGAAACAAGAGGAGGTACTGAAGAAGACGTAGTAGGTTTAATGAATGATTTAAGACAAGACCACCAGTTCTTTGAATTTTGATTTCCAGATTGTACCGTTCAGCTAGATCATCAAAGTGCTGTTTCTTTGTCTCTCGAAGCTTAGAGGTTATTGAGTTTCTTAGCTTGCGAAATCTCTCCCAATGGTATGCAGAATCGGCATTGCCTTTCGATAGTGTCGTCTACGCTTTCTGATTAGATTTCTCAATTCATTCGTGAACCAGATTGTATCCTTTTCCCTTACTAAAACTCTCCTGTTGGGAATACATTCCTTAGAAATAGCAATGATTTTATCCGAAATATTTCTAGCATAAACATTAATATCAGCATTTTGCAGAGTCCCATTCGAAATCAGATGCCATTTGCCTATGTAGTGCGTAATTTCCTCTGTCGAATATCCAAACATGGCGATAAAAGCATGAGCGTTTTGGCTTTTTCAAGTTAAGAAGACCATAAATAGGGCAGTGATATCTCAAGTCCTGTAAGAGAAAGGGATCACCAACTCCACTTGAGTAAATAATGTTTCTATTTGAAACAAAAATAAGGTTAATTGTGGAAAAAGATGACTCTGTGAAATGTGTTGGTGCATCGATTACCTGATACAAGGAAAACTGCTCACATATTGTATTCACCTTTCTAGAAGATATTACATCTGATACATTGAGATTAAAGTCACCAGTTATTATGATATTTCCTATCCCTGTATCAAATGCAAGGTGAATGGAGTCTAAAATCATTGAGTGTCGCACAACTTTTGTATTCGTGGGGCCTATAAAATGTACCAAAGAGGATATATTTACTGGAATGCATAACTTCAATCCAAATACATTCTACACCATTGATTTCGAGATCGGGTCTCCTTTTGTATTGTATGTTCTCCTTAACATAAAGAATTACACCGCCATACTTATCAGTACGATCTTTTCTCTCAGGATTTGAAAACGAAGGAAGCATTAAATCATTAGTTTGGATATGCGGTCCCAACCATGTTTCGGAAAATGCTAGGATATCGAAATCCTTTAATTCAGTGTACAGTAAATCTAACTTTGGAACAATACTTTGTACATTGTAGTGGACGAATGAGAGATGCTTTGAAAGATCAATACAGCTACTACCGGAGGATATAGAAAACATAGACGATGTTCTAGAGTCAATCGACAAGGGTCCAGGGTTTTGATGAACGTCTCCTGACAGCAGTATAATACAAGATATGTTCCAGGACTGGACGGCTACAAATAGCATTGCGATGAGGATAATAGAATAAAGGGAAAACTGCATGTTACTAAGTTGGTTATTACTAACCGTATGTCTGCGACGGTTCAACGGAAGTGAAATATTGTTTAATATCAATTCATGTTCACGAATAGTGGAACTAATGACAAAAGGGAAACAACAGTTACATATCGAATTGACCAGCATTATTAAACTTAGGAGAAACCTAAACTTGAGTTGTAGATGGAAAACTCTCAGGATGGCCATTGATTTCATTTTAAGTCTCATGTTATTGTAAATAGTAGAAACATAAACATTAGTGTGGCCAACATGAGAGGATAGCAGTGTACTGGTAATAAACGTGTTGGTGTCGATGCCCATATGGGAAAATCAGAGGTGTGTGTCTTTAAGAAAAAGTAAAAAAAAGAAAGCACGAAGAAGACAAAAGAGCGCAAAAAGTAGTAACTACAAAACATCGGTAAAAATAAGACTTTGGAAGAATGTTACGAACAATACAAAAAGAACTGAATTTGTTGAGAGAAATGTACAAAATGTATGTATAGAAACTGATATTACATAACTGATGTTTGCTTAATCAGCGGGGTCGGTTATCCCAAGTGTATTATGCAATCGAATGGGAAATACGTAATCAGTAATATAATCTCATTATGTCTTAAGGCAACCACAATACGTGATGTAATACACTTACATAAATTAAAACTAAGCTCTAATTAACACTGTTTTCGCGAGTATACATGTGTATATATGTCGTGCGTTTGTAGCGTAATTTCATATATGTAATAGCGTTAGCAACACATATTATATACGTTGTTGTTATCACATATGAACCAATAATCATAAATATATCAGTATCATAATTATATAATTATTGTATATGCTCTACTGAATACTACTTATGTCCGCTTTGGGATTATTAACCTATTTCTGACAACAAAATAATACCAAGAAATATATACAGAATATCAACACTTCACGTTCTATATACAATTCATATAAACATGTTTGCAAAATGCATTCGAAAAATGTGTCGAAAAGAATGCCTATTTAAGTAGGTATATCAGAGTGTAGCTGGTCCAGTGATTGTGTCTATCCACAAATATATACAGAATATCAACACTTCACGTTCTATATACAATTCATATAAACATGTTTGCAAAATGCATTCGACAAAAAGGTGTCGAAAAGAATGTTTATACAAATTTATTTTAGCTCGATTGCGAAACAAGTTATTCAAATATAAATCACTCTCGAGACCATTCCTGATGAACATCGCCAAAGAGCAATGGAAAAATGTGTCGAAAAGAATGCCTATTCAAGTAGGTGTATCAGAGTGTAGCTGGTCCAGTGATTGTGTCTATCCACATCTATGAAGCCCCTGCTACACCCGTGACACCTTCCCCAGAACAAACACTGTCCGACACACAATTTGAAAGTTTTACATATAATTAAAATGCTCACATAGCGTATGTTAGTGGTAACTCAATTGTTACGTGCATATGACACGTGTTATTCGTGTACAGAATACGATATAATTAGTTAAAATATTTAGTTTGAACTAAATACAAATGTATACGATTTGGCTTACATATGACACAGTCAAGCAGACCCTGTTTACCATTTAAGCGGATACTTCTTGCCTGTTTAGTGGAATAACGGGTACATTTACATTACTGAATGTCGTACATCGCATCTACAATGTACCCATATATATACAATGTACAATGCTCGTGCAGAGTATGCAACACTATGACAGTGTTATCCCGTTATTTACAGCTATGGATAATTTACAGTTTGTAATTTTCATGAACGAATGTGAATTGAGCTTTTAACTTAGTTACGCCCTACGTCATAATGAATATGAGAAATATTTGTACTAAGGTTTTACTGGAATGTTGATGAAAAGTAATTATAAAAATTTCGAAAATAATGCATTCACTGATTTGCTCAATACATGCAAACTATGACGGTACATTTTATATTGAAGTTGTTTCTGTAATAAAAGTTTTGAGCATATACTTATGCGATGGATTAGAGATCATTATACTCCACTGGACAGTACAATGTATAATGCGGGAATAAATAGCCGACAACTAAATAACAGTTAATGATTGTGTGTGTTTTACGTTTATTTATCGTCGCTACCGGTTGCCCATATGAGCGACGCCTCCTGAAGATATTAGTCATTTTAGATTTTGGAGGATAGTGCAATGATACAGAGAGAGACCCATTCCAGAGTCTACTCTGGTTCTTTTACGTGCACGGTGTAAAGCACCGACACGAGACCTCGGTTTAACGTCCCATCTGAAAGACTGTTAATTTTATTAGGGTCAGACGGGGGATCGAACCTGCGATCCCTGGATTACCAGTCCAGCGTGTTACCACTGGGCTACAGATCCGTCTTAATGATTGCGCGATCCGCAGCTTATTTATAGTAGCAAAACATGTTCGTCAGCTAATCATTCCCACACTATGCATTGTAACACATGAACCGTTACAAAATGTGAATGATATCAATCAATACCGATCAAACTTTTATGCAATACAGTTTGCGCCATAAATATTGGCCATAACATTGAGTTACTAGTTTTCAAAAGGTATAAGTTCATCACTGCTTGTTATGTGATGTATCCTCTGAGTTTTGTCTTTTACCAACACTACACCATCATAAGTCCAGCAACTGTCTATTTTCTCCCTTTTCACCAACAGTCTGGCACTATAAAATGCAAAGCTGGGTTGTTGTGTCAAATCTTCGTTCATATATGTCCTAGTTTGTCCTTTGGTTTTGAGAAGGGCCCTCGCTTTATACATGCGCTGACGAACTCGGTACGATATAAACTTGACAATGATGGGTCTTGGACCTCCGGTCTCGTTGCGTTTCCCCACTCGGTGACACCGGTCAATTTCTGATATATTCATACTGACATTAAACGATTTACAAGTATCAAGTACAACTTGGTCGGTATTTTCATCTATGGATTCTGGAATTCCAGTAATTCGGATATTATTCCTGCGACTATACTGTTCAGCAGAGTCGGCAGCAAAGTTCAGCTTATTTATACTTGTTCTCAAATCAGAATTTTCAGTTTTAAGTTTCAAGTTGTCAGTTTCGAGGGATTTAACTTTTTCTTGAAGCCCTGACAGAACACCATCAATAATTACGTTAACAGATGAGCCAACAGCCTCTTTCACTAGTTCCATTATTTCTGTTTTGAAAGAGGATTTTAGCACCTCAGCTATTTTGTCCAAATCCGCTTGACCAAAAGATACATTTGTGACTCCGGATTGCCTGGATTCGCAGTCCATTATTTGTGAGAAAGATCGTGTCTTCTTGGAATCAAAATGTTCGAAAGGTGAAGATAAATAACGCTTTTTCCTTGTACTAGGTTCAGGTGTCGAATTTGTCTGAGCCTCTGACATATGTGACTGTTTTTTGCACCAAGCTGTATGTGAGAAGTTATTTAGTAGTAGCTATATACTGCTAGTACATGTGTATATGTGTCCACTGAGGCGAAACGTTATCGTGAAATATCTATTTTTATACACATATTTTAAACTGTTTTGAACTCTAATAATTCACATATAATTGCAAAATATACTTCTCAACGGGTTATGTCCTCATTGTTTACTAATTCCATTACACAATTATACTTCCAAATAGTCCAAAAACTCTACATATTCATTTTGTTCTGTCCCGTGCACGAAAAACAACCATCCGCCATGATCACGTGACCGATATTTTCCTTCAGTCTCTTCATGTAACTATACTTAAAACACCATCGTGACGTCATACCTTTGTAATGTGTTTGTAACTTTTAAATAGCTACTACTCCTTTGCGTTTACAATACCTTTATAGGGTAATGTCATAAGCATGTGTGTGTGATTTACGTCTATTTATCGTCGTTACCGGTTGCCCATATGAACGACGCCTCCAGAAGAGATTAGTCATTTTAGATTTTTGGAGAATAGTGCAATGATACAGACAGAGACCCATTCCAGAGTCTCCTCTGGTTCTTTTACGTGCATGATGTAAAGCACCGACATGAGACCTCGGTTTAATGTCCCATCTGAAAGACTGTTAATTTTATTAGGGTCAGACGTGGGATCGAACCTGCGATCCCTGGATTTCAAGTCTGGACTGCTGTCAAAAGGCCAGAGTATTATATTAAATCATACGCGTACATGTACGAAATTAACAATTTTAATTAGTAGGTTCTTATTATATAAGTGCGTATTTTAAGTAATATATAAGCCTCAATCAGATCCAATATGTAACATATTCGTACTGTCTTCGGCACTATGCGCCTCACACAGTCCAATAGTTTACATATTGGATCGTTTTCGGCTTATATCCTATACTTAATAGACATTTGCAATGCAATCTAATCCGATTTCGAAATAAGGATATAATCACCTCATTGAAATATTGTTACTATTAACTTGTAGATGATGTTTGTAGCTATAGGATATGTTGTTATTGGCTGCTTTGTGAGCATTGGTTAAATAGTAATGAACAAGCATTTTAACCTACACCCCATATTTTGCAAAATGTTGGGAAAGTGGTTAGGTTAAGAACATTTTCGGAAGGTCTAGGATGGCAACCACTCTGGTCCAAAGCACCACCCCATGGCCTAACCACCCATGGTGGATACCAGATTCTAATATTAATGATTTTAAATTCCAAAGCACCACCCCATGGCCTAACCACCCGTGGTGTGTTTGTGTGTGTTTTACGTTTATTTATCGTCGCTACCGGTTGCCCATATGAGCGACGCCTCCTGAAGAGATTAGTTATTTAATAACTTATTTTAGATTTTGGAGGATAGTGCATGATACAGTCAGAGGTCAATTCCAGAATCTCCTCTGGTATTGTACGTGCACGGTGTACAGCACCGACACGAGACCTCGGTTTAACGTCACATCTGAAAGACTGTTAATTTTATTAGGGTCAGACGGGGGATGGAACCTGCGATCCCTGGATTACCAGTCCAGTGTGTTACCACTGGACTACAGATCCGTCTGTAGGTGGATGCTAGCTTCTAATATTATATTAATGATTTTAAATTGTTATCCCGGCCTCCTTTTTCGCACCTCGCCTCCCTACTATACTGACACCATTGAAAACTGTACACTTTTATATTGAGTGTTACTTGTTCGCTACAAATTTTAGAACTATGGATATTACTGTCTTGAGTGAAGCAAATAATCCTTCACACATTGCACTAATTTACGCAATAGTTCGCACAATTTGCCTATATTTTCTTCCAAAAGGAAATAAATTTTACCTCTATGGCAAGTGCACATAATTTGGAAGGGCCGTAACTAATGTTGCTAGAACTTGTGGCCGTTTTGCCTTTATTAAGTTGTCATGTTTTGTATTCACATGTATATGTAAAACGAATCGAGCAATACAATATGATTAAACTAAGCGCACAGTTTCTTGTTGGTGGCAGTATATATTCCCCAAAGTGGGGGAATAATGCAATTAATAATATTACTAAAACAGCTTCATTTGTAGACAGAATGTCCAAATTCGTACTTATCAGCTGCAGATTTATGTTGGCAATATGATAATATAAATATGCCAAGTATCACCCAATTCTCAGAAATATCTTGGTGTGCATGCATGCACGGAGTAAGCTCATGCTTGGAATTGCATTGTGTTGTACGCAGTTGCAAACAGTGATGTTGATTGATTGTTCCTCACACTTGTACATGCTGTTACGTATCATATAGCAAACAGCCTAGTGAAGTATAGATATTCGAAACATGTTATTTTTACTTCCTTAGATCATAAACGACCCAAGACAAGTTGTTTCCAAATTTTTCATTCATGGATTTTGGCAAAATATATCCAAGATGGCCGCCTTGGGGAGGGCAGTTTACTAATAATGTTAGAACTTGTAGCCTAACCAATGTTGCGTTTTCTTTGCTTTGTCATTATTATGTATGTAATGTAAATGTTAAATAGCAAAGAAAATATGAGCTAAAATGGCCGCCATACGGAACACAAAATCGTATAATGTTCGTATCGTTGGCACTATATAACACAAACAAGCGGTCTGTTTATATATTTGCATGGTCAAGTAAGCCATTTCTATCATCAAATATTGTACAACTGGACAAAACAAGAACTATAGTCATATATTCCACAAAATGTCGCCATCGGACAACAATACAATATATCTTTTACTTTGAATTGTACTAGATTACACTTAGCTACACCGTAGCATATACTACACGGTCCAACGTTCACGGCACGTGTTCCGATAGAACAAGTTTAATACCGACATAAGTTCCATGCCGACATGCTCTTACGAGTGTAAATCAAACATTTATTACATATTATTTTACGAGAAACAAGAACTTGATATCGAGCTTACGGTAACCCATGCTGTACTTGTGATAACATTCCACTAGAATTAGACCCTGGAGCAATGAAACATAATGCGAAAATGCACCTGTGTATCGAAAGTGAATGTTTCCTATTAAGTTGTCGTAAAGTATCTAGCACGCTCACAGCAATATATGCACGCTAATCGGTAATAAAACACATTGGAATTTTTATTTCTTATTGGGGGGAAAAGTGAAATTTGGAATTGTTTCAAACCGAAGATTTTAGTTATGTCTTGGTTAATGAGAGACATCTCTAATTTTCTATTACCTCCCTTGGCAGATAAAGTCTGATTTATTCAAAAAATGTGAATCGGTCCTTTTAGTAAGAATCCTTTGTTTTTACTGTTGTCCCCTAACCAGGTGTTGCGGTATGATAACTGTCATTTTATCCAAATTGTGTTAATTAACTGATAACATTCAACAAATAACTATCCCTTGTATGTACTGTATGATATCTGTCGAGATATAGTAATTTAATAATCACAAGCAGCGATAGTAGAATAAAATTGTTAGCATGTTGTGCAAAGGAAACAACGATAAAAACAGAGGAAAACACTTAATAGGACCAATCTACGTTTAGGGAGTATTCAGGGGCAGTAACTCACCGACGTCTCGCTTTCAAAATGTGCTTTTACGAGCTATTAGTCTACCAGATAAACATAAAGCAAATAACGTAAACATTCATACCCGTCAACCATTTCTATAACGTAAACATGCATACCCGTCAACCATTTCTAGAACGTAAACATGCATGCATACCCGTCAACCATTTCTAGAACGTAAACATGCATACCCGTCAACCATTTCTAGAACGTAAACATGCATGCATACCCGTTAACCATTTCTATAACGTAAACATGCATACCCGTCAACCATTTCTAGAACGTAAACATGCATGCATACCCGTCAACCATTTCTAGAACGTAAACATGCATGCATACCCGTCAACCATTTCTAGAACGTAAACATGCATACCCGTCAACCATTTCTAGAACGTAAACATGCATACCCGTCAACCATTTCTAGAACGTAAACATGCATACCCGTCAACCATTTCTATACGTAAACATGCATACCCGTCAACCATTTCTAGAACGTAAACATGCATACCCGTCAACCATGTGTAAGACATAAACATGCATACCCGTCAACCATTTCTAGAACGTAAACATGCATACCCGTCAACCATTTCTAGAACGTATACATGCATACCCGTCAACCATTTCTAGAACGTAAAACATGCATACCCGTCAACCATTTCTAGAACGTAAACATGCATGCATACCCGTCAACCATTTCTAGAACGTAAACATGCATGCATACCCGTCAACCATATCTAGAACATAAACATGCATGCATACCCGTCAACCATTTCTAGAACGTAAACATGCATGCATACCCGTCAACCATTTCTAGAACGTAAACATGCATGCATACCTGTCAACCATTTCTAGAACGTAAACATGCATACCTGTCAACCATTTCGAGAACGTAGACATGCATACCTGTTAACCATTTCTAGAACGTAAACATGCATGTATACCCGTCAACCATTTCTAGAACGTAAACATGCATACCCGTCAACAATTTCTAGAACGTAAACATGCATGCATACCTGTCAACCATTTCTAGAACGTAAACATGCATGCATACCCGTCAACCATTTCCAGAACGTAAACATGCATACCCGTCAACCATTTCTAGAACGTAAACATGCATGCATACCTGTCAACCATTTCTAGAACGTAAACATGCATGCATACCCGTCAACCATTTCCAGAACGTAAACATGCATACCCGTCAACCATTTCTAGAACGTAAACATGCATGCATACCTGTCAACCATTTCTAGAACGTAAACATGCACACCCGTCAACCATTTCTAGAACGTAAACATGCATGCATACCTGTCAACCATTTCTAGAACGTAAACATGCATGCATACCTGTCAACCATTTCTAGAACGTAAACATGCATGTACCCGTCAACCATTTCTAGAACGTAAACATGC
>CM026403.1:38847646-38958955 GCA_014843695.1 Archivesica marissinica
CACCGTAGCATATACTACACGGTCCAACGTTCACGGCACGTGTTCCGATAGAACAAGTTTAATACCGACATAAGTTCCATGCCGACATGCTCTTACGAGTGTAAATCAAACATTTATTACATATTATTTTACGAGAAACAAGAACTTGATATCGAGCTTACGGTAACCCATGCTGTACTTGTGATAACATTCCACTAGAATTAGACCCTGGAGCAATGAAACATAATGCGAAAATGCACCTGTGTATCGAAAGTGAATGTTTCCTATTAAGTTGTCGTAAAGTATCTAGCACGCTCACAGCAATATATGCACGCTAATCGGTAATAAAACACATTGGAATTTTTATTTCTTATTGGGGGGAAAAGTGAAATTTGGAATTGTTTCAAACCGAAGATTTTAGTTATGTCTTGGTTAATGAGAGACATCTCTAATTTTCTATTACCTCCCTTGGCAGATAAAGTCTGATTTATTCAAAAAATGTGAATCGGTCCTTTTAGTAAGAATCCTTTGTTTTTACTGTTGGGACAGTTGGTTAACCAGGTGTTGCGGTATGATAACTGTCATTTTATCCAAATTGTGTTAATTAACTGATAACATTCAACAAATAACTATCCCTTGTATGTACTGTATGATATCTGTCGAGATATAGTAATTTAATAATCACAAGCAGCGATAGTAGAATAAAATTGTTAGCATGTTGTGCAAAGGAAACAACGATAAAAACAGAGGAAAACACTTAATAGGACCAATCTACGTTTAGGGAGTATTCAGGGGCAGTAACTCACCGACGTCTCGCTTTCAAAATGTGCTTTTACGAGCTATTAGTCTACCAGATAAACATAAAGCAAATAACGTAAACATTCATACCCGTCAACCATTTCTATAACGTAAACATGCATACCCGTCAACCATTTCTAGAACGTAAACATGCATGCATACCCGTCAACCATTTCTAGAACGTAAACATGCATACCCGTCAACCATTTCTAGAACGTAAACATGCATGCATACCCGTTAACCATTTCTATAACGTAAACATGCATACCCGTCAACCATTTCTAGAACGTAAACATGCATGCATACCCGTCAACCATTTCTAGAACGTAAACATGCATGCATACCTGTCAACCATTTCTAGAACGTAAACATGCATACCTGTCAACCTTTTCGTGAACGTAGACATGCTGATACCGTTAACCATTTCTAGAACGTAAACTGCATACCCGTCAACCATTTCTAGAACGAAACATGCATACCGTCAACAATTTCTATAACGTAAACATGCAGTACCGTCAACCATTTCTATAACGTAAACATGCATGTTGTTGGTTGTGTTGTTGTGTTGCATACCCGTCAACCATTTCTAGAACGTGTGTTTTGGGTTGTGTTTCTAGAACGTATACATGCATACCCGTCAACCATTTCTAGAACGTAAAACATGCATACCCGTCAACCATTTCTAGAACGTAAACATGCATGCATACCCGTCAACCATTTCTAGAACGTAAACATGCATGCATACCCGTCAACCATATCTAGAACATAAACATGCATGCATACCCGTCAACCATTTCTAGAACGTAAACATGCATGCATACCCGTCAACCATTTCTAGAACGTAAACATGCATGCATACCTGTCAACCATTTCTAGAACGTAAACATGCATACCTGTCAACCATTTCGAGAACGTAGACATGCATACCTGTCAACCATTTCTAGAACGTAAACATGCATGTATACCCGTCAACCATTTCCAGAACGTAAACATGCATGCATACCCGTCAACCATTTCTAGAACGTAAACATGCATGCATACCTGTCAACCATTTCTAGAACGTAAACATGCATGCATACCCGTCAACCATTTCCAGAACGTAAACATGCATACCCGTCAACCATTTCTAGAACGTAAACATGCATGCATACCTGTCAACCATTTCTAGAACGTAAACATGCACACCCGTCAACCATTTCTAGAACGTAAACATGCATGCATACCTGTCAACCATTTCTAGAACGTAAACATGCATACCTGTCAACCATTTCTAGAACGTATACATGCATACCCGTCAACCATTTCTAGAACGTAAACATGCATACCTGTCAACCATTTCGAGAACGTAAACATGCATACCCGTCAACCATTTCTAGAACGTAAAACATGCATATCCCGTCAACCATTTCTAGAACGTAAACATGCATACCCGTCAACCATTTCTAGAACGTAACATGCACACCCGTCAACCATTTCTAGAACGTAAACATGTATGCATACCTGTCAACCATTTCTAGAACGTAAACATGCATACCTGTCAACCATTTCTAGAACGTATACATGCATACCCGTCAACCATTTTTAGAACGTAAACATGCATACCTGTCAACCATTTCGAGAACGTAAACATGCATACCCGTCAACCATTTCTAGAACGTAAAACATGCATACCCCGTCAACCATTTCTAGAACGTAAACATGCATACCCGTCAACCATTTCTAGAACGTAAAACATGCACACCCGTCAACCATTTCTAGAACGTAAACATGCATGCATACCTGTCAACCATTTCTAGAACGTAAACATGCATACCTGTCAACCATTTCGAGAACGTAAACATGCACACCCGTCAACCATTTCTAGAACGTAAACATGCATGCATACCCCGTCAACCATTTCTAGAACGTAAACATGCATACCTGTCAAACATTTCGAAAACGTAAACATGCATACCCGTCAACCATTTCTAGAACGTAAAACATGCATACCCCGTCAACCATTTCTAGAACACCCACACTTTATTTCATAGCCTGTTTGCGATATTACAAAACTCTGCAACCTGTGTACACATTGTTCGCGTGTTGCTCCACAAATGAGAAACATTTGTCAGTTACTTCCCCTGAATACTCATAATAGTATATCGGTCCTCTTAATTGATTTCCTCTGTTTTTATCGTTATTTCCTTTGCACCACATGTTTTCCATTCTCATCCGTATTCTCGTCTTATAATTATGAAATTATTAAATCTCGACATATATCCTTTAACATTTCCAATGGATACCTTACTGTAAAAATTGGTTCAATTAATTAACACGAGTTTGATCAAATTGCTGATAAACACAAAGGATTCCAGCTAAAAGGACCAATATACATTTAGGGATAAATCTGACTTTATCCATCAAGGGAGGTAATAGAAAAAACAATAATGTCTCTCATTCCACGGAATTTTGGCGTGTATTCGCTGTTAGAAGTTCATTATACCGACTGGGTTCAATATAGTCTCGACACAATGATACTCGGGGTAAGTTAGTACAACTGATGCTGGTAATTGCAGATAATTGACATGCTTTGCTTCGGTATTTATGTTAGCATTATTCTCATACTCAGCATAATTGATTGGCTTGCTTCTGGTAAATGGTACCCTACTTGCTTCTGGCACTGTCAAGCATTGCGCAGAAGCTAGGCGTACGTGACGAGATAGGTAAACAGGTATCCGTTGGAGATGTTTGACAATCAAAATATTGAACAACAAACTTTGTTGGTAATTATTTATATGACGATGAAATTATTATTTTTTATACTTTATTTATTTTACAACGATTGCGAAGCAAGTTTTAACAACTTATATTAATCACTCTCGTTGGCTCGGATGAAAGCGTATATGTGGTCATTCATGTGGGAGGAAACCGGAGTACCCGGAGAAAACCCACCTGTCCGATCTGGCGACCACCGTACCATCTCACATACTTCCCTGTCCGAGGATCGAACCCGGGTCGCATTGGTGAGAAGCGAGCGCGCTAACCACTCACTATGCTAACACACCTGTGCTTAAAATATACTGCTCGGCGGGGCAGCTGTGCTTAAAATATACTGTTCGGCGGGGCAGCTGTGCTTAAAATATACTGTTCGGCGGGGCAGCTGTGCTTAAAATATACTGTTCGGCGGGGCAGCTGTGCTTAAAATATACTGTTCGGCGGGGCAGCTGTGCTTAAAATATACTGTTCGGCGGGGCAGCTGTGCTTAAAATATACTGTTCGGCGGGGCAGCTGTGCTTAAAATATACTGCTCGGCGGGGCAGCTGTGCTTAAAATATACTGTTCGGCGGGGCAGCTGTGCTTAAAATATACTGCTCGGCGGGGCAGCTGTACTTAAAATATACTGCTCGGCGGGGCAGCTGTACTTAAAATATACTGCTCGGCGGGGCAGCTGTACTTAAAATATACTGCTCGGCGGGGCAGCTGTGCTTAAAATATACTGCTCGTCGGGGCAGCTGTACTTAAAATATACTGCTCGGCGGGGCAGCTGTACTTAAAATCAGCTGTACTTAAAATATACTGCTCGGTGGGGTACCGGTGCTTAAAATATACTGCTCGGCGGGGCAGCTGTACTTAAAATATACTGCTCGGTGGGGTACCGGTGCTTAAAATATACTGCTCGGTGGGGTACCGGTGCTTAAAATATACTGCTCGGCGGGGCAGCTGTACTTAAAATATACTGCTCGTTGGTGTTATGCTTGGGGAAAATAGCGTTCTAACAGTGATTGAATTAGCTGTGGAAATCAGTTTGTATAACAACGCATGTTAACGTACAACATTTATTTATAACAACACCGTTTCTGTTTACAAGCTACCAAATTAGCTACAAGGTATGAAGGTACTAAATTCCATATGTCAGACTACTAACGTTCATACATAACACACCTCCACACTTTATAGAACTTAATTTCCAAAGTTAACCAAAATATTTTGCCCAACATATAAGTAACATTATGAAACGTTTGAATGATGTGTTAGTGTCAAGTGTTTTGCTGGATAAAAGTTGTTTCACAAAAGTTATATCATAATTGAGTTTCCAAGTGAACTCCTGCAGTAAACAGACAAAAAAGATACAAATTCACAACATTTATCTAAACTAACATATATATGAATAAGAACACAAATATATAATATGGAAGTCGTGATAGCGAAGTGGTAGAGCGTTAGCTTCATGCCCGGAGTTCAAGCCCCGCTGGAGCCGTTACAATTGTGTCCTTAGGCGAGACATTTAAATTCCACATGCCTCTTCTCTCTCCCTCGTGGCGATGGATTACATGACGAATGAGGTCTCGAGAGTGATTAATATAAGTATAAGAACGTGTATCCCAATGGAGCTAAAATAAATTTGTATAAACTAAATATAGAACTCAATAAGAACTTCCTGTTATTTCAAAGACCATAAAGACCATGCCTGAGGATAATTGTACCTCCTAACACCCATGATCAAAACAAACTAACGAAAAGCACCAATTAACATCACGCTTGCGGATTACTGTGCCCCACACTTGTGGTGGATGATTCACAGATCATAATGATTCACAGATCTTAGCCTAGCCGGTTTCTTGGTGGTGCATTTCGACCGACGTAATTCCACAGTTGGTGTTTCAGAACTTTGTTTCGGCGAACTACTTCACTGTACAGTTTCAACCACGTTTTCCGGAATATCAGTGAAAACAGGTTTGCTCCCAACATACGATTCAGTGATTTCCTGAAGTGTCGGATATATGTTGGCGGCACGAATCTGATCAGTATACGCCTCCATTCTACCCCTGGCGCAATGTCGGCTCTATAAGATATAGGTCCCGTCTAAGCGTCTCCGGGAATCCATTTTCCCCCGATGTTCACGATAGTCACGAACCATGACTGCATATGTCGCTGAATAGTTCCTATCGCTTGATGATCTAACCATTCTGGATTGACACTTTTCAACACGATGTTCGACACTCGGTTTGATAGTGTCCAATCAAGCTGTAAGAGAACGAACAAACATTAACTCTGCCGGTGTTTCTTTGGTCGTTGTGTGATCAGTATTTCTGTTTTGCAGCAAGCACCTAGATAGTTTATCTGTAGTGTTCCGTCATCAGATTGTGCTGCATTTAACGCCTGCTTAACTGTCTGTGTAAAACGTTCTGCCAAACCATTGGTTTTAGTTTAAACATATTTTATTTTTTCAATATTTACATCATGTTGTAACATTACTATACAAGAACAAATGGATTAAATCGGAAGCTAGTAGCTTATATAAACCACTGGTTTTCGTATATGGCATGGCGCTACGCGGATATGTCTGATACTATGCACGTGCAGAAATTGTTTGAACTCCTCGTTCAAGAAATGGGGTCCATTGTCGCTTACAATTTCATCGCAAAGTCCATAGTCAGCAAATATTAGTTTATGCAAATATATTTTAGCTCGATTGCGAAACAAGTTCTTATAACTTATATTAATCACTCTCGAGACCTCATTCCTGATGGAATCCATCGCCACGAGGGAGAGAGAAAAGCCAACGTGGAATTTAAATGTCTTGCCTAAGGACACAATCGTAACAGCTCCAGTGCGGCTCGAACTCCAGGCCTTTCGCACCTGAAGCGAACGTGCTACCATTGCGCTATCACGACTTCCACATATTGCTCTAAGCACATCAATTGTTTTAGCAGTTGTAGTTGTTTGCATTATTTTCACAATTGGCCACTTAGAATGTGGAACATATGTCCCATGAATGGCCCAGCGAAATCAATGTGTAGTCTAGACCACGGTTTCTTCGGTGGATTCGGTTTTGATTTATTGCAGCCTTTACATGATCTCGCGATTGCTTCAAAATCCTGATCAATGTTAGTCCACCAAACGTAACTGCGTGCTATAGCTTTCATCTGCACGATCCCTACGTGACCTTGATGACGTCCCTTCAACACAGATTGTTGTAGTGTTCGAGGCATTACTACGCGTGTTCCCCACATTACACATCCTTGATGTACCGGAAGTTCAGTGTATCTATTCATTATACTGTTCATACACGTTCGACATGTTTTTGTCCGCAGATTGAATTCCTTACACGACATTCATAACAACAACAACAATTACTTTTTAGTGTCAGGTTACATATATAACAACATGACTAATTAAGTGTTATGATAGGGTGGGTATAGATATACATATATGATATTTCTTATCTGGGGGACAGCAATTATTTACAATGATTTACATAGAACAACAAATAACGGAACACGTGTGGCGTCCGTGGTCCAGTGGTAGAGCGTCGGATTTGGAATCGAACGGTCCCGGGTTCGATACTCGGTCAGGCCACGTATGTAGTGTCATTGAGCAAGGAACCTCACATATTGCTTATTACTGGTTAATCGCTTAGGTCGGCTAAGCCTGCCCAGGAAAATATGTCTAGGTCCCCGCGATGGGTTTGATATTAAAGGAACATACACATACATACATACATACATTTCAAACAAAATTAGAAATGCTACATGTATATTCAAGGTAGAACATGTTAAATTCATTATTCATGTAGTATTAGTAAATACGGTCATAGTGTAGAACTAGATATTACTTGGCAACATTAAACTGAGACTCATTAATATCCGCCAAAACCTTCGTAAGTTTCCGTGAACTACGATCAGGACATACGTTAGGTTTTTACCGTTAATATTTGAATCAAGTCAGTAAGTAAGTGTACCATAATCTAAAGGTCATATTTTACTTCGGAAATCCGATTATTAACGAAGTAAGTTCACGGAATATGCAAATGTCTCAGTTTAATATTGCCAAACAATAAGCTAATATCCTTCACTTGCGTCCAACCATAAATGTATCAGGTCGAGACAGTTCGCAGTGAAAATGACACGCGGTGCACGAACTCGTGGATTTTACGTGTTCCTACGTGGGCACCTGTTCACTGCTAACTGTTTCAAATTGAGCACTGTAGAAAACTTCAGTTTTATCTATATAATTAGTGTCTGCAACTTCCAGTGGAAGGCGCGATACCTTATCACAGTTCCCATGCTGTTTTGTAATTTTTGTTTGATTTGATAGCGATATGAAATCAGGAAGACTGCGTAACGTTGTAAACGCGCTGCTGTTGTCACACTTACTCCCGTACGTGCACTGAAAATTGAGAACAACTGTTTATTGTCCTTCACCAGAGTAAACTCCCTTCCATACACAAATACGTGAAACTTCTTGATTCCCCGTATCAATGAAAGAGCTTCTTTGTCGATCTGACTATAATTTTTCTCCGATTTCGACACAGTTCTGGACGCGAACGCTATCGGTCGCTCCGTCCCATTAGGAAGTGTGTGGCTCAGTACAGCCATAAGTCCAAAATAGCTGGCGTCACACGTAAGTACCACATGTAGATCAGGGTCATAGCTCATGCGCACCAGATCCGAAGTGATCATTTGTTTCACTTTTGCACTTTCACATTCACGAGACCAATTTCATTTCGCATCCTTGTTCAAGAGTTGATGCAATGGCTGGAGAACTGTGGACAGATCAGGCATGCACTTATCATAGTACTGAGCAAGTCCTAAGAATGACCTGAGATCTTTTACATTCTTGATTGGCGTTGCATTCACAATTGCTTCAATCTTTTCATCAGTGTTATGCACTCTATTTTTGTCTAGTTCGTGACCACAAAACTGCATGAATTCCCATTTGTTGATATTAACCTTCAATCCATATTCATCCAAGCGACTTTTTCAAGTGTTTCCAAGTGTTCATTGCCAGCTTCTCTCGTTATAATCATATCATCGAGGATGACTTCAACATCTGGAATGTCCCCACCAATGTGTTCGATTAGGAATATGAATGGAGCGGACGATACACCAAATACAAGGCGATTGTATCTGAACAGACCGTTATGTGTGTTTTACACGATTCATTTTGTGCACTGGGCCACTATAGCACCTTGATGTAACTCTATAGCGTCCTTATGGGCTGATTCCATTGAAGTTGCAAGTGACAAAGCTTTTTCATAATTCAAGTCTTTTACACTACTAGGACAACTATAAGCTGCATAGCTTTCTGTCCAATTCCTTATTTCAATTGTTGTAAATAACCATGTACATGATAGCAAAATAAATATGCTTAAACCAAGTCTTTTTCACTCAACAACCGCTTTTGGGTACCTTTATTAATGATACCACAAACTAACCAATCACGCAAAGCGTCATTCAGCCATGCTCCAAATTGTAATGTTTTGAGTGTTTCTGTAGGCTAACATTAAAGTAATTTAACGACACGCCTGATCGTTAGTCGCGTTTCCAAAATCGAAAACGTTCGGCTATCACCAGAGGTACGGGGTTTAAATGCCTTGATAGTTTCGTCAACTGAGTGTAAGATGTGTCATTTGGCAATTCAGGTGATGTCAAATCACGAAGTGTTGTATATGTTTTTGCTCCGATAAGTGAAAGCAAGACTGACTCTTTCTTATCATCACTAATATCATTAATTTGTGAAGAACCCATCTAGTCTTTCCGCGAATTCTCCGATGTTTCCAATACAACTAGTCATGTTGTCGGACAGTCCAATTCGGATAGAATATTTCTGAGATGGCTTCCTTCACTCCAGTGGCATTTTGGGTTTAAATGACTGGTGCTGCATCGAATGTGCAGCTTTTATCTCGTCGCCACTGTCATGTTTGGGGGAAATCATGTTCTAAATTGGATTGAATTAGCTGTGGAAGTCAGCTGGTAGAACAACGTACGTTAACGTACAGCATTTATTTACTACTACACATACATCAACTATTCTGACACTATAACAGAAACTGTGCACTTTTATATTGAGCGTTACTTTTGTGCTACAAATTTAAGAATTATGGATTTTACTATCATGAATAACGAAAATAATCCTTCACACATTGCACTAATTTACCAAATATTTCGCACATTTTGATACCAAATTTGCATATAGTTTTTTCTAAAAGGATATAAATTTTAAATATAATGCAAGTGCACAGACGGATCTGTAGCCCAGTGGTAGCACTTTGTTGATCGCAGGTTCGATCCCCCGTCTGACCCTAATACAATTAACAGTCTTTCAGATGGGACGTTAAACCGAGGTCTCGTGTCGGTGCTCTACACCGTGCACGTAAAAGAACCAGAGGAGACTCTGGAATGGGTCTCTGTCTGTACCGTGCACTATCCTCCAAAAATCTAAAATGACTAATATCTTCAGAAGGCGTCGCTCATATGGGCAACCGGTAACGACGATAAATAAACGTAAAACACACACACATTGCACAGTTTCTTTTTGGTGTCAGTGTATATTCCCTGGTGTAGCGTATAACACCGCCTATCCTGGGAACAGGCGTCGATATAGTTTGCCTGGTCAGTCAAATAAATATAGTTTAACACCGAGACCATTAATTGGACCGTATTGAGTTTCTGATGTCATTTTGCCAGAAGTTAAAAAGTACAAAATCGACAGACTGGAAGCCAGACTAAACGCCGCCGGGCAATAGGGAGAGGAATTTATGTGGTTACGTTCTAATTTGAAATAAAGGCTGTTCCAGGAATATCCCTATGGCAAGCTCTTCCTTCACATTTTGGTAGAAAGACAACTTACAAATTAGGTGGGAAAACTGACATTTCATATTACACTACTCACTGCTCACTGCCAGCAGTACAGCAGTACACTGGCAGTACACTGCTCACTGCTAACTTCACCCACATCGACGAAACGCAGAAAAAGAGGATAAATTGTTATAATTACAATTAATATTTTAAGCAAATTATGTGTAAAGAGCTGACATTTCATACCTCGATGAAGCACAGGAAAAGAACATTCAATTGTTATAATGACAATTAAAGCGACACTACATCGGTGAAAACGCAAATATCTGCAGAATGTAATTTGCTATTATAAAAATTATGGTATAATTTTCCTCCCAAATATTTGCCTCAAAAACTGAGTATTTCAACAAATAAACAAACGTCGTATACGCGGTTTGTTGACATAACAAAATAATGTAAATATGGTCGACATTCATGCGTAATGCAACGCGGTTATGCTGAATAACACGAGATATGGTACATATTTACCGTGATATCTCACATGTGTGCCTATGCATATTTATTTTATTTGACTAATAATTATTAATTAAATTATCTCTAATCGAAAGTATCGCGTGTTTAGTATTGACTCCAATAACAAACAAATGTCAATTCAGGAGCGTAGATTAGCGTTGTATGAAATCCTACTTTCAACAGTTCAACTGTTGAAAGTTTGTATACCACAAACACACTGTTTATTGATTCAATGTTAGCGTTCGAATGTATCCAGAAGAATGTGTAGTAGCAATACATATATACGTGAAAAAATACATTTTATTTGCTTTTTGCAATGTAATGTCGCTTTAATATTTTACAAATTACAAAACAGGTTGTCGTCTTGATTCCCCTCACCATACAACAAGTAGTCCGCTATGAATATTAATGAGAACAGAATCATTTGTAATTCATTGCGTTATGAACTAGTTCACACTGGGCTGAATCAGCCAATCAGAATCGCGATAGTTCACACTGGGCTGAATCAGCCAATCAGAATCGCGATAGTTCACACTGGGCTGAATCAGCCAATCAGAATCGCGATAGTTCACACTGGGCTGAATCAGCTAATCAGAATCGCGATAGTTCACACTGGGCTGAATCAACCAATCAGAATCGCGATAGTTCACACCGGGCTGAATCAGCCAATCAAAATCGCGATATTTCAAAAGTTGTAAGTAGACATGTATTTAAATTAAACTTAATTTAATTATGAATTTAAATTGCCACAGTCCGCCTCCGTGGTCGAGTGGTTAAGGTCGCTGACTTGTATACCACTGTAACCTATCATCGCTGATGGTCACGGATTCGAGCCCCGCTCAGACCATATCACATTTATATACAAACGTTGGCCGTTACTTACGGAGGTTGGTGCACCAAATACTGGTTAACCATTGGAGCCTGCCCAGGAAAGTAATTGTTAGGTAAACTGTTCGTCGCGCATATGGACAACCGGTAGCGACGTTAAATAAACTTAAATTAAAAAAAACAATTACCACAACTTACGTTTTCGGGGTGAAGAGATAGGGCGGACCTCTACACATCTTGTGTTCGGTTACCTTTGGAACAGCCCTATACTCAGGTGGTATGCTGAATAAAAAGGGATGCAGTATTTATGCAAATAAATTGAATGAGACATTTAAAGTACTAACCACACAACTATCTGTGTGTAAGGTAAGTTCAATTAAATACATCTCAGATTGATTTAACAGTTTTAAACGTGAATACCACAAAATCACTACGTGTCTAGAAAGTAAATTTGTTGTTGCATCATATGCTGATAAGATTTCAATATCTGTCGGAATAAAATACAACCTCGACCCAACGATCGTAAAACATATACTTTAATAGCAGCCAATAGCATGTTAATGATGATGGCTAACGATTTTCGGACGATTCAAAGAATACAATACATATTAGATTATTTCCTATCTGTCTGGTATGTCAAAGCATTCTTGTAAAACACTTAACCCGTGTCAATGGTTAGCATGTTTAGTGTTTATTCGGGGATACAGTGCATGTTACCATCACCCTTGTCAATTTGAAGGAATTAATCAAAATCTTAAAAGAATAGCTTAGGCATGCCTGACATCCACTGAAGATCATTAAAACAGTATTTATACTATTAAAACCACATCGGATAAATGTGTCTATCATTAAAACTAATTTAATTACATGATACTGGGTTACTATTATTAAAGTATCATTAACAACAACCCATACTTGAGAGAGACGGTGTTTAAAAGTATAATTTTGTATTTATTTTACAATGTATTGTGAGACAAGCTTCAACAACTGCGATTAATCATTCAGGTTGGCGAGGATGAAAGCCTATGTTGTCTTTCATGTGGGATGAAACCGGAGTACCCTGGCAAACACCACACATGCCCGATTTGGCGACCACCTAACCATATCACATACTTACCGTTCCGAGATTCGAACCCGGGTTGCATTGGTGAGAAGCGCGTCTGCTAACCACTGCGCTAATCGGACAGTCCAAGACGGTGGTTAAGAGTACTGTCTGCTAGATACGTATTGCTGAATCGAGCAAGCAGTTTTATTTAAGATCAAGAATGCCCATAAGGCTTGTTTCGATCGTCCATATTGTTCTCCGGCGGCGATGGTAGATAAACCCAATCATCTCTCCCCCCCTCTCTATCCTCTCTCTCTCCCTCCTCTCATCTCTATCTCCTCTATCATATATCTCTCCTCTCTATATCCTCTATCCTCTCTATCTCTCCTCTATCCTTTTTATCTCTCGTCTATCCTCTCTCTATATATATTTATCTCCTCGCTCCTCTCTCCTCTATCTCTTCTCTATCCTCTCTCTCTCCTCTATCATCTCTCTCACTCATGTATCCTCTCTCTCTCTCTATTCTCTCTCTCATTCTATCTATGCCATCTCTCTCTATCTATATATATATCCACTCTCCTCTAGCCTATCTCTCCTCTCTCTCTCTCTCTCTCTCTCCTCTATTCTCTCTCTTTCTATCTATGCCGTCTCTCTCTCTCTCTCTATTCTCTCTCTCTCTCGATTGCGCATTTTGTGAAACAAGGCTCCCGACATGGTTAGTTAATATGAATAAAATATAATAACAAATATTATATTAGCCACACTCATCGGCAATCATAAAAGAGAAATGAGATGTGTGTGTATTACTGAAAGATAGGATTTTATTTCATCTAATGATCACAAATGAAATTAATTCCAATCTACACTAATAAACACAAATACCCTCTTAATAGACACGTCTCCTATACCAATTAATAGCAATCCGATGATGCACATAGCTTGTAATCTGATGATAACCATGGGCACCGTGTAGCTTGTAATCTGACGCTAAACATGGGCACAGTGTAGCTTGTAATCTAATGATGAACGTGGGCACCGTGTAGCTTGTAATCTGATAATGAACGTGGGCACCGTGTAGCTTGTTATCTGATAATGAACATGGGCACAGTGTAGCTTGTAATATGATAATGAACATGGGCACCGTGTAGCTTGTTATCTGATAATGAACATGGGCACCGTGTAACTTGCAATCTGACGATAAACATGGGCACCGTGTTGCTTGCAATCTAATGATAAACATGGGCACCGTGTAGCTTGCAATCTAATGATAAACATGGACACCGTGTAGCTTGCAATCTGGCGATAAACATGGGCACCGTGTAGCTTGTACTCTGGCGATAAACATGGGCACCGTGTAGCTTGTAATCTAATGATAAACATGGGCACCGTGTAGCTTGTAATCTAATGATAAACATGGGCACCGTGTAGCTTGCAATCTAACGATAAACATGGGCACCGCGTAGCTTGCAATCTGGCGATAAACATGGGCACCGTGTAGCTTGCAATCTAATGATAAACATGGGCACCGTGTAGCTTGTAATCTAATGATAAACATGGGCACCGTGTAGCTTGTAATCTAATGATAAACATGGGCACCGTGTAGCTTGTAATCTAATGATAAACATGGACACCGTGTAGCTTGTAATCTAATGATAAATATGGGCATCGTGTAGATTGTAATCTAATGATAAACATGGGCACCGTGTAGCTTGTAATCTAATGATAAACATGGGCACCGTGTAGCTTGTAATCTAATGATAAACATGGGCACCGTGTAGCTTGCAATCTAACGATAAACATGGGCACCGCGTAGCTTGCAATCTGGGGATAAACATGGGCACCGTGTAGCTTGTAACCTGACGATAAACATGGACACCGTGTAGCTTGCAATCTAATGATAAACATGGGCATCGTGTAGATTGTAATCTGACGATAAACATGGACACCGTGTAGCTTGTAACCTGACGATAAACATGGACACCGTGTAGCTTGTAACCTGACGATAAACATGGACACCGTGTAGCTTGCAATCTAATGATAAACATGGGCATCGTGTAGATTGTAATCTGACGATAAACATGGGCACCGTGTAGCTCCGTGTAGCTTGTAATCTAATGATGTTGGTGTGTGTAATCTAATGATAAACATGTGCACGTGTAGCTTGTAATCTAATGATAAACATGGGCACCGTGTAGCTTGCAATCTAATGATAAACATGGGCACCGTGTAGCTTGTAATCTAATGATAAACATGGGCACCGTGTAGCTTGTAATCTAATGATAAACATGTGCACCGTGTAGCTTGCAATCTAATGATAAACATGTGCACTGTGTAGCTTGTAATCTAATGATAAACATGCCAACATCGGCTCGTGAATGATCTCATCATGCACGTGCAAATCACGTACTCTGTCATATGCACATATAATGATACTGTCAATGGTCTCGGTCGCACGTTCCAATATTGACAACTCAATGAAAATAAGAATAATATTTGCTAAAGATATTTGGCAACCGTCCCATAACAACACAACAGTCATGGTGAAATACAATATTTACACATACTGAGACACAGACCCGCCAGGAACAACAAGATATATCAATGCGTCACTATTGTGTACGGTTGATGAACCCTAACACGAAATTCCACTGAAATAATTATAAGACACGAAGCAATTGTTTAAATCAATGTTCGTGTTTCGTTTTTGTCATTTTATAGAAATATAGTCTAGCTCGATTGCGAAACATGTTCTTACAACATTATTTTAATCGCTCTCAATACCTCATTTCTGATACATCTGGGCGCGAACTGTGGGTATTTTACACCCGAAATGAACGCGCTACCACTACGTTATCACGACATACACACTAGTCATGTTATTCCACAGTGTGTTGGTGTAACGCGTAATGTTGATGTACGCTACATCTTTAAACGCTTTATTTATTTTACAACGATTGCGAAGTAAGTTTTAACAACTTATATTAATCACTCTCGTTTGCGCGGATGAAATGTGTGGGAGGAAACTGGAGTACCCGGAGAAAACCCACCTCTCCGACCTGGCGACCACCGTACCATCTCACATATTTCCCGGTCCGAGGATCGAACCTGGGTTGCATTGTGGAGAAGCGAGCGCGCTAACCACTGCCCTAATCGGACGTTACATTGCGTAGTTATAAGGAAGAAAACGCTTGCAATGTTAATCCTAAAAGCCATGCACTCTTCTGGCCTCTGGCCTACAAACCTTTATTTGTTCTAGTATATTACGTTTTTATTTAAACAATTAAATTCACATTTTGGCAACATCTTTGTTGCTTGGAAAAGTGTCTACGCGTGCCAATTCTGCACTACCTTCTTGTCAATACTAAATGGACCACACCATTATCAATCTAACCTAGCCATAAATAATCTCGGCCGCAAACATTCCTGAAAAATTAAGCGCGATATATTTAGCACCAACCTGTACTTGCAAACTTCCTGGCTCAACATCATCATATTATCTCGAAATTGAAGTAATTAAGCACAGATGAATTTATGGGAACATGACTCCAAATAGCTGGTTCTAAGATAAAAATACAACATTACAATGTTTACGACCTGTTTACTACTAACGAATATTAGTTCATGACTATACAATTAATGTATTATTATAGAATACATACTACCCGCCGAAAATAACGAATTCATGTATACATACTACCCGCCGAAAATAGCGAGTTCATGTATACATACTACCTGCCGAAAATAACGAATTCATGTATACATACTACCCGCCGAAAATAACGAATTCATGCATACATACTACCCGCCGAAAACAACGAATTCATGCATACATACTACCCGCCGAAAATAACGAATTCATGCATACATACTACCCGCCGAAAATAACGAATTCATGCATACATACTACCCGCCGAAAATAACGAATTCATGCATACATACTACCCGCCGAAAATAACGAATTCATGCATGAATACTACCCGCCGAAAATAGCGAGTTCATGCATACATACTACCCGCCGAAAATAACGAATTCATGCATACATACTACCCGCCGAAAATAGCGAATTCATGCATACATACTACCCGCCGAAAACAACGAATTCATGCATACATACTACCCGCCGAAAACAACGAATTCATGCATACATACTACCCGCCGAAAATAACGAATTCATGCATACATACTACCCGCCGAAAATAACGAATTCATGCATACATACTACCCGCCGAAAAAACGAATTCATGCATACATACTACCCGCCGAAAACAACGAATTCATGCATACATACTACCCGCCGAAAATAACGAATTCATGCATACATACTACCCGCCGAAAATAGCGAGTTCATGCATACATACTACCCGCCGAAAATAACGAATTCATGCATACATACTACCCGCCGAAAATAGCGAATTCATGCATACATACTACCCGCCGAAAACAACGAATTCATGCATACATACTACCCGCCGAAAATAGCGAATTCATGCATACATACTACCCGCCGAAAATAACGAATTCATGCATACATACTACCCGCCGAAAATAGCGAATTCATGCATACATACTACCCGCCGAAAATAACGAATTCATGCATACATACTACCCGCCGAAAACAACGAATTCATGCATACATACTACCCGCCGAAAACAACGAATTCATGCATACATACTACCCGCCGAAAATAGCGAGTTCATGCATACATACTACCCGCCGAAAATAACGAATTCATGCATACATACTACCCGCCGAAAATAGCGAATTCATGCATACATACTACCCGCCGAAAATAACGAATTCATGCATACATACTACCCGCCGAAAATAGCGAATTCATGCATACATACTACCCGCCGAAAACAACGAATTCATGCATACATACTACCCGCCGAAAACAACGAATTCATGCATGAATACTACCCGCCGAAAATAGCGAGTTCATGCATACATACTACCCGCCGAAAATAACGAATTCATGCATACATACTACCCGCCGAAAATAGCGAATTCATGCATACATACTACCCGCCGAAAACAACGAATTCATGCATACATACTACCCGCCGAAAACAACGAATTCATGCATGAATACTACCCGCCGAAAATAGCGAGTTCATGCATACATACTACCCGCCGAAAATAACGAATTCATGCATACATACTACCCGCCGAAAATAGCGAATTCATGCATACATACTACCCGCCGAAAACAACGAATTCATGCATACATACTACCCGCCGAAAACAACGAATTCATGCATGAATACTACCCGCCGAAAATAGCGAGTTCATGCATACATACTACCCGCCGAAAATAACGAATTCATGCATACATACTACCCGCCGAAAATAGCGAATTCATGCATACATACTACCCGCCGAAAACAACGAATTCATGCATACATACTACCCGCCGAAAACAACGAATTCATGCATACATACTACCCGCCGAAAACAACGAATTCATGCATACATACTACCCGCCGAAAACAACGAATTCATGCATACATACTACCCGCCGAAAACAACGAATTCATGCATACATACTACCCGCCGAAAATACGAGTTCATGCATACATACTACCCGCCGAAAACAACGAATTCATGCATACATACTACCCGCCGAAAACAACGAATTCATGCATACATACTACCCGCCGAAAACAACGAATTCATGCATACATACTACCCGCCGAAAACAACGAATTCATGCATACACACTACCCGCCGAAAACAACGAATTCATGCATACACACTACCCGCCGAAAACAACGAATTCATGCATACATACTACCCGCCGAAAACAACGAATTCATGCATACACACTACCCGCCGAAAATAGCGAGTAGATGTATAAAACAAATATCAATTATATAATTTCAATGGATTCGTTTATACTGTACTGGAGGACATAGAAAACACACAGGTACATTATATGAGTATTATTACATGAAAACGAAATACGAACGATTTATATATCGCATCTTTTATTACAAAGCTAAAAATATTCCAAAATGTTCAACACTATGTATTTATATAGTTATTGTTTTTCATATAAAAACACACTTATCCGAAGTGTGCGTTTTCTATGTTCTCTAGAATAGCTCAATTGTGAAACAAGTCTTCTTGAAACCATACTCATCGTGGCAATCCAGCGATATGAGGGAGAGACAAGATGCAATGTGGATTTAAGGACACAATCACGGAGGTTCTGGTGGTAATCCAACACTATTAGGGAGAGAGAAGATGCAATGTGGATTTAAGGACACAATCACGGAGGTTCTGGTGGTAATCCAACACTATTAGGGAGAGAGAAGATGCAATGTGGATTTAAGGACATAATCACGGTGGTTCTGGCAGAGTTCTGGTGGCAATCCAGCGCTATGAGGGAGAGACAAGATGCAATGTGGATTTAAGGACATAATCCAACACTATTAGGGAGAGAGAAGATGCAATGTGGATTTAAGGACACAATCACGGTGGTCCTGGCATATTTCTGGTGGCAATCCAACACTATTAGGGAGAGAGAAGATGCAATGTGGATTTAATGACACAATCCAACACTATTAGGGAGACAGAAGATGCAATGTGGATTTAAGGACACAATCACGGTGGTCCTGGCAGAGTTCTGGTGGCAATCCAGCGCTATGAGGGAGAGACAAGATGCAATGTGGATTTAAGGACATAATCCAACACTATTAGGGAGAGAGAAGATGCAAAGTGGATTTAAAGTGCGCGTTTTCTATGTCCTCTAGTATATTTTTAAGATCATATGTGTTATATGAATGAGTTATATGAGTATTAGGGTGATGTGATTAGCGATTGCCGGTACAAATATAGTGCGCAGTTTTTCCATTCACTAAGTTCAGATAGCGTGGGTGGATAAAGGTATGCCATATCACATCCTTTGTACAATGACTGATAGCGGCGGAGGAGATGCCGGGGGGCATACTTTGTGAATCACGTCTAAAGATGAAGATGTCTGACTGGTTGTGGTCCACAGATTGCCAGGATAGTGTTTCCGATATCAAAGGGAAACGCCAGAATTTATGTTCTGTTTTGTATTTTAATACAAGCTCGGCTAATCACTGGTATGTGTGTATGCTTCAACTTCAACTGCAACGAGATACTTCTCGACACCACTAACGGCATCAACTGAGTGTTTTGTCACTTTGCAGAAACAATAAATAAATATTTTTGCGGTGCGTTTGAGCAGTTCTATATATATCAAATACGTTTTAATAGCATCAGATTAGACGGGTCTGTAGTCTATGGATAGCAGGTGATATTCCTCAGCTCACCCTAATAGTATTAACAGTCTTTCAGATGGGATTTTAAGCCGAGGTCTCATGTCGTTGTTTTACTTCGTGCACGTAAAAGAACCAGAGGAAACTCTGGAATGAAACTCTGGAATGGGTCTCTATCTGTATCATAACACTATTCACCAAAATCTAAAATGACCAATCTCTTCATGGGGCGTCTCTCAAATGTGCAACCGGTAGCGACTTTAAATAAACGTAAAACACGCACGCACGCACGCAGTTTTCTGAAGTCGTACAGTAGCTTTGACAGTTAATATATTATAATAGTTTAGTTTATTCGTCTCCGTGGCCTAGTGGTTAAAGCGTCCGCCTACGGAGCGGGGGGGGGGTACAAGGTTCGAACCTTGTCAGGGGTTCGTTCTGATATGGCCGGTTGGTTAAATAATGATTACCGATTGCCTACCAGCATGGCGCCTGTCATATAAGCATAGGATTCGGAAGTACTGATGTTCATAAAAAGAGCTGTCTCATAAGTCAGAACTGGTTGGCTCTTTAAATAGGGGTGACACTATAATAAACAAACACTACTTTTTATACAAATTCATTTTAGCTCGATTGCGAAACAAGTTCCTACAAATTATATTGATCACTCTCGATACATCATTCCTGATGGAATCCATCGCCACGAGGGAGAGAGAAGAGCTAACGTGGAATTTAAATGCCTTGCCTAAGGGCACATTTGTAACGGCTCCAGCGGGGCTCGAACTCCGGACTTTTCTCACCTGAAGCTAACGTGCTATAACTGCGCTATCACGACTTCCACATATCGTAATAGAATCGATAGTGTAACAACTAAAAGCATTAGCACCAGTAGTATTAAATCCAACCCAGTCATACACCCTTAACTTCCTGGAATACTTCTGTCTAAAAATAATCTACGTAATAAATCAATAACTTGTAACGGTATGTTTACTTCCGATGTATCTTCCACATCCGGGCTATGACAAATGTTCAAGATAACTTAGATAGTGACGGTAAACGTTTTTGAAGCATTCTGTGAAGTGATGAGAATTCACCGCAGCATCGCACACTGATTCATCGTCCCTCCCTAGAACTGCTGAAAGATCATATTAACCCGAAATTCTTCGATAGGTCCCCCGCAATGTTTTGAGTTTAATTTGTTCGATAATATAATTAGTTTGCATACATCGAATTGTTTACATAGCTCCATGTTTTATCATGCGGCCTCGTATCTATTCATTGAGAAAATATCTCTCCTATCTACAGGTAGTATCACACACTCCATGCCAAAGAAACTGGCCGTATTCTAAGCCGGAGAACATGTAGCTAAAGTTTCACCAATCTACCCGTGCTGAAGTTTATGTTCACGTCATATGGACATTTATTTGAAAATACAGCCAAACCTGTGCTTGTGGTCACCACTGGTATCCCTTTTCTTCATAGAGATGTATGGCAATATACTATTATATCTCCATACAAACGACAGCCATTTAGCTACCATGCAGTGAATATGTAGTCGCCATATCTATCCTACCTTCATAGATATTATTGGGACTACATAGAGATTTAGGTTAATATACTATTATATCTCCATACAAACGACAGCCATTTAGCTACCATGCAGTGAATATGTAGTCGCCATATCTATCCTACCTTCATAGATATTACTGGAACTACATGCGATTCTGGCCTTTGGTATCAACATTGGTTTGGCTACTACATTGTCAATGTATGTCATCTTGGTAATGGCGTCAAGAGATATTTCTATGAGGGAAAGGGATAAGCAGCCAGTTTCTCGATTCCCAATGTGTTGATTTATTAACCATGTGTCCTCCATCAAGCAGCCACCAGCGCGACCAGTGTGATTCCCGTGGCTTGCTGCTTAAGACAGGTGTGAATGTACATCATCATAGTCGAAAAGACTGGAGTCTGCGTGGTGGCATGAATACGGTGGCCGCCCCGTAACCGAGATGTTGTGAGCTCGAACCCCTCCAGAATCATGGTGGTGTTTCCATTGGGTGCATTGGGCAAAACACTTCCACATTGCCTCTTCTGATATAAAAGGGGCGTAACTTTTATATAACCGGATTTTCCTTAAAAAGTAGGAAAGTATATCTTATATTAATTTTAGCAAACGACGAGATTTACTTTAATGGCTGAATTATATGTCCATTGTTGTTGTTGTCTATGTGGTGGTGTGTGAACACGAACTCATACTTAACTTGACTCCGACTCCGACTTTAAACGAGAGTCGCGGAACATTTGTGTATGGAAGTTATAAACTGATGCGCTGTCATTTTAGTCTTTATCCCCGATAAGACGGCCAGTTGGTTCGTATGTGGTTATCATAAATTGAATAAATATTATTAATACACTAAAGAGAAAGGAACTAATTATTAAACAACGTCTTTCCGTCGTCATATGTTTGAAAAGTATTTACGACATACATGGTTGCGTCCCTTGAAGCCGTAAACCGGAAACAGAAACGTGTTCGCAACTTAGACCAGATTCCTAAGTATATTATTAGCTATATACTTTTGGAACTTCTTATGTCACCGCCGCAGATGTAAATGCCTTGAATCCGAGTCCCAAGTTAGCACGAACACTGTGCTGTGACAGATATAGTTGGTCGCGTATACGAACCTTAGCGTGCTGTCTACTGCTGTATTTAGTGTCTCATTTATATGAAAAAGTTGGCAGTTTCTTACGGAGGTTGGTGCACCCAAGTACTGGTTAACCGCTGGAGCCTGCCCAGGAAATGTGTTGTTATGTAAACTGCCCGCCGGCGAAATAGCCCGAAATGGTGCTGATGCAGGCGTAAAACCCGAAATATAACATAACTACTGCTGTATTTAGAAGACAATTCATACCAGGGCATTTTTGACCTTGTAAATACACGGTGCTCACAACTACCATATAGTATACACAGCTTGTACGACGATGTACCAGAGTGGGATTGTGTGGTGTCGCGGAAGAATAACGTACTGGGGAATGTCGTACGGATTGGCCGATTACAAATAACTCCCTATTTCTGGTAAAAACTGTAGAAACCTACGAGTAGCAAGAATACACATCAAGGCTCTGATTCTCAAAACTGTCAAAGCTAATACATATCGTAAGACGATTTGTTTGTGTGTTTGTTGTTGTTTGTTTGGGGGGGGGGGGGTTAAAATTTTATTTTACAACGATTGTGCAAGTTCTAACAACTTATATTAATCACTCTCGTTGGCGCGGATGAATGCGTTAATGTGGTCATTCGTGTGGAAGGAAACCGGAGTACCCGGAGTACCAGGAGAAAACCCACCTGTCCGATATGGCGACCACCGTACCATCTCACATACTTCCCGGTCCGAGGATCGAACCCGGGTTGCATTGGTGACAAATCTTTTTTATTTCTTCGTTTGTTTGTGGTATTTGCTTCTGTGTGGCTTAAAATCGCAAAAACAGCTTAGGTCATAAAAGTATTGTGATTTCCCATCTATTATTGGTGGAGGAAGATTCCAACCAGCATTTCACCCATGAACGGGCACCCGGGTAGAACAACGACCGTACGCACGCAAGCTGGATAACGTCCTCACATAATGCTGGTGAAACAACTCCTGTGTGATTCGAACCTACCTGCGGTGAGGGACAAGTTATTTGATATCAACGATTGTATAATAATAATAATAATAATAATAAATACTTTATTTAACGAGATAACTCATTTGAACAATTAAGTCGATCTACCATGAGGCCCTCAACAAATTAAAACATGAAATAGCATAATGAAACATGTAAACAGTAACCAGTAAAACTTTCATAGGAAATAAGATATAAGCTGCAAGAACTAATACAGACGGATCTGTAGTCCAGTGGTAGCATGCTGGACTGGACCCCCCGTCTGACCCTAATAAAATTAACAGTCTTTCAGATGGGATGTTAAACCGAGGTCTCGTGTTTGTGCTATACACCGTGCACATAAAAGAACCAGAGGAGACTCTGGAATGGGTCTCTGTCTGTATCATCTAAACTGACTAATCTCTTCAGGAGGCGTCGCTCATATAGGCAACCGGTAACGACGATAAATAAACGTAAAACACACACTCATATTCATGTATTTGTGAATATGATTCGTTCTCAAAATATGCATCCAATAGTACATACCGCCACTCCTGATTTATGACGTAACTTGGTTATGAGAGTTTCATGACGCCGGCCTCAGACTGCTAGAAATAATCGCATAGGAATACTTAATTAATATACATTAATCGTGCACTTGTTCATCATAATTACTGCTTGGTGAATGGTGATTTATATTATCAGATACGTGCTGTTATACATTGTCTAATTTCTTCGCGAGGTTGCGCGTGAATTATGTTATAATTAGAGCACTTCTTAGGTGGAAGATAGGCACCAGGTGGAAGCTAGCCACCGGGTGGAAACTATGCATCGGATGAAAGCTAGGCACCGGGTGGAAGCTATGCACCGGGTGGACCGAGTATACAATGAGGTGGAAGCTAGGCACCGGATGGAAGCTAGGCACCGGATAGATGCTAGGCACCGGATGAAAGCTAGGCACCGGGTGGAAGCTATGCATCGGATGGAAGCTATGCATCGGATGGACCGAGTATACCATGAGGTGGAAGCTAGGCACCGGATGAAAGCTAGGCACCGGGTGGAAGCTATGCATCGGATGGACCGAGTATACCATGAGGTGAAGCTAGGCACCGGATGAAAGCTAGGCACCGGGTGGAAGCTATGCATCGGATGGAAGCTAGGCACCGGGTGGAAGCTATGCACCGGGTGGACCGAGTATACCATGAGGTGGAAGCTAGGCACCGGATGGAAGCTAGGTACCGGATGGAAGCTAGGCACCGTATAGAAGCTAGGCGCCGTATAGAAGCTAGGCACCGGATAGAAGCTAGGCACCGGATGGAAGCTAGGCACCGGATAGAAGCTAGGCACCGGATGGAAGCTAGGCACCGGATGGAAGCTAGGAACCGATTAGAAGCTAGGCACCGGATGGAAGCTAGGCACCGGATGGAAGCTAGGCGCCGGATAGAAGATAGGCACCGGATAGAAGCTAGGCACCGGATAGAAGCTAGGCACCGGATAGAAGCTAAGCACCGGATGGAAGCTAGGCACCGGATAGAAGCTAGGCACCGGATGGAAGCTAGGCGCCGAGTGGAAGCTATGCACCGGATGGACCGAGTATACCATGAGGTGGAAGCTAGGCACCGGATGGAAGCTAGTCACCGCGTGGAAGCTAGGCGCCGAGTGGACCGAGTATATCATGAGTGGAAGCTAGGCACCGCGTGGAAGCTAGGCGCCGAGTGGAAGCTAGGCGCCGAGTGGACCGAGTATACCATGAGGTGGAAGCTAGGCACCGGATGGAAGCTAGGTACCGGATGGAAGCTAGGCACCGTATAGAAGCTAGGCGCCGTATAGAAGCTAGGCACCGGATAGAAGCTATGCACCGGATGGAAGCTAGACACCGGATAGAAGCTAGGCACCGGATGGAAGCTAGGCACCGGATGTAAGCTAGGCACCGGATAGAAGCTAGGCACCGGATGGAAGCTAGGCACCGGATGGAAGCTAGGCGCCGGATAGAAGCTAGGCACCGGATAGAAGCTAGGCACCGGATAGAAGCTAGGCACCGGATGGAAGCTAGGCACCGGATAGAAGCTAGGCACCGGATGGAAGCTAGGCACCGGATAGAAGCTAGGCACCGGATGGAAGCTAGGCGCCGAGTGGAAGCTATGCACCGGATGGACCGAGTATACCATGAGGTGGAAGCTAGGCACCGGATGGAAGCTAGTCACCGCGTGGAAGCTAGGCGCCGAGTGGACCGAGTATATCATGAGTGGAAGCTAGGCACCGCGTGGAAGCTAGGCGCCGAGTGGAAGCTAGGCGCCGAGTGGACCGAGTATATCATGAGGTGGAAGCTAGGCACCGGATAGAAGCTAGGCACCGGATGGAAGCTAGGCACCGGATAGATGCTAGGCACCGGATGAAAGCTAGGCACCGGATAGAAGCTAGGCACCGGATAGAAGCTAGGCACCGGATAGAAGCTAGGCACCGGATGGAAGCTAGGCACCGGATGGAAGCTAGGCACCGGATAGAAGCTAGGCACCGGATGGAAGCTAGGCACCGGATAGAAGCTAGGCACCGGATAGAAGCTAGGCACCGGATAGAAGCTAGGCACCGGATGGAAGCTAGGCACCGGATAGAAGCTAGGCACCGGATGGAAGCTAGGCGCCGAGTGGAAGCTATGCACCGGATGGACCGAGTATACCATGAGGTGGAAGCTAGGCACCGGATGGAAGCTAGTCACCGCGTGGAAGCTAGGCGCCGAGTGGACCGAGTATATCATGAGGTGGAAGCTAGGCACCGGATAGAAGCTAGGCACCGGATGGAAGCTAGGCACCGGATAGATGCTAGGCACCGGATGGAAGCTAGGCACCGGGTGGAAGCTATGCACCGGATGGACCGAGTATACCATGAGGTGGAAGCTAGGCACCGGATGGAAGCTAGTCACCGCGTGGAAGCTAGGCGCCGAGTGGACCGAGTATATCATGAGGTGGAAGCTTGGCACCGGATAGAAGCTAGGCACCGGATGGAAGCTAGGCACCGGATAGATGCTAGGCACCGGATGGAAGCTAGGCACCGGATAGAAGCTAGGCACCGGATGGAAGCTAGGCGGTGGAAGTTAGGCACCGGGTGGAAACTAGGCACCGGGAGGACAGAGGCTACCATGCGGTGGACGCTAAGCACCGGATGGCCGAGGATACCATGAGGTGGACGCTAGGTACCGGATGGCCGAGAATACCATGAGGTGGAAGCTAGGCACCGGAGGACCGAGGATACCGTGGTTTGATGAAATGAAGCATTGGAGAAGGGTTCTCTTAATGCCATATTGAACTTACCCAGTTCCACATTTGCTCTTGGTATTCGACGCATACATTGTAATCTCTAACCCAGAAAATCAAGATCGCAGCCAACATTGCCGAATGTCTAACATAATGTACATTAAAACACTCTCGTGACGTCACACATGTGTACGTGCTGTCCATTATAAATAATATAATATATAATAATATAATAAAAGGCCAGAGCACTATGTTAAATCATAAGCGTACATGTACGAAATTAACACTTTTAATTAGTCGGATCTTGTTATATAAGTGTGTGCTTTAAGTAAGATATAAGCCTCAAACGGATCCAATATGTAAAATATTGTTACTGTCTTCGGTGCTACTCGCCTCACACAGTCCAATATGTTACATATTGGATCGTGTTCAGCTTATATCCTATACATAGTAAAGCTTCCACAAATGTAGTTAATGATAAATGAACGTATGATCTTGAAATGTTCCGGGAATACATCCATTGTTCGAGGCTTCTTCTCGTTACGTAGAGTGAATTCCTACTGAGGTTTGCTTAAATCGACACTACATCAGTGAAAAGGCAACTTTCTACAGAATGTATTTTCTTATTATATGGTATATTCCCCCCCCCCCCCACAAATAGTTCACCTAATAAACAAAAATCGTATACGTGGTTTGTTGACATAACAAAATAATGTAAATACATGCGTAATACAACTAGTGTATCCTGAATAGCTCGATTTATGATACAGATTTACCGCTATATCACACATTTGTGATTATGCATATATATGTATATCTCCTAACCGCATTATCTCGCGCTTAGTATTGGCTCCGATGACAAATAAATGTCAATTCAGGAACGTGAACGACCGTTATATGAAATCCTCCTTTCAATTACGAACCACAATTTTGAGAGTTTTAGACCACAACAACATTGTTTATTGATTCGAATTGTTCGAATGTATTCGGAAGAATTTGTAGTAGCAATGCATTTATACGTTAAAAATGGATTTTGTTTGCTTTTTCTGGACTAATGGGAATTTATGTGATAGGAATTACTGATATGTATTCGTATTATAGGTAATAAAAGTCTCAATTTTCAGCGAACTATATCCAAGCTTTCACTGGTGTGCCCATAGAAATACAGGATTGAGCTGCAATCCAGAAATGGCCAGGTCAATCTATTTACATAGTTGAAATTCTGCAACAACATTTGGTGCCCATATGATTCGCGGATGTTCTGCAGGGATGTGGTATATACTATTATGTTGGACCGGGTTTCATGTTATTGTCAACATGTTTGCAATTAATTACTAAATTATGCACGCTATGCTTTATATACATTCACTCAATGCACTATCCGAGTGTGTATTATGCAGAGTGAATTTTCAATCGTTCTTCTATTACATATTTATATGTACTATTTGTTCTTGTGCGATGTAATGTCGCTTTAAAACTCATCGCTAATGGGAAGCCTTTACTAACGGTTCACTTGCATAGCAATTAGCATGACGATCTGTTTACTCTTAATATGTATTATCACAAAGACAAATTGGTTTCGTTCTTTGCCGATATAGCTTCTTAGCTGGTTTATCGTTGCTTTAAATAACACGATGTCAACCTATTATTAATGTAATGTGTATATATTACATTTTGTTTCTCATGCCAAGTATACTATTATGTATAGGATATAAGCCGAAAACGATCCAATATGTAAACTATTGGACTGTGTGAGGCGTGTAGCGCCGAGGAAGTACCAATATTTTACATATTGGATCCGTTTGAGGCTTATGTCACTACTTAAAGCACACACTTATATAACAAGATCCTACTAATTAAAATTGTTAATTTCGTACCGATATGCCTAGGATTTAATAAAATACACTGGCCTTTTTATATCAGTCCAATATTAATAATAATGGACTACACGTACAATGGTATGACGTCACGACAGTGTATTAAGTATGTATATTGTATTTCCAAAGGCAAAGTTCTTGCCGATTTTGCAATTAAACATAATTCTCTGTATTCTCTGTTAATGAGTGGAACGTACCTTCTACACCACACTGTACAACATAACCAAAACACGGTACGGAAGGCCGCCCATGTGAGTATCAGCCGTGTTCTATTGGCTGTTGAGCGTGAGCTCTTGTCAAATCTATAATATATCGAGCCCGCACGATATTTGTTTTACTATGTAGTAAAATTACTATGTCACCGTGCCTTCGTATTCGTATATAAATAAATGTAAATCTCCGCAGTTACGCAATCTGCATGGTGCAACCACTTTAATGCATACCATTAACCATTCTCATATTTAAAAATTATATATATTTTTAAGCGTTTTAAAATTGCCGATTTAATATTTTAAGATTTTATTGGCTAACTTTTATTACTTGCGTTTGTGACCATGACTGCTATTGGATTTATATTTGCATTAACTTGCACATTGGCGGTAAGTGTTTATCTATTATGACAGAAAGATGATATGATATATCAGTGGTGTTCGGTTTTACGGCCGCTATGGCAATATTCTGTAATAATAATAATAATAATAATAAAGACTTTATTTTACCAGGGAGCTTGCATAACACATGGCTAATACAAATAAGGCTCTCAACGGATATGTAGTCTAGTGGTAACACGCTGGACTGGTAATCCAATGACCGCAGGTTCGATCCCCCGTCTGACCCTAATAAAATTAACAGTCTTTCAGATGGGACTTTAAACCGAGGTCTCGTGTCGGTGCTTTACATCGTGCACGTAAAAGAACCAGAGGAGATTCTGCAATGGGTCTCTTTCTGTACCATTGCACTATCCTCCAAAAATCTGAAATGACTAATTTCTTCAGAGACGTCGCGCATATGGGCAACCGGTAGCGACGATAAATAAACGTAAAACACACAAAGGCCCTCAACATATATAAAATGACATAGAAAAAAATATTTGCACGTGAATGTTACGTTTGTTTACGACATGTAGTAGTATTTAGTAATTGATATGTGTATGCGTGTTTGTATAACATGTTAGTAAACATGTCCACAGAAAACAGCGTATGCAGTAATGTAATGTGACAGAGCCGTTGCATGTTTATTTGTTTATTTACAAGCTTTATATTTCTTGATGACATCATTAACAATCGTCATAGTATACGTTCTTAAATAAACGTACACATGTGACGTTCAGTTGATAGTTGATAACTGCAAATAATGCGCAGTAGTTACATGTATATGTAACGTACAGTAGCTACATGTACATGTAGCGTACAGTAACTACATGCATATGTAACGTACAGTAACTGCATGTATATGTAACGTACAGTACCTACATGTATATGTAACGTACAGTAACGGCATGTAACATGTATGCACGTACAGTAACTACATGCATATGCAACGTACAATAACTGCATGTATATGTAACGTACAATAACTACATGTACATGTAACGTACAGTAACTACATGTATATGTAACGTACAGTAACGGCATGTATATGCAACGTACAGTAACGACATGTATATGTAACGTTCAGTAGCTGCATGTATATGTAACGTACAGTAACTACATGTATATGTAACGTACAGTAACGGCATGTATATGTAGCGTACAGTAACTGCATGTATATGTAACGTACAGTAACTGCATGTATATGTAACGTACAGTAACAACATGTATATGTAACGTACAGTAACTGCATGTATATGTAACGTACAGTAACTGCATGTATATGTAACGTACAGTAACTACATGCATATGTAGCGTACAGTAACTGCATGTATATGTAACGTACAGTAGCTGCATGTGTATGTAACGTACAGTAACGGCATGTATATGTAACGTACAGTAACGGCATGTATATGTAACGTACGGTAACGGCATGTATATGTAACGTACAGTAACGGCATGTATATGTAACGTACGACGGCATGTATATGTAACGTACAGTAACGACATGTATATGTAACGTACGGTAACGGCATGTATATGTAACGTACAGTAACTGCATGTATATGTAACGTACAGTAACTGCATGTATATGTAACGTACAGCAACGGCATGTATATGTAACGTACAGCGACGGCATGTATATGTAACGTACAGTAGCTACATGTATATGTAACGTACAGCGACGGCATGTATATGTAGCGTACAGTAACGGCATGTATATGTAGCGTACGGTAACGGCATGTATATGTAGCGTACAGTAACTGCATGTATATGTAACGTACGGTAACACTAGACTAGTACTAATACCCGATACTATTTAACCGGGTTTGAATTGGTCTATCTTATACTAATCTATTAATTAATACGTTTGATTATTTGTTTAATTTAATAATAAATAATGTATATGTCAATGTCAAAATTCTATACTATATTGAAAAAATAAACTGATCAAGTTTGTCACAATGTACGGTCATAAATCATAAAAGTGTCCTGATCAATAGTAGCTATGCCCCTCCGCGTAGTGATCTGTAGTTTAGTACCGGATTACTATTTATGTATATATTACTAGACTCAACATAGTTATTCCATGTGCAGTATCAAACTAAGATTACATATTTGAACCAATGTTGTACAGTCATGTTTACCTACTATTTTGTTGTTTTTAGGCAACTTAAACTTTTTTTCTCTACTGAAGAAATGTGTTCTGGTTATAAAAACTTATATCAACTGTTGTGTGTGCGTGCGTGCGTGCGTGCGTGCGTGCGTGCGTGCGTGCGTGCGTGCGTGCGTGCGTGCGTGCGTGTGCGCGTGTGTGTTACCATCATCTCTTTCTCTTGAATTTCGTTTCGGCAAGTAATAATGATCGGTATACACTCATTAAAAGCTGCATGAACCTTATGTCAGTTCTTATGACCATTATTGTACAATTGTACTACTTTGTATATATGTATGTTTATATGTGTCCATGTAAAACGTGTACTTGTATATTATGTCTGTTCATGTGTGCTCTTCGTGTATATGGAGGTAATAAAAGGATTAACTAATTGTACATTCGGGTCAGTGATCCAGTGGTTAATGTATTGGACTGCGAATGCAAGGATCGTGGCTTCGAGCCCACAGGTTCGATCCCCCGTCTGGCTCTATTAATGTTAACAGTCAGGTGGGACTATATATAAACTGAGGTATCCTGTATCGGTGCTATATGCTATACACCGGACATGTAAAAGAACTAGGGATACGTGTCACGTATTGGAGCATCTTCTACAGCGCAGTGGTTAGCGCGCTCGCTTCTCACCAATACAACCCTGGTTCGATCCTCGGACCGGAACGTATGCGAGATGGTACGATGGTCACCAGATCGGACAGGTGGGTTTTCTCCGGTTTCCTCCAACACGAATGACCACATTTACGTGTTCATCTGCGCCAACGAGAGTGATTAATATAAGTTGTTAAAACTTGCTTCGCAATCGTTGTAAAAGAAATAAAGTTGTCTTTAACAATGCCTATATACGTCTGCAGACGTCGCTCCTATTAACCGTAACGGTAATAGACGTATCCACAAAGAAACGTAAAACAACACATGTATGTAATCCGTCGATGTTCAATGTTCTGTATATAATATTGTCCGTACGATAGAAAGGTGGTCTTCTCTCTGTATCATAGCCTTGGGTTAATAATAATAATAATAATAATAATAATAATAATAATAATAATTAATAATAATAATAATAATAATAATAATAATAATAATAATAATAAATATAAAGACTATTTTATGAGAGAACTCATTTAACAAAAGTTAATCTACCATGAGGCCCTCACCATATATATCAATCAAATGATAGTACTTATATAGTTACTGTTAAAGCGCTGAAAAGTAGAGAAACTATATTATATAATATGTTATGGAATATGATGATATATGGAATTGTCTAGCAGAGTAGAAAAGGGGGAATGAGACAATTAATGACAATACATCTAAGTAACAATTCCATCTGGTCACGACAGGGAAATAATCTAACGTCATAAGAACTTGTTTCGCAATCGAGCTAAATTAAATGTGTATAAACTAAAATGTATGTGTGTGTTTTTTTACGCTAATTTATCGTTGCTATCGGTTTTCCATATGAGCGACGCCTACTAAAGAGATTAGTAACTTTTTGTATTTAGATTTTGGAGGATAGTGCAATGATACAGACAGAGCCCGCTTCCAGAGTCTCCTCTGGTTATTTTATATGCACGGTGTACAGCACCGACACTAGATCTCGGTTTAAAGTCCCACCTGAACGAATGTTTATTTTATTATGGTCAGACGGGGGATCGAACCTGGGACTCGAACCTGTGATCCCTGGATTACCAGTCCAACGTGTTAACCACTGGACTACAGAGCCGTCAACCATGTTAACAATAAGTAGATGTCTGCTAATCACAACTAAGATTGTGATAACAATATGAGTGTCACAGTGGGACAATAGATCGTAAATGCATGCATACTATTTGGTTAATGATTAACTGCATACTCTAACGAAGCTATAATTGTTTTCATATTGTGATATTTGTTGAGGGCCTTATGGTAGATTGACCTAATTGTTCAAATGAGTTAAATAACGTGTTTGTTTATTATCACTAATATTATTAATAATAGTAATAATAATAACAAACTCGTTATTTATTAATAATTATTTATTGTAATAATAAACAAAGACAATAATTATATTAAAATTAGTCGCATATGCTATATCAAATAGTTTCATTCAGTGATGCGGCCAATTGGCTTTCGGCCTGAATATGTTCCCATAAGTTTCGCCACTGTGTCACATAATTGGCTTTAATCCAGTGCATTATGTCGTATGCATCATATACCGCGACAATGTGAACAGTGTGTCGTTGGGTTAAGAAATTAAAGGGAGTCAGCACAGCCTACAAGACGATAACCGTCCAGGTTAAAACTCATACTAGGCCGATCATATTGCAGCGGACAAGAAGCGCCAAGAACGTTATATATGCCATTTCTATTAAGTCTAGTGGTCCTCTTGTACACATTCCTTGCAAAGAGGGTCAAGTTTTGCGATGATAAAGTACTTAGATCTGTCAAAAGATATTAGGAAGACAAGTAAAGGTTTGGGAGCCATACAGCTTATTCAAGTCAATGGTTATGTCCACGTCAGTGAAATTGTACAATCTTCTTTAGAACACGAAGTCGAACACCCTTCTGATTCCACTGACTTAGTCCCCTATGAATTGTTCCTATTTCTCTTGCTAAAGAAACACTTGCAAGCAAACGCTATTCTACTGGCAGTGCCCCTGGGTCTGCAATGTAGCAGTGTGTGAACAGTATAAATGTACGTATGGGAGACTACTGTGTTGCATTTATGTTGCTGATAGCAACACTTCATCTAACATCTAAATCAAAGGTACTGTGTAAGTCGCTATGACGCAGTTGTAGCGCGTTCGCTTCAGGTACGAAAGACCCGGAGTTCGAACCCCGCTGGAGCAGTTCCGATTATGCCATTAGGCAAGGCATTTACATTCCACGCTGCCTCGCCCTCTCTCCCTCGTGGCGATGGATTCCATCAGTGGTGATGTATCGAGTGTGATTAATATAAGTTGAACGAACTTGTTTCGCAATCGAGCTAAATAAACTAAGAACATCAAAAATGTATAAAGTCATATGTGGAAATGATCCTGAATACCTTAGCACATTATTTACATTATTATAATAATAATAAAGACTTTATTTTACGAGAGAACTCATTTAACGAAAGTTAATCTACCACGAGGCCCTCAACATAATTATATACAAATCAAATGCAATCAAACGATAGGACTATGAGCTAAACTTGCACATTGGGATTATATAGATTTACATCTGAAGTTCATTCAAGTTGTCTTAGATAATCGTCCTCATTACAGCTATATAACGCCTATAAACCTAAGATGGAAACATGTTGTAAAATGACATGTGGACCTCACGCATGTACGATATGACATAGTCCTCTGAGGACGATAGAAGGTCATTACATTATTCCTCACGCATGTACGATATGACATAGTCCTCTGAGGACGATAGATGGTCATTACATTATTCCTCACGCATGTACGATATGACATAGTTCTCTGAGGACGATAGATGGTCATTACATTATTCCTCACGCATGTACGATATGACATAGTTCTCTGAGGACGATAGAAGGTCATTACATTATTCCTCACGCATGTACGATATGACATAGTCCACTGAGGACGATAGATGGTCATTACATTATTCCTCACGCATGTACGATATGACATAGTTCTCTGAGGACGATAGATGGTCATTACATTATTCCTCACGCATGTACGATATGACATAGTTCTCTGAGGACGATAGATGGTCATTACATTATTCCTCACGCATGTACGAGAGGACAAAGTCCTCTGAGGACGATAGAAGGTCATTACATTATTCTATTCAATTTCCTTATACAGTCACTCTCGCAAATCGTATCTCGTAATAACAAAATCGTGCTACATTACCATACCACAGGAATGTGTAGTTTTGACATGAAATAACTCCAACAATTGTCTAGACGTTATTCCACCCACCTACCAAATGATGTGATGTTAACGTAATTATAATAGCAAGCTATCTACAATCTACACCTACTGCGATTGGTAAACATTTATGTATCAGTGTAAATACAACTTCAATCTCCATTTTGAATCTAATTTGTGGGCTGGTGGGGGGTAATATCGCGCCAACATCCCATGTCATGTGGCTACTCCCCAGCTATTATTGATTGAGTGACCCTCCGAACAATATTAAAGGCACGGACGGGAACCCAGGTAGAACCACCGACCTTCCACAAGTCCGTTGGATAGCTTCCTCGCATGAAATCATTCGACACCCTCCAGTGGGATTCCAGCCTATTGCGGCGTGTGTCAAATGAGTCCATGTCAACGACCTTACCCACTTGACCACCGAGACACCCGATACTGTTTGAAGGAGAATACAAGTTCACGTCCTGTAAACATAGATATGATACTAATTTCTAAGGAGGCATATGTATGTATTTCTGAGAATGTAGCACTTGTTTTAAATTAGTATAATGATCTGTCTCAATTTAGTTTGCGGTCTGGAATAGTATTCGTGCGTACTGGCTTCCTGGAAACCGCACTACAGTTCCTAGATTCGGGCTCTAAATTTAGGATAATTGTTAATCCATTATGGCCGTGACAAAACATCCGTGTCATCTCTCCTCTCCAGACATATTAGGGCCCACTTGTTGCAAGATTAAAGTAATTAAGATTAATTACATCAAACTGTATTTAGTATACAAAGCGAGTATCACGAACGGTGTATTGTATGCGAGACATTACTGACATAGTTATCTGGGAGATGATGGAAAATGTCATCTAGAAGGTCACCCGGAATGTTACGCTGCGTGGGTATGTAGTGTTAAATAGAAGCTAATTCTCATGAGTGTGCATCAAAGGCCAACTCATATCTATTATTTCCGATGTCGTGACAGGACTGTTTATCATTTCCAAACCAAATAATGATGATTTCATTTTTGTATTTCTTTAATTATCTATTCATCTTCAGCTCTGCATAACTATGACGTATAACATTTAGATGTCTGTTTAGATGCATACAATTATCACACATAACAACACACTTTAGTATACTGTGGGCCTCTGCATGTGTTTGATACTATCTACATGATCTACTACGTTGCAACATGTGCTGGGATTGTCGCTATGTTTCTCCGTTTTATTAAGCGTTTGTTTATCCTCGCCCGCTGGTTATTTGGGGAGAACCATTTATAAGGTTGTAAAACAACATATAAATTGCCTATTAAATACATAGTAAAAAGTAAAAACATAGGCCTACAGTCTGTTCATTTATATTTCCAATCTTTCATTTCTTCTGATATCACATCCACTGTGAAGAGGTATTCAAATCAGCCTGAAACACACCAAGAATATTTCAAATGTTATGTTCAAATAGCCAGTGCTCGCCTGTGAATAACGTCACTGTGTTTACACACTGTATTCCTCCGCCAAATAATACAGTATACCAACATTCAGTTTACAATGGCCCGAATTCTTATACCACATCGTTTCGACACATCAACTAGTCTGAGGTCCTCACATAATTTCTCAAAAAGCACAAACACTATAGACTGCCTGTCGTGAAAATGCATTTTTACCAAAAAGAAAAATTAACTATATTAGTTATTGGGACTACATTCGACCGCGGATGCACTTCTGTCTATTTACGTATATACAACCATAAGTATATTACAGGTTTAATGGCGGATAGTGCAAGATACAGAATACGCCCACCATCCCAGTACTCCGAATACCCACTATATTGCAAAGGAAATACATTTATTTATAATGAATGTTTATCAAATCATATGAATTATGATAATGACTTAAATCAACCATAACGTCTTAACGACAATGAGTTAGTTGTATACCACGGTACATAGTTTGTTCCCTATATTATTCAAATATCGCCAAATTATACGTGCGTGCAGCGTAGCAGAACGGTTAATTACTAAGATCACTGTGTAACACTGTACATAGTTTGTTCCCTATATTATTCAAATATCGCCAAATTATACATGTGTGCAGCGTAGCAGAACGGTTAATTACTAAGATCACTGTGTAACACTGTACATAGTTTGTTCACTATATTATTCAAATATCGCCAAATTATACATGTGTGCAGCGTAGCAGAACGGTTTATTACTAAGATCACTAAGGCAATAAAAACAAACGATTCAATAATTAAACATTTTTATTATTCCCAATTTAGTTTGACAACATAATTTTAGTACTGTTGACGGCTCAATTACACTTGACGGCTAAATTGGCTTCAATATAGCGGTGGGTCAGTACTACGAAATTTAATTATATATATATATATATACGTAAATATAAATACGTATGTTAATATTCCCAGAGAAGATCGAACATGTTTGCAATGTACTATGAATGTAATCGAAAATGAATTTCACTTCCTACTGGTCTGTCCAAAATACTATGATTTACGTAGAACATTTTATATGCCATATTTTTGTCATTGGCAGACACTACAAACATTTGATAATCTAATGAGCTCTAGAAACCCAAAATTAATTCATAATCTATCAAAATATTTGCATTTCGATTCTAAAGAAAGAGAACGAACAATTAATGAGCTCATATGAAATATTAATAGTTTTTTGCTTTAAAGCTCATCGTGTAGTTTTATTTATAATAGAAAAGAATGGAGAACACAATGTTATTTAAACTTCTCTGTAAATTGTCTGCACTTTACATATTTGTTAATTTTGTTGGCTATAGATGTGTTTTGTACCATTTAATGCCTAATAAAATATATGTTATGTTATGTAAATAATATGCATCGGATAGCAACGTTATCGACATAAATGAATTCACTACCTAGTAATATAACACAATATAACATCAGAGTTACATTAGTAGATATCTCTATATAGATCTATTTTGTAAATTAATCTTTATTTATAGTTTCATAATTGTGAATACAATATTTACAGTACGTTTTGTATACAGTCAACCCTGTTTTAAGCAGCCAGCCAAGAGAATTACAGAAAGTGACTGCTTAGCACATGTGGCTTCTTAATAGAGGTCAAATATATAATAAAACAACATAATTATTGGGAATCTGGAAACTGGCTGCTTAATACAGGTTGTCTGCTTAATAGAGGTGACAACTAACACACGTTTGACTGTATATAGTTTTAAGCTTTAGGTCAGACGCCGCCATTGCAATTTCCATAGGCCACCATTATAACACACAGTGCCATTAGATTTTCCCCAAAAATAGTTTGGCACAAAAGACAGTAGTTTTCAACAGACTGTCCTTTGAGCCACAGGAAAATGTCAAATTTCATTGGGGTTGACGGATTGCGTTTTTTTTGTATTTCCCACTAATGGCACCCACCCCCTACTCTGAGGGCTATTTTGGTGGTGATTGTTGCACTGACACCTGCATTTATAATATGCTATTTATTTGTCACCAAATAGTCTGCAAATATTTTTAAATATTCCAAAATGCAGCTCATATATTGTATTTTAATAATTAGAAGTCATTTTCACTAGTTGTGACAATACCTACTCAGCCAATCAGTTCATGTATCAATAACTCTTAAGGGCTCCTCTATACTTTTTCAACCAATCACAGACCACTATATCAATAACACCGTCTGACCTTAACATGTAAAATGACATTTTTTCAATGTCCAAAATGATTGGGCTACACGTTTTGAAAACATTAGCAACAGCCCTTTCCAAAAGGTCAAATTTGCTACCAATGTGTCCGATGTGTGTAGTACTAATAAAAATAATATACGTTATTCAATAAAAATTATTGTTTAGACTGAATAAGAAAATGACGGGATACGCTTAACAGAATACTAAAAATGAACAAGAAGAATTGAAAAAAATGATTAATAACTGCTCTAATACGCTGCTTGACTACCTCTCCCCGAAACCCCAAACCTCAGAACACTATCGGCCAAGTTATAAAGACAGAGATATCGCAATAAATGCAACAGTATCGATTTTATTTATCAGTCATTGTTGATATTAAGGTTTCCACTAATACATGTATTAATTTGAACGCTGATCTCTTTCGCAACCATTTTAAGTGAAGGATACTGACGTGCCTTAAAACTCAACACCATGAAACCATTCCACCATGTAATAACTTGTGTGAAATCACCAATGGTCGCTTGTGGTATTTATTCACAGAATCGATGCAATGTTCACACACAACGTACTTGACGTGACATAAACACGTTTAAATGTCAGCCTTTCTATCAATTAATTTTTCAAATTTATATCATGGCATCTTATCGAGCCGCCCATATACAGCAAATACGCAGTTATTTTGCATCGGTTTTGTAAGGTACTTTGGGTTGGTATTGCGGTTTGATGTCATTTGAATGTCTGCATAAATCAGTCAACCTACTCATTAGAGAACAGCGGTGAACGACATTGCGTACAATACATAACAAAACAAAAGTAATTCAATTATAAAACGTCTAAATGAAGAAGACACAAGAACAACCATATAGTATTACTTGTTTGAAATCTAAGCTTAAACAGTAGCCTTTGAAACCTACTGAGCCATACGGTTTACACCATCAGATAATAACACGTTGACGCCATTTGGCATGCACATTTTGTTTCACTGTAGCAAATTTGTAACGATTGGTGTGACAACTATTGTATCAACTACGATTGCTTCTTTGATTTCAGATTGCACAAAGGACAACATTAAGCGGTAAGTTGCTTAATACCTCTCAAATGCCTCCAATGACGTAAATACTGACAAGTATCAGTTCGTCTGCACCGGATTTATTACTACTTTATTATAGTTAGATAATTAGTTTTATTTGTCGTTGTTACTTGGTTTGTCCAAGTCGGTGCCAAACGACACTCAGTCTATGTAGGTGTGTTATGTGTTTTTAGAGTTTATAAAGTCGCACCAACAGCTTATGTCATATGGTGACTCACCAACTATTACTGGTTGAGGAAGACCCAACGGGTGTCCATCCGAACAGTATTTAATGCACGGGACCTTCCGCGAGCCTGTTAGATAGCTTCATCTTTTGAAAGAAGACACCTCAGTGGGATTACAGGGCTCGACAAATCCACTCGTCCGCTCGTATTTACGAGTGACTTTTCGATCTGGACGAGTAGAAATTCCAAGTCGCTTGCCCAGTCGGACGAGTGAAAATTTCAGCTAAATATCCAATACAAATCGAAGGAACAAAATAAAATAATATCCGTTTTACTTTCTTCGGAATGATTACCAGGCGTGATAATGGGAAATCACCGAGGATATTTTAATGTGTTTATGCTGCCTTTATTAATAAATTAAAGTGCAATTCTGACGATTTTTAATTTTCCTAAAATACATGGGACGAGTGATAGTCCAATCTGGACGAGTGGGACAGTGGCATCACTCGCCCAGTAGGACGAGTAAGAAATTAAACATTTGTCGAGGCCTGGATTAGAACCTGCAGCTGTGATGGGGCAAGTGATTTGATAACAATGATCTTAACCACTCGACTACGGAAGCCTTTCGTAGATGTACCTGTTGAATATTACTTGTTTATGAAATCATGGCCTTTGCTTTTAGAAACCCCAACATGTGGAGACCCCGCCCGAACTGTTATTGCTTAAAATTCCTAAATAACTCATAAGTACATTGTTTGTGATAGAGCAAACGCCGCTCGTCTCTAATTCCTAAATAACTCATAATTACATTGTTTGTGATAGAGCAAACGCCGCTCGTCTCTAATTCCTAAATAACTCATAAGTACAGTGTTTGTGATAGAGCAAACGCTCGTCTCTAATTCCTAAACAACTCATAAGTACATTGTTTGTGATAGAGCAAACGTTCGTCTCTAATTCCTAAATAACTCATAAGTACATCGTAGTGTTATATAACAAACGCTGAAATATCTTATTGGTATTACATTATCCAATGGGTCGTAGAGCAGACGACCGTCAGCATTCTTTATGCTCTAAATCACAGTCAACTCATTAATATTTCGAATATATCTTTAATAACGTCTCAACAATTACGAATCAATTATAAGTATAAACTGTAATAAATCCATCGTATAAAGTTACAAAAATCGTTTCGTCACCATTGCTTAATGCTGTCTGCGCATGAAGTGCAAATCCCATTGAATGTCGTCGTATTGCTTACAGTTACTGCTTCTTAGGAGAATGATCAAATCGTAATAACGCTTCAAACGCCATTAAATCTACACAATGCAAGTGATTGTACTGCACACACATAGATAGGACAACTTGTGGATGACTATAAAATATGCTGGATGAAATGTATTAAAGACATTTATTTTTCAAATACATATAATAAATTATTCATAATTTAATCATACTTTTATACGTTTGGTAACTATTGACTTGGGTTTTGTTAAATAGCTATACATAAATTAGCACCTTCCCATAATGCATTTACGTTGACAACAAAGTCAAATCGAGTCAAAGACTTTTATTGGCAAACACAATATTATGTTCATCGACAATTAACCAGCATGGGTAACTTTGTAATTAGACAGTGATTCGTTCAATTCAACAGTATCATAAATTTCCAGCCGCCTAACAATGTTTGATTGTTGCATTTCAAGGGGAACCACAATTATATGAAGTGCATTTATCTGAAAATTGTCTGATCTCGGTTTTATTAAATTAATAAATAATCAAAATTATAAATACGATGCGCATTTTCAACTGTCATGCTCCTCGCGCCTACATAATACACGCAATGTATACATTTCACGCCATTATAATGAACGTATATTACTGAATAGTGCACAACACTACATAGCTGTAATATTTATATATTCATGTCTCCCCCATGTGCATCATATTGACAGCAACATAGATCAAACATATAGCAGTGTACATAGTCTGTTGTATTATAGGAGACTATAGCCAACTTTATGTGTGTTTTATGTTTATTTATCGTCGCTACCGGTTGCCCATATGAGCGACGCCTTCTGAAGAGATTAGTCATTTTAGATTTTTGGAGGATAGTGCAATGATACAGACAGAGACCCATTCCAGAGTATCCTCTGGTTCTTCTACGTGCACGGTGTAAAGCACCGACACGAGACCTCGGTTAAACGTCCCATCTGAAAGACTGTTAATTTTATTAATGACACGTTTATTACACCGTGCACGTGTTACCACTGGACTACAGATCAGTCGTTATACAATTACTAGTATTACACACGTATTATATATAGTGATCAATAAGTTGTATGATATGACGAGGCAAATAAAAAGATCTTAACTCCAAGTAACTGACACACTGATAACACAGACGGATCTGTAGTCCAGTGGTAACACGCTGGACTGGTAATCCAGGGATCGCAGGTTCGATCCCCCGTCTGACCCTAACAAAATTAACAGTCTTTCAGATGGGACGTTAAACCAAGGTGTCGTGTCGGTGCTTTACACCGTGCACGTAAAACAACCAGAGGAGACTCTGGAATGGGTATTTGTCTGTATCATTGCACTATCCTCCAAAATCTAAATTGACTAATCTCTTCAGGAGGCGTCGCTCATATGGGCAACCGGTAGCGACGATAAATAAACGTAAAAGCACAGTAACTGACATGGACTCGTGCATGATATTTTTAGACCAATAAATTAATAAGAAAATTATATTTATTCCAGTTCATTTATCAAAATGAGTAATATTGTGTAAAAATAGTATATTACTGGCAAAAAGTACAGATCTTGATGAGACGGCGTGTCACGAGCCGGTTCATCTGGATCTACACGTTTTGCAAGCCTATTTAGAGGTATGTAGTGTCGAATGGGTTAAACTTGTCTCCAAAGTAGTTTTAATGTTTTTAAATGTTACAGTCTAAGTATATCACGATAGACAATTCTAGTGCACAGAAACCGGAGCTTGGTAGTTGGCAGTAGTATATCACGATAGACAATTCTAGTGCACAGAAACCGGAGCTTGGTAGTTGGCAGTAGTATATCACGATAGACAATTCTAGTGCACAGAAACCGGAGCTTGGTAGTTGGCAGTAGTATATCACGATAGACAATTCTAGTGCACAGAAACCGGAGCTTGGTAGTTGGCAGTAGTATATCACGATAGACAATTCTAGTGCACAGAAACCGGAGCTTGGTAGTTGGCAGTAGTATATCACGATAGACAATTCTAGTGCACAGAAACCGGAGCTTGGTAGTTGGCAGTAGTATATCACGATAGACAATTCTAGTGCACAGAAACCGGAGCTTGGTAGTTGGCAGTAGTATATCACGATAGACAATTCTAGTGCACAGAAACCGGAGCTTGGTAGTTGGCAGTAGTATATCACGATAGACAATTCTAGTGCACAGAAACCGGAGCTTGGTAGTTGGCAGTAGTATATCACGATAGACAATTCTAGTGCACAGAAACCGGAGCTTGGTAGTTGGCAGTAGTATATCACGATAGACAATTCTAGTGCACAGAAACCGGAGCTTGGTAGTTGGCAGTAGTATATCACGATAGACAATTCTAGTGCACAGAAACCGGAGCTTGGTAGTTGGCAGTAGTATATCACGATAGACAATTCTAGTGCACAGAAACCGGAGCTTGGTAGTTGGCAGTAGTATATCACGATAGACAATTCTAGTGCACAGAAACCGGAGCTTGGTAGTTGGCAGTAGTATATCAGTCTGATACGCTTAAATGTCGCCATTAACCCGGTTAATGCAAACTGCGCAGTAATAAACAACCTGCAGAAGTTGGCAAGCACAAGTGAGTTTATTGACACATATGTTTGCTTTGCGTTGGGCATCAACGCGAGAACTTATCTTTTAAAACCTCTAAAACAAACATTTAAAATACCATTAACAAATTGAAATTAAGGGAAGTGCAATGTATTTGTATATAGTTTTAACTTTAAGGTAATTTATTAATTTGTAGTTACACTTTCATCCGTCTTCCGCATCACCGCTAATCTCCGATTGGGTGTGAATATTGTGTAGGTGGTTGATCTACTTAATGAGAAAAAAGCTAATGCAAATCCTAGCAACAATCGTTTCACATATTAAACGCGGGGGAAAGTCCTACAGTCCGTGATCTTAACACAATTTAATGTTAATGCTGAGTTGTAGCTTAGGATATAGATTTAAAAGTCCAATAAAAAGGAAACTACAGACGTGTCAAATAATTGACACATGTGCTTGAAAAATCACCATTATAAGAAACCGGTGTGCTGTGACATCTGCATACTTATCAATTTTATTATGAGTTCTCAAACTTGCAGAAATGAAACCGTAAGCGCAAACTGTCCATTGCAATATGTCCACACAGAAAGCATGTGTTCGGGTATATGTCACTCTAATACCATGCAGTAATAGGTGATAATACCAACCCTTCTTCACAATATGTATACAGAACGTTACGTTGTACTGCGAACCCATGGGTATCAGGTTCTATCACCCATCCGGCCATAATAAAATTAATAGTCTTTCAGATGGGACTTTAAACCGAGGTCTCGTGTCGGTGCTGTACACCGTGCACGTAAAGGACCATAGGAGACTCTGGAATGGGTCTCTGTCTGTATCATTGCACTATCCTCCAAAAATCTAAAATGACTAATCTCTGCAGGAGGCGTCGCTCATATGGGCAACCGGAAGCGACGATAAATAAACGTAAAACACACACAGCATAATGTTTGGTTCAAATAGACTAGTAACTTGTTTATCTGGCTTCCGGGTATTTTCGTTGTCATATTTTTAATCCATTTTGACTTTCACTAATCACGATTTTAGTTACAAAAGTTGTAATACTGGTATCCGAGCTGACCCAGCTCGGTTGTACATCTATATATGCACCACAGGCCTGCCAACCACTGAGGATGGTCTAGCTGCGTCATTTATGACGTGAATATATATACTGAAACCATACAAAAACCTGTTCACTTTTATATTGAGCGTTACATTTTCGCTACACATTTTAGAATTATGAATTTTACTATCATGAGTGACGAAAATAATCCTAATCTACCAAATACTTCACACATTTTTTCACCAAATGTGCTTATATTTCTTTTCTGAAAGGATATAAAATTATTATAAATGTTACCTCTAAAACGAATGTACTGCTTCTTGTTGGTGTCAGCATAGGTAGTGGATATGGTAAATTCAAAATGCATTATGCTGTGAACATGTCGATTGGATGATACGTAAGTCAGGAGCCTCCGCGGTTCATGGATACGTGACCGCCTTATATCTAAACTGTGAGTTCGAGCCCCTTCAGAACCATCTTTAGACGAAACACCTATATCCACATTGCCTCTTCTCTCTCCTATCTCTCTCTCTCTCTATCTCTCTCTGTCTCTCTCTCTCTTCTCTATCTCTCTCGCTCTCTCACTCGCCATCTCTTTCTCTGTCTCTCTCTCTCTCTTCTCTATCTCTCTCGCTCTCTCACTCGCCATCTCTTTCTCTGTCTCTCTCTCTCTTCTCTATCTCTCTCGCTCTCTCACTCGCCATCTCTTTCTCTGTCTCTCTCTCTTCTCTATCTCTCTCTGTCTCTCTCTCTTCTCTATCTCTCTCGCTCTCTCACTCGCCATCTCTTTCTCTGTCTGTCTGTCTCTCTCTATCTCTCTCGCTCTCTCACTCGCCATCTCTCTCTGTCTCTCTCTATCTCTCTCACTCGCTATCGTTCTCTCTGTCTCTCTCTGTCTCTCTCTATCTCTCTCACTCGCTATGTCTCTCTCTCTCTCTCTCTCTATCTCTCTCTCTCTTGTATCTCTCCCACTCTCTATCTCTCTATATATCTGTCTCTTCTCTCTCTCTCCCCCTCTATCTCTCTCTCTTGCTATCGCTCCTCTCTCTCTCTCCTCTCTCTCTCTCTCTATTCTCTCTCTCATGGCGATTGATTCCATCAGGAATGGGGTCTCGAGAGTGATTTATGTTTTGCAGTTCGTAGTACTCAACAAAATAACCCAAATTATACATAAGGAATGCGTATCGTGTTTCAGATGTGGAATATTACTGCGGTAACAAACCTGCCGATGTCCTCTTTGTCCTCGATGCTTCCAATAGCATCTGGGGTCCTGATTTCCGCAAGCAACTCGACTTCGTTAATGACGTAATTGGCATGTTTGAGATAGCTGAAAACGTCACGAGAGTTGGAATAACAACGTTTAGGTGAGTTCAATGATGTTTCAACTGACAACGTCGTCAAATAAAAGCTAATGGAAATATCCGACTGTACAGTTATTGTGGGACTAATGACGGACGACTAATGTATGTCCGTCCGTCCGCCCGTCCGTCCGTCCGTCCGTCTGTCTGTGGATAGGATAGCTCAAACCGTTGTTGATGGATTTTGATGAGACTTTGTGGATGTATACACTCAACAAAATAGCGTATCGGTCACCTGGTGATATACAGCAAACTAGTAACCATATAATATAATTATTGATATATTTTATAGCATATAGTCCGCCTTCGTGGTCGAGTGGTTAAGGTCGCTGACTTGTATACCACTTTAACCTATCATCACTGATGGTCACTGGTTCGAGCCCTGCTCAGGCCGTGTCTCATTTATATGAAATGGTTGGCAGTTTCTTACGGAGGTTGGTGCTGGTTAACCGCTGGTGTTGTTAAGTAAACTGCCCGCCGGCGATATAGCCCGAAATGGTGCTGATGCAGGCGCAAAACCCGAAATATAATATAAAATTGATAGCATATCGTTATGCATGATTCGCAGTATAAGCATCTGGAATTAAATGACAATATGAAAATATTTATATTTTATGATTATTAATTATTATATTATAAAACACCATGTGATCGATTGGAGTGTAGAGAGCTGGTATATGAGGAAGTGATTCAATTTTGAGGAGGTCGGTCAAGGCATGTGGTCAAGGCGGTCACTGAAGTGTCCACTTGGTGCAGTATTACAGGCACGTATTAGAACCCGGGTAGAACCAGCGACCATCCGCAAGCCCATTATATAGTTTGTCACTTGTAGTTAAAGCTGCAACATACTATTAATCTACGGTTTCAGTTCGCACGTGTACCGGGAGTTCTTTCTTAATGATTACTACGACAAGGAAGACATGCATCGTGCCATCAGTCGTATACATCAACGTCAAGGCTTTTCCACCAACACTGCTCTCGCTATATGGCACTTGCGCAAACGGATGTTCACCAAGAAACGAGGTGCACGAACAAATGTCGCCAAGGTAAAATGACCCATGATTATTCATACCATTTTCAGCTCAACAATATTACTCCCGGTGCATTGTTACTGATTATGTTGGGGGCCTCATGGTAGATGTACTTTTGTTAAATGAGTTCTCTCGTAAAAAAATCTTTATTATTATTATTTTATTATTATTATTATCCACTATTGGATAACATTAAGCATATTTAAAACCATGTATTCGGAGAATTCAATATTGAGAACACTGCCTTGAACCCTTGTTTTATTGTAAGTGGCGGTTAATGGCACAGACGATAGGGGTCTTGACAAGTGCTTTCGGGTTCAAATTTTTATTTACTATCAAAGTAATTATGGATAGTGACGAGGTGTCATTTTTAAATATGCTTGGGTATGGCTTAACATGTTTGTATGTATAATGTCAAGCCTATGGGTTATCAACAATGGTGTTTAAAATGGTTTTGAATCCGAAACCATGTGTTTAGATCACAAGCGGTGTCTGTCCGATTAGCGCAGTGGTTAGCGCGCTCGCTTCTCACCAATGCCACCCGGGTTCGATCCCCGGACCGGGAAGTATGTGAGATGGTATGGTGGTCGCCAGATCGGACAGGTGGGTTTTCTCCGGGTACTCATCATCATCATCATCATCATCCATCATCATCAGTATACTATTCATCATCATCATCATCATAATCAACATCATCATCATCATCAACAACAACAGCATTATCAATGTTGTATTAATTGTATGCTTCTTGCACAATCAGCTATTCTCATACTCATGTCTATACTATATTAATATTCAATTAGTATAATTGGATTTGGGTACGTAATGGATAATTGTCTATTAAATACATATAAAATAGTAAAAACATACAGTCTGTTCATTTATAGTTCCAATCTTTCATTTCTTCTGATACCACATCCACTGTGAAGAGGTATTCAAAGCAAACTGAAAAACAGCAACTATATCACAGATGTAATGATGAAAATTGACACCGAGTCACCTGTGAATGATGTCACTGTGTTTACACGCTGTATTCCTCCGCCAAATATCACAGTATACCCCACCTTCAGTTTGCATTGCCTGACTGCTTGTATCACATCTCTCTCCACACCACCTAGTCTGAAGTCTTCTCAAGTCACATAATTTCTTTAAAAAAAACACAAAAACTATACACTGCCTGTTATGAAAAAAGGAAAATTGCATTATATTAGTTATCAGGACTACATACGAACGCGGATGCACTTCAGCCTATTTAAGTATATGCAACCTGTAACAAGGCTGTGGTTATGTGTAAATTTGTGTCATTTCATGTCATAGTATTACTTTATAAAGTGTCTGTTGATAGTTTCCTCCAGTATATAGTTGTTTGTTAACCCTTTCAACACTACGTACCTTACACAAAGTATAGATCTAGATGAGCCTGCTCGTGACAAGCCGTCTCATCAAGATCTGCACTTTTTGCCAGTAATATTACTATTTATATACAACATTACCCATTTTGATAAATAAACGTGTTCAAATGTAATTTTCTTATTAATATATTGGTCTAAAAATATCATGCACCAGTCCATGTCAGTTACTTGGTGTTGAATGGGTTAATTATATAACTTTTTGTATGATATTCGTGCAGAAAAACACCCCACCTCCCATATTTTACTATTAGACTGGATACGAGATTGCTAAGCTCTATTTGTATTATAGATTGCAATTATTCTCACGGACGGACAGTCACAGAATATTGGTAAAACAATATATGAGTCATTTAAAGCGAAGCACACGAAGATTACAATGTTTTCGATTGGTATCGGGAGCCGGTTCAATGAGAGGGAACTGAACGGGATAGCCAGTCGACCGGCCTCACAATACACATTTAAGGTGGTTGGATACTCCGCGTTGGACGCCATTAAACGTTCATTAGCTGTGCGCACATGCAAAGGTGAGTACTCAGACAAATGTACATGTATATTACCGCTTACGCTGTATTATGTGTTATATTCGTTAAACAACTGCAATCATATGTTATATTCGCTAGACAACTGCAAGCATGTGTTATATTCGCTAGACAACTGCAAATGTGTTATATTCGCTAGACAACTGCAATCATGTGTTATATTCGCTAGACAACTGCAAGCATGTATTATATTCGCTAAACAACTGCAAGCATGTATTATATACACGGAAACACGGTTTGGACACCGTCTTGACCCAGATTCTTATAAACAGGTAAACAAACATTAAAACCGTTCGTTATAAAATCACCGGTTTAGCGTAATTTGGCAATATACTACCTTCGACATACTCTGTTTACTTTAGTAGGTTGTTTTGTAACTGTATTATATCCGTATTTATATAACTACTGATAACAGAAGTGAATATTAGAGAGTAAACACGAATTCACGTACTAGTTTCGTCTAAAAAACCCTTTAGTTTAACGATGATTTCGGGTAGTAACTCATTCATCCACATATACTGGGTACTCCAAGCACACACTACTGAGTATGACAGGGTGACGCTTGTCGGGGACCGTTGATAAACATCTCATTTGAGACACAGAATGTTGAAAATAATCACATACTAAGGTCAAAAACAGTCTTGAGTGGTACAGTGGCCAGCCGCTCAGCAAAAATGGTAAAGGCTGGGACTGGACGGTATATAGTATATGTCTGTCTGTCTGTCTGTCTGTCTGTCTGTCTGTCTGTCTGTCTGTCTGTCTGTCTGTCTGTCTGTCTGTCTGTCTGTCTGTCTGTCTGTCTGTCTGTCTGTCTGTCTGTCTGTCTGTCTGTCTGTCTGTCTGTCTGTCTGTCTGTCTGTCTGTCTGTCTGTCTGTCTGTCTGTCTGTCTGTCTGTCTGTCTGTCTGTCTGTCTGTCTGTCTGTCTGTCTGTCTGTCTGTCTGTCTGTCTGTCTGTCTGTCTGTCTGTCTGTCTGTCTGTCTGTCTGTCTGTCTGTCTGTCTGTCTGTCTGTCTGTCTGTCTGTCTGTCTGTCTGTCTGTCTGTCTGTCTGTCTGTCTGTCTTTGTCTGCTGTCTTTTTCTTTTTCTTCCTGTCGTCTGTCTGTCTGTCTGTCTGTCTGTCTGTCTGTCTGTCTGTCTGTCCTGCTGCTGCTGTCTGTTGCCTGCTGCTGCCTGCGCCAGCCAGCCAGCCAGCCTTTAATGTCGAACCCCTTGCGGGGATGTAGACATGTTGCGCATCAAAAGATGTTAAAAGTATGAATAGTTAAAAGCATAATTTAAGAAAGTAATGAAAATAAGTTGTGGTAAAAGTTTAAAAGCAGCTGCGCAGAACAACTAGGGACTGGCATGGTCAATATTGCAAACTGTCGTATTGAATTGCTCTGTGGTAGGGAGATGGACACTGTCAGGAGGGAGATGGTTCCAATGGTATATTGTTCTTGGAAAAAAGGAAAACTTGTAGTAGTCTGTAGTTGCTGTAATTAACCTATAGCTTGTGGAATGGCAATGGCGAGCAGGACGGGAGAGGGGAACTAGGTAATATTCAATGGGAATAGCAATAAGATCATTATGAATGTTATACAGAAGGGATAACCTATTATCAATACGCCGTTGATCTAGTCTGCGTAGATTTAGGGAATGTAGCATGTCTGTAACACTAGAGGTACGATAGAAGTCAGCCTTTATCCAACGCGGTGTTGTCTCATATACCACTGGACACATTCATATGGTAAATCAATGTTTGGGTATGGGGCAACCAGATTTCGGAGCCATATTCAAGCTGGGGTCTCACTAGTGACAAGTGTCTGGTAAGCCATGTACTTAAGGGGTTCGGATTTGACCTGGAGGTTTCTACGTAGGAATCCTAATGTTTGGTTTGCTTTCTTAGTTGACCTTTTTATGTGAGTGTCCCACGACAGGTTATTTGAGATATCCACGCCAAGGTATTTGGCTGAGGTGACCTACTCAAGTAGGACTCCATGGAGTTCATATTGACTGGGAATAGGATGTTTCCTTCTGATAACTTGACATTTGTAGGGCTAAAGTCCATGTCCCACTCCAACTCCCACTCTTCTAATATCTTAAGATCGTTTTGGAGTGTGACCGATTCATTTGCAGATGATAGATAGACTGCAGTATCATCTGCAAAGATACGGACTTTGGAACTGATGTTTTGCGGGAGGTCGTTTAGATAGGCTAGGAAAAGCAGGGGTCCAAGTATGGATCCCTGTGGGACTCCAGAGGAATGGCATCTGAACTAATACCATTAAGGACAACTGACTGGAGTCTATTATCTAGAAAACTCTTAATCCACCTTAATGTTTGACCTCTGACTCCATAGTCATGCATTTTTAGTAGTACTTTCGCGTGATTGACCTTATCGAAAGCCTTACTGAAGTCTAATAGGATGAAATATATCTGATGCTTATTGTAGACAGAGGTAACCAAGTCATTGATTAGCATTACTAATTGGGTCACGCATGACCGTTTTTCTCTAAAACCATGCTGCAAATGGTACAGAATAATGTGGTTAGTGAAGTGTTTTACTATCGAGGAGGAAACTAAGTATATGTTCTAGAACCTTGCATAGAACACATGTCAGTGAGATAGGCCTATAGTTGGCGGGGTGTGACTTGTCCCCTTTTTTGTAAATGGGAGTAACAATTGCTGACTTCCACTGGGCCGGCAGTGATCCTTCGTTGAGAGAGGCCATTCCAATGCCATGGGTTAATATAGTTAATATGGTGCGTGTGACCTAAATGTTACTAATGCATTCAATTACTTATGTACATTCTATGTAAAATTAATGTTTTAATGATGCCAAGCACCTTGTGGGGATCTTGACATGCTTTTTGGACAGGCTTAGCAGACTTAAGTCACTAACCAGTACTGAGATGCCTCACTCAATGACAATATATGTGCCCCAAACTAGTATCATACCCGGGACCTTTGAATCCAAATAAGACACTCTACCACTGTACCACTGGACAATGGACGACACACTAAGTAATTCTCTGAACCATATAACCCATATACATTCGTAGGAACAGATATTGCGTCTAACTACTGGTAAATTTCAAGATTATGTGGCACTTGGGTGTGTCATTCCTATACGAGTAATGCATATTTACGTTTGTTTACCTGTTATTCTCGTTTTGGTGAAAGTAGGTCAAAACGGTGCGCACTATATAATAAGCCAAACCGTGTTTCCGTGTATTCGCTAGACAACTGCAATCATGTGTTATATTCGCTAGACAACTGCAACCATGTGTTATATTCGCTAGACAACTGCAACAATGTGTTATATTCGCTAGACAACTGCAATCATATGTTATATTCGCTAGACAACTGCAATCATGTTTTATATTCGCTAGACAACTGCAATCATGTGTTATATTCGCTAGACAACTGCAAGCATGTGTTATATTCGCTAGACTACTGCATTGAACTTATGCTTATGTTTCCATACACTTCAAATATCTATACGTTTTTTGATGCATCCGTGACTATTTAGTCCCCGCAAGTGTATGTGTGATGTGTGTTCTGGTGTGTTGGTACACTGAGTCCCCGCAAGTGTATGTGTGTTCTGGTGTGTTGGTACACTGAGTCCCCGCAAGTGTATGTGTGTTCTGGTGTGTTGGTACACTGAGTCCCCGCAAGTGTATGTGTGTTCTGGTGTGTTGGTACACTGAGTCCCCGCAAGTGTATGTGTGTTCTGGTGTGTTGGTACACTGAGTCCCCGCAAGTGTATGTGTGTTCTGGTGTGTTGGTACACTGAGTCCCCGCAAGTGTATGTGTGTTCTGGTGTGTTGGTACACTGAGTCCCCGCAAGTGTATGTGTGTTCTGGTGTGTTGGTACACTGAGTCCCCGCAAGTGTATGTGTGTTCTGGTGTGTTGGTACACTGAGTCCCCGCAAGTGTATGTGTGTTCTGGTGTGTTGGTACACTGAGTCCCCGCAAGTGTATGTGTGTTCTGGTGTGTTGGTACACTGAGTCCATGCAAGTGTATGTGTGTTCTGGTGTGTTGATACATTGAGTCCATGCAATTGTATGTGTGTTCTGGTGTGTTGGTACACTGAGTCCATGCAAGTGTATGTGTGTTCTGGTTTGTTGGTACACTGAGTCCCCGCAAGTGTATGTGTGTTCTGGTGTGTTGGTACACTGAGTCCCCGCAAGTGTATGTGTGTTCTGGTGTGTTGGTACACTGAGTCCCCGCAAGTGTATGTGTGTTCTGGTTTGTTGGTACACTGAGTCCATGCAAGTGTATGTGTGTTCTGGTGTGTTGGTACACTGAGTCCATGCAAGTGTATGTGTGTTCTGGTTTGTTGGTACACCGAGTACATGCAATTGTATGTGTGTTATGGTGTGTTGGTACACTGAGTCCATGCAAGTGTATGTGTGTGCTGGTTTGTTGGTACACTGAGTCCATGCAAGTGTATGTGTGTTCTGGTATGTTGGTACATTGAGTCCATGTAATTGTATGTGTGTTCTGGTGTGTCGGTACACTGAGTCCATGCAAGTGTATGTGTGTTCTGGTTTGTTGGTACACTGAGTCCCCGCAAGTGTATGTGTGTTCTGGTGTGTTGGTACACTGAGTCCCCGCAAGTGTATGTGTGTTCTAGTGTGTTGGTACACTGAGTCCCCGCAAGTGTATGTGTGTTCTGGTGTGTTGGTACACTGAGTCCATGCAAGTGTATGTGTGTTCTGGTGTGTTGGTACACTGAGTCCATGCAAGTGTATGTGTGTTCTGGTTTGTTGGTACACCGAGTCCATGCAAGTGTATGTGTGTTATGGTGTGTTGGTACACTGAGTCCATGCAAGTGTATGTGTGTGCTGGTTTGTTGGTACACTGAGTCCATGCAAGTGTATGTGTGTTCTGGTGTGTTGGTACATTGAGTCCATGCAATTGTATGTGTGTTCTGGTGTGTTGGTACACTGAGTCCATGCAAGTGTATGTGTGTTCTGGTTTGTTGGTACACTGAGTCCCCGCAAGTGTATGTGTGTTCTGGTTTGTTGGTACACTGAGTCCATGCAAGTGTATGTGTGTTCTGGTGTGTTGGTACACTGAGTCCATGCAAGTGTATGTGTGTGCTGGTTTGTTGGTACACTGAGTCCATGCACGTGTATGTGCGTTCTGGTGTGTTGGTACATTGAGTCCATGCAATTGTATGTGTGTTCTGGTGTGTTGGTACACTGAGTCCATGCAAGTGTATTTGTGTTCTGGTTTGTTGGTACACTGAGTCCCCGCAAGTGTATGTGTGTTCTGGTTTGTTGGTACACTGAGTCCATGCAAGTGTATGTGTGTTCTGGTGTGTTGGTAGACTGAGTCCATGCAAGTGTATGTGTGTTCTGGTGTGTTGGTACACTGAGTCCATGCAAGTGTATGTGTGTTCTGGTGTGTTGGTACACTGAGTCCATGCACGTGTATGTGTGTTCTGGTGAGTTGGTACACTGAGTCCATGCAAGTGTATGTGTGTTCTGGTGTGTTGATATCGCAGATGTAGCGCCGCGGTAGCACATTCACTGCAGGTGTGAGAGGTCCGGAGTTGCACTCAGCTGTAGACGCTACGACTGTGCCCTTATGCAAGGCACTTAATTTGCACATTGCCTTTTCTCTCTCTTCCTCTCATGACGATTGATTACATGATGATGATGATGTTAATGATGATGATGATATACTGCTGCTGTTGCTGTTGCTGTTGCTGCTGCTGTTGCTGCTGCTTCTGCTGCTGCTGCTGCTGCTGCTGCTGCTGCTGCTGCTGCTGCTGCTGCTGATGATGATGATGATGATGATGATGATGATGATGATGATGATGATGATGATGATGATGATGATGATGATGATGATGATGATGATGATGATGATGATGATGATTATTATGACGACGATGCATTATAAAATGTGCAGACAAAACCAGATGCATGCAGTCACCTTCTTTCGAAACTAAAACAAAGTTTAACAAGCTTTAACTGCAAACAACACAAGGTCAAATAAGTGTCATCTTTTTACTAAAACCTTCTTTGATGGTAGAAACAAACAAAACCAGAACCTATTAAGCAGATAAAAGATAGATTTACCAAGAAACACAATACCCGTATGCTATCATTTTTCGAATAGTTTAAATACGTAATCCGCGTTGTTTTGTTTCGCATAGATTAAACTTCCAGATAACAGATGTATAACCCCTGGATTCATTACCTTACATTAAAACAAACGAAGTTTAACGAGGCAGTCCCTTATTTTAAACAAGATGGTCTGGCAATATCAAAGGATTGTCTGGGCGTATGAATCCCCCGTTTTCAGACATCGGTTGAATCTAAATTTAATATACATCTACATTGGTAATTGATATCTTGAGATTCGAGACCTTGAAATATATTTGAACAATGATGTAGTGACCCGTGCTGAAATGAAACAACCCAAGTGCAAATGAAGGATGCGGAAATCAAATTAAAAAATGGCTGACACATTTACGTTCATAAAATGGTCGGCAGAAAAGTGTGAGACTTTTGATTCGAAATTTCCGATTATGTAGGGATCATTTGTCAGGGATTATTTGTAGCGTTACATTAAAGCGACATTACATCATAAAAAGCAAAAACAAACAAAAAGCATTGTTCATGTATTTGCTTCTACGAATTCTTCTCAATACATTCGAACACTAACATTGAATCAATAAACAGTGTTGTTGTGGTCTACAAACTTTCAAAAGTCAAAGTAGGATGTCATAATATGGCGTTTTATTACGCATGGATGTCGACCATATTTAGATTGTTTGTATTGTCAGCAAACTGCCTATACGACGTTTGTTTATTAGTTGAAATACGGCAATGATGTGGACAAAAAATTATACTATAATAGGAACGAATGACTTTGTGGTCCTCTCTACATCAGAATGTTCGGCTTAGGAACAACAACAATCCGGCTAATCCATTTTCTTTAAGATTGTTATCAACTGTAATAATAGATTATAAAACGGTTTCATTTGGTAATCAAAGTATAAAGCATATTATGATAGATTTCATAATTCTTTCAGCAAAATATTATATTTTTAAAAGCAAAATAGAAAAATGTGTTCCAAACTGCATTACCTTTATCAGATATTTAAAAGAAAGACAACACATCGAAGAACATATAGCCTTTATGAAAAATAAACTAGAAGCTCACAATAGAAAGTGGAACAAATTGATATTGACTGATAGAAGTATAATCACAAGCATGTAACAGCAATCGTATTAGTAACTGATATTGAAAATATGTTTGTATTCTGGATCGGAATTCTTTCAACTCTTCTCTGATGAACCAGGGATCGCAGGTTCGATCCCCCGTCTGACCCTAATAATATTAACAGTCTTTCAGATGGGACGTTAAACCGAGGTCTCATGTCGGTGCCTTACACCGTGCACGTAAAAGAACCAGATGAGACTCTTGAATGGGTCTCGGTCTGTATCATTGCACTATCCTCCAAAATCTAAAATGAATAATATCTTCAGGTGGCGTCGCTCATATGGGCAACCGGTAGCGACGATAAATAAACGTAAAACGCGGGTGACCAGGCGTCTCGAGTTCTATCTATCTGAGGTGTCCGATTGTTTAAATGGAATAATTATGGTATAGTGCAAAATGCAATGTCGTATAGTGATTGAATGGTCTAAATGCAATGTGGTATTGGGTTTGAATTGTTTAATGCAATGTGGTATATGGTTTGAATGGTTTAAATGCAATGTGGTATATGGTTTGAATGGTGTAAATGCAATGTTGTATATGGTTTTAATGGTTTAAATGCAATGTGGTATATGGTTTTAATGGTTTAAATGCAATGTGGTATATGGTTTTAATGGTTTAAATGCAATGTCGTATAGTGATTGAATGGTTTAAATGCAATGTGGTTTATGGCTTGAATGGTTTAAATGCAATGTGGTTTAGGGCTTGAATGGTTTAAATGCAATGTGGTTTAGGGCTTGAATGGTTTAAATGCAATGTGGTATATGTTTGAATGGTTTAAATGCAATGTGGTATATGTTTGAATGGTTTAAATGCAATGTGATATAGGGTTTGAATGGTTTAAATGCAATGTGGTATATGGTTTTATGGTTTAAATGCAATGTGGTATATGGTTTAAATGGTTTAAATACAATGTGGTTTAGGGCTTGAATGGTTTAAATGCAATGTAGTATATGGTTTTAATGGTTTAAATGCAATGTGGTTTAGGGCTTGAATGGTTTAAATGCAATGTGATATAGGGTTTGAATGGTTTAAATGCAATGTGGTATATGGTTTAAATGCAATGTGGTATATGGTTTGAATGGTTTAAATACAATGTGGTTTAGGGCTTCAATGGTGTAAATGCAATGTGGTATATGGTTTTAATGGTTTAAATGCAATGTGGTATATGGTTTTAATGGTTTAAATGCAATGTCGTATAGTGATTGAATGGTTTAAATGCAATGTGGTTTATGGCTTGAATGGTTTAAATGCAATGTGGTTTAGGGCTTGAATGGTTTAAATGCAATGTGGTTTAGGGCTTTAATGGTTTAAATGCAATGTGGTATATGGTTTGAATGGTTTAAATGCAATGTGATATAGGGTTTGAATGGTTTAAATGCAATGTGGTATAGGGTTTGAATGGTTTAAATGCAATGTGGTATAGGGTTTGAATGGTTTAAATGCAATGTGGTATATGGTTTAAATGCAATGTGGTATATGGTTTGAATGGTTTAAATACAATGTGGTTTAGGGCTTGAATGGTTTAAATGCAATGTGGTATATGGTTTTAATGGTTTAAATGCAATGTGGTTTATGGCTTGAATGGTTTAAATGCAATGTGATATAGGGTTTGATTGGCTTAAATGCAATGTGGTATAGGTTTTGAATGGTTTAAATGCAATGTGGTATAGGGTTTGAATGGTTTAAATGCAATGTGGAATATGGTTTTAATGGTTTAAATGCAATACGGTATATGGTTTGAATGGTTTAAATGCAATGTGGAATATGGTTTTAATGGTTAAAATGCAATATGGTATAGGGTTTGAATGGTTTAAATGCAATGTGGTATAGGGTTTGAATGGTTTAAATGCAATGTGGAATATGGTTTTAATGGTTTAAATGCAATGTGGTATAGGGTTAGAATGGTTTGAATTCAATGTGGAATATGGTTTTAATGGTTTAAATGCAATACGGTATATGGTTTGAATGGTTTAAATGCAATGTGGAATATGGTTTTAATGGTTTAAATACAATGTGGTATAGGGTTTTATGGTTTAAATGCAATGTAGTATAGGGTTTCATGACTTAAATGCAATGTGGTATAGGGTTTTAATGGTTTAAATGCAATGTGGTATATGGTATGAATGGTTTAAATGCAATGCGGTATAGGGTTTGAATGGTTTAAATGCAATGTGGTATATGGTTTGAATGGTTTAATTGCAATGTGGTATAAGGTTTGAATGGTTTAAATGCAATGTGGTATAAGGTTTGAATGGTTTAAATGCAATGTAGAATATGGTTTTAATGGTTTAAATGCAATGTGGTATTGGGTTTTAATGGTTTTAATGCAGTGTGGTTTATGGTATGAATGGTTTCAATGCAATGCGGTATAGGGTTTGAATGGTTTAAATGCAATGTGGTATATGGTTTGAATGGTTTAAATGCAATGTGGTATAGGGTTTGAATGGTTTAAATGCAATGTGGTATAGGGTTTGAATGGTTTAAATGCAATGTGGTATAGGGTTTGAATGGTTTAAATGCAATGTGGAATATGGTTTTAATGGTTAAAATGCAATATGGTATAGGGTTTGAATGGTTTAAATGCAATGTGGAATATGGTTTGAATGGTTTAAATGCAATGTAGTATAGGGCTTGAATGGTTTAAATGCAATGTGGATTATGGCTTGAATGGTTTAAATGCAATGTGGTTTAGGGCTTGAATGGTTTAAATGCAATGTGGTATATGGTTTGAATGGTTTAAATGCAATGTGGTTTAGGGCTTGAATGGTTTAAATGCAATACGGTATAGGCATAACAGCAATACGGTATACTGGATCGAAAGGTGTAAATATAATAGGGTTTAGGGCTTAGGGCTAGCTGGAAATGTTGCCAGCTCGGTATTAGAACAGAATATCGTCTATCATGCTTTCATTACAGGAATATATTTTAATTAGTCTATCTAATTACAATCACCGTCAACAACACGTGCGCAGCATCGTTACTGCACGGTTTATGCGAGTTTTATTAGAACATGAAGTGGTAAAGGAAATAAATCCTTGCCTGTTTAATATATGTATTCAATTGGAATAAATTTACAATTCATTAAAAGATAAAATATTTGAATTGCATCGTACTCCTTAGCTCTGTACAAGAAAGTGTTTAATACAGTAAACACCTGGGGCTGTAATAACATACAATGAGAACTGTAATACCTCACATAATACAAAGCATAACTCGCTAATATCTGGTATGTTTTATTCTCCTATATTTGTATGTATATATGGTTTCACTTATCCACAACTTAGTATAAACTTTATATATTTTACAACGAATGCGAAACAAGCTTAAAGAGGTTATATTAGTCACTCTAGTTGGCGCCAATGAAAGCGTATCTTAGACAAACTTATCACTGTGAACAAGGAATATTTCAAAATCGAATTGGTTAAAATATTATGTTACCGATAAAACGCCGAATATAATAATTGATTTGATGAATTTGACATTGGCTGAAATTCGTCGATTCGATTGTATGTCTTTCGAAAATGATTATTTCAAATTTAACAAGTTATAATTTCAAAACACTTATCCGGATTGCACTAAATTGTGTGAACTACAGCAAATTTATCATTCTAAATTGTGTGAACTACAGCAAATTTATCATTCTAAATTGTGTGAACTACAGCAAATTTATCATTCGTACCATGTTCCAGATTTCATTAAAATCCAACAAGGATGTTTTGAAATATTTGCAAATACCTAAGTCCACAGCTATAAGTGTGCTGTACGTGTATAGATGGTCATTCGTATGGGAGGAAACCGGAGTACCCGGAGAAAACCCGCATGTCCGATCTCGGGTTACATTCAAACATACATATTCCGAATGCACCACGATAGTGACTGTATCTAACCAACAAGCCGTAAGGCAACCACTTCGTGACGTAGGAATATATTATACATAATAATTTATATTACGTGAGGTAACTGTGACTATTTCAAAACCTTTTACATTACTAAATATAATTTATGCAAACATGTTTGTTGTGAGCTTTCTTAATTTCTGCTGACAAGCTTTCAAAAAACATTCTTAATGTTTAAAACACTCAGTGGCCTAGCACCTGTCTATCTGCAAGAGTAATTAAGATTTACTTCCGATGTTTGAACTCAAAACTTGCGATCATCCGCCAATCTCCAACTGTACCCCCCTAAGCCAACTACTGAAGTTTTTAGAAAATCTTTCTTATATTCAGGGTCACACTTGTGGAATTCCCTCCCTTATCACATCAAAACAGCACATTCTGTTCCACACTTCAAAACGTTATATAGCAGGTGGTGCAAAAAACAGGCAAATAACCTTGATAATTTATAATTATGCATAAATATAAGTATTAGTTCTTGCAGCTTTTATCTTATTTCCTATGAAAGTTTTACTGGTTACTGTTTACATGTTTCATTATGCTATTTCAAGTTTTAATTTGTTGAGGGCCTCATGAAAGATTGACTTAATTGTTCAAATGAGTTTTCTCGTTAAATAAAGTCTTTATTATTATTTTATAAGCTGCCAATTAACGCTGCGGTTAGCATGCTCGTTTCTCACCAATGCAACCCAGGTTCAATCCTCGGACCGGGAAGTATGTGAGAGTGTTCGGGTGGAACCTTAATATGTAACCGCTTCAAAGCAACTCATAATACTTATGTATCACCATAGTACGCAGGTGCACGTATAACATTCGTCCGCATCGAGTCAGTAACACAAGAGTTATGACCCTTTAGTTAATTAAAGCACGGTGCTTGTCCTACAAGTCTGACTTAAATTGCAATAGTAAAACTAGAGTTAGTTTAAACATATTTATTTTAGAGTTATTGCCTTTGAATTTATTAAAAGTGTTCCAATGAATTAATTAAAATATGAATATTTTCACAATCACCAATTCAGCGTAATGCCATCAAACTTGAATTATAAAGCATATCACCATTGCGCGTTATCTCCCGCCGATCCGATCAGAGTTACTGCCCTTGCTTTAATAGTAAATACAACATAACGTAATTATATACACATATACTATATATACCTTCTTTTATTTATGTTATAAACCTAAACATTTATTTATGTACGATATAGGTTTTTTGTTTGTTTGTTCCCGTGTTATGGGCTATATTCCGCTGGTGATATATCAATTCAAGAAATTGGCTTGTTCCTAAGCGAAATAGTAAGACAATGCCAGTGATATAGTAAATATCTACTTTCAGTGACAACCCAAACTACGACAACGACGACAACAACAACTCCTACCACTACAACAACAACAACTCCGACGACTACGACATCGCTGTACGACGCTGCACAAAGATGTAAGTATAATAACAGATATTGATAGAACAAGTAATATGTATCTGTAGTCCAGTGGTTAACACGTTGGACGTGTAATCCATGGATCGCAGGTTTGATCCCCCGTCTGACCCTAATGAAATTAACAGTCTTTCAGGTAGGACTTTAAACCGATGTCTCGTGTCGGTGCTTTACAATGTGCACGTAAAAGAACCAGAGGAGACTCTGGAATGCGTCTCTGTCTGTATCATTGCACCATCCTCCAAAAATCTAAAATGACTAATCTCTTCATGAGGCGTCGCTCATATGGGCAACCGGTAGCGACGATAAATAAACGTAAAACACACACACGCGTAATATGAACATAATTATGTATCATTTGTGTTGTAGATGCTTTTTCTTAGTCAACCGCCAAAATAATAATGTATAATTGTATTGCCTATGGTACACTGATGTTTCTGTTCATTAGTATGCATACCATCGCATACCATACCATCGTATACCATACCATCGCATTCCATATGTATAGGACCTTACATGAGTGGTGATTTCATACCATATGTTATTAAACGAGTAACATATTGTATGAAATCACTACGCGAGAAAGAGTGTAACAGCAATCATACATTTGAAGAAACAGTCATTGTATTTTTGAGCATGTCTACATGTACATCTCAAGGAAATCGGTAATGTGCATCCTTACGCCGTAGTAAATAGTCCCTGATAACAAAACAACCCCATTATATTATTGAGCATGTTTACATCTCAATGAAATCGGTAGTGTGCATCATTACGCCGTAGTAAATAGTCCCTGATAACAAAACAACCCCATTATACTTTTGAGCATTTTTACATCTCAAGGAAATCGGCATTGTGCATCCTTACGCCGTAGTAAATAGTCCCTGATAACAAAACAACCCCATTATACTTTTGAGCATTTGTACATCTCAAGGAAATCGGTAGTGTGCATCCTTACGCCGTAGTAAATAGTCCCTGATAACAAAACAACCCCATTATATTATTGAGCATGTTTACATCTCAATGAAATCGGTAGTGTGCATCATTACGCCGTAGTAAATAGTCCCTGATAACAAAACAACCCCATTATACTTTTGAGCATTTTTACATCTCAAGGAAATCGGCATTGTGCATCCTTACGCCGTAGTAAATAGTCCCTGATAACAAAACAACCCCATTATACTTTTGAGCATTTGTACATCTCAAGGAAATCGGTAGTGTGCATCCTTACGCCGTAGTAAATAGTCCCTGATAACAAAACAACCCCATTATAGTTTTGAACATTTTTACATCTCAAGGAAATCGGTATTGTGCATCCTTACGCCTTAGTAAATAGTCCCTGATAACAAAACAACCCCATTATACTTTTGAACATTTTTACATCTCAAGGAAATCGGTATTGTGCATTCTTACGCCGTAGTAAATAGTCCCTGATAACAAAACAACCCCATTATACTTTTGAGCATGTTTACATCTCAAGGAAATCGGTAGTGTGCATCCTTACGCCGTAGTAAATAGTCCCCGATAACAAAACAACTCCACGCAAATAATCGACACACTACTTTTAATCACTGTACTGTCATCCGCTAGATGGATATATATGATTCTTTATTTATAGAGGGTGACCTAATTAGTTCTGAACTAATCCTCCTAAAAGGTGCATCTTTACCATTATTTTGAGTTCCAATAATAAAACAAGCCTGAAGGCAAAGTTACAAACTATATGTCGAATGTGTCAAAGCTGTGATACCGCGACCAATCAGAATCCTTCCATGTTATATTGCACGTGTGTACATACAAGAAAATATGTAATCGCTGTATAATAATAATAATAATAATAAGCCTTTATTTAATTAGATAACTCATTTGAACAAGTAAATAAATCTACCATGAGGCCCTTAACATAGTAAAACATGAAATAACATAATGTATGAAATTGAATACAAGCATGATTATAGAGTAGGGTATGTATATATAATGCAATGGTGTAATATACTTGTCTTTAAAGGAATACATGCGTTCGGTCCGGAGTTCGAGCCCCGCTGGAGCCGTTTGTGCCATTGGGCAAGGCATTTAAATTCCACGTTGCCTCTTCTCTCTCCCTCGTGGCGATGGATTCCATCAGGAATGAGGTCTCGAGTGATTAATATAAGTTATAAGAACTTGTTTCGCAATCGAGCTAAAATAAATGTGTATAAACTAAACTAAACTAAGCTTTAAAGGAAAACCATCATCACGTGTCATGCTAACATAAACATAAAGTGAGGTGAACGAATTTTGAAAATTGCACTGCAAATAAAAATGTTATGACAGGTTATGGAGGCGGCCATCTTGGATTAACTAAGCCACATGACTTTTAAATGAAATCAAATTACAAGTTTGCTCATCTACCCGCCTCCACATGGTATGATAAACTTCAATTCATGAATATTCGGTAAGCGTTCTTTTCTAGAACACTTCCCTTTGATCAGAACCTTTTCAGACCAGAAAATCTTAGGTTACTGTCTTTTTTTATTTTATACTTTATTTATTTTACAACGATTACGAAGCAAGTTTTAACAACTTATATGTGGTCATTCATGTGGGAGGAAACCGGAGTACCCGGAGAAAATCCACCTGTCCGATCTGGCGACCATCGTAGCATCTCACATACTTCCCTGTCCGAGGAACTAACCCGGGTCGCATTGGTGAGAAGCCAGCGTGCTAACCACTGCGCTAATCGGACAGGTTACTGTCTTATACATTTTAATTTATTAGACACGTCTCCGACAAAATGAGGAGCCTCGCCCTGTATTGTATATGTTCTCCAACTTGCCTAATATAGAAAAACATTTATGAGACAGTAACCTAAGATTATCTATTAATGTGAAGTTCAATCTTCAATATTTTTTCAGTGTTTTATTCACATCTCCAATCAAAGAGTGCTTATCGGCTGTCCGATTAGCGCAGTGGTTAGCGAGCTGGCTTCTCACTAATACAACCCGTGTTCGATCGTCGAACCGGGAAGTATGTGAGTTGGTACGGTGGTCGCCAGATCGGACATGTGGGTTTTCTCCGGGTACTCCGGTTTCCTCCCACACGAATTTACGCTTTCATCTGCGCCAACGAGAGTGATTAATATAAGTTGTTAAGACTTGCTTCGCAATCGTTGTAAAATAAATAGTTTAAACTAAATTGCGCTTAAATAATTATACAAAGAAAGCAATCAATGTATGCATGTTTTAGAGCGATCACATATCTGAATCTCCGCAACGTGTACCGTACCTCACATATCTGATTCCCCGCAACGTGTACCCGCACCTTACATATCTGATTCCCCGCAACGTGTACCCGCACCTTACATAGCTGATTCCCCGCAACGTGTACCCGCACCTCACATATCTGATTCCCCGCAACGTGTACCCGCACCTTACATATCTGATTCCCCGCAAAGTGTACCCGCACCTTACATATCTGATTCCCCGCAACGTGTACCCGCACCTCACATATCTGATTCCCCGCAACGTGTACCCGCACCTTACATATCTGATTCCCCGCAAAGTGTACCCGCACCTTACATATCTGATTCCCCGCAACGTGTACCCGCACCTCACATATCTGATTCCCCGCAACGTGTACCGCACCTTACATATCTGATTCCCCGCAACGTGTACCCGCACCTCACATATCTGATTCCCCGCAACGTATACCCGCACCTCACATATCTGATTCCCCGCAATGTGTACCGCACCTCACATAATTCTCCGCAACGTGTACCCGCACGTGATCTGAACAGATTCCAGACGTCTGACGCAGTAAACAATGCGCACTCACTTCCCTCAGTGTGGCTTTAATGACATTCCTGTATGCAATATATTGCATAAATGCATATTTTCATATCATGGGAACACTTGCGTTGTCAATGTTCCAGAGAAACAGGGTAGTAAAGGGACGTATGTTGATGTCCTCAAGCACGTTTGCATGATATAATTAAAGCAATGTTAATTAATAGTGCCTTTAATTGCTTTCTATTATTAGAAATATCCGAGGCGATGTTATTTATATCAACTGATATTATCACCCATGGGAAACAAACCAGTTGCATGAATTCGGTGCACATCACTTGTTTCTGTTTCCGGTGTTTAGTATCCGTGCAGAACGAGATATATCGCGTGGGTTCCAGTCTGTCGATGTTTCCAGGGATCGCATGTTCGATCCCCCGTCTGACCCTAATAAAATTAACAGTCTTTCAGATGGGACTTTAAACCGATGTCTCGTGTCGGTGCTTTACACCGTGCACGTAAACGAACCAGATGCGACTCTGGAATGGGTCTCTGTCTGTATCATTGCACTAACCTCCAAAATCTAAATTAACTAATCTCTTCAGGAGTCGTCGCTCATATGGGCAACCGGTAGCGACGATAAATAAACGTAAAGCACACACTCTCCCATTTGAAGCGGAATAACAATAATAATAATAATAAAGACTTTATTTAACGAGAGAACTCATTTAACAAAAGTTAATCTACCATGAGGCCCTCAACATATATACAATCAAATGCAATCAAAAGATAGCACTAAGCACTAAGTGAGAACTGCACATTGGAATAATATAGTAATGTAAAAGCTGAAAAATAGAGAAACTATATTTAATATGTAATGGAATATGATGATATATGGAATTGGCTAGCAGAGTAGAAAATGGGAATGAGACAATTAATGATACTAGATCTATCTAACAATGTGCAGATTTGACTTGTAGTGGTATCTTCAAAATATGTATGAAATCAACTTAAAACATCACTTTTCCGATTATAATAAATATAGCAATGGCAATACACGTTTATAATAACAGTAGAAGTACGCGATTAGTTTGAATTGTTATAGTTCCATCTTAAGTAGAGAATTTTGAACTGTTGGATAGTTGGAGCATTTTGAACTGAGTGAGGCAATGAATTCCAAATGGATGATCCTGAAAATTCAAATGTATTACGAAATAATTCACAATTTGGTCTTGGTGTGTATAATTGATATTCTGAGGTTGATCTAAGAATTCTAGGATGTATATCAGAAGTAAAAGTGAAGGACGATTTTAAATAGTCTGGAGCAGCTCCATGTAATGTTTTATACATTTGTATAGCCTTCTGATATATGACTCGTTCTGGATAACGATATCTAATCAATGGATAAGAGGTTAAGGGGTTTACATATTATATCATTGGTTTCACACTATGTAAAGCCAGTATACAGTAATTATTATTAAACATAAGGGAATGATGTGGATGAGAGTCTAGTAATTATTAAATACTGGCCTAGATAATAGACACTGCAACAGTGAATCGTGCACTAATTCATTGAGTTTTTGCTTCAATAGTGCATCTCTTGATTTATGTTGCTATCGTTATTAACTAACGCGTTCCTTCGTATAATGCAAACCACAACTGCATATACGACGCATGTGTCATTTGCGCATAGTCGCAATTAGTGAATCGTTCAATTAATGAATATATAATTTTATTTAACTTTATTTTAGTCCCATCTGTGTACCTGTTAAAACATAGAATATATACACATAAACACACGTACATAGCCATTCGTTAAAAATGAAGTCGTGACAAATTGGAAGTCGTGATAGTGCAGTGGTAGCGAGTTCGCTTCCGGTGCGAAAATCCGGAGTTCGAGCCCTGCTGGAGCCGTTACGATTGTGCCCGTAGACAAGGCATTTAGATTCCACATCGCAGGCCATATATGATTACGGTTATAGCCATTATTCCTGAGGGATTTCATGAGTAGGTCTAATGCTATCAGGATGTGCGATGTGGAACCTACGCGGTGTAACGGATCCGGTGCCCGCCGTGTAACCGAGAGCATGTGAGTTCTAGTCTCTTCTGGACCACGGTGGTGGTGTTTCCTATGCAACACACTTAGATCCACATTACCACTTCTCTCTACAACATGCCGACGGATTCCACCAGGAGTGAGGTCTCGAGAGGGATTACTCTAATGTTAAAAATAAATTTGTATAAACAGTTATTGGAAGTCACACTGAGTTAATTGTTTATGCGTTTAGTTCCTTGTTCAGGGCGACGCTTACAGAAGCATAGTAGTCATTTTCTTTTATGTTTGTTGGATGATAGGGCAATTGCAGTCCATTGCATTATTTTTGTATATATGTTGATGGTAGATAAACTGTTATTAAGTGAGTTTTCTCGTAAAAAAGTCTTTATTATTATTATTATTACTATTATTATTTTATTATTATTATTTATTTTTATTTTTTTATATTTTTTTATTTTATTATTATTATTATTATTTATACGCATTCCTTGGTTTAATCATATTTCATTGCTCGATTCACTTTACATATATATATATAGATACGCTTGCTTTGTAAAATAACTACCCAGTAGCACCACGGTGAGTTCTGATATACGACATGTCTTAGCTGCCATAACGTTGTGAAACCGATATCTGAATAAGAAATGCTGTCCGATTAGCGCAGTGGGATGTGGGTTTTCTCTGGGTACTCCGGTTTCCTCCCACACGAAGGACCACATTTACGCTTTCATCCTCGCCAACGAGAGTGATTAATATAAGTTGTTAGAATAAATACAGTTTAAAAAGTTCACAATATATCTGAATCATTTTACGAAAGCCACTGTTCACTCTCCGTAAGACAGTTTATCATCACAGATTAAAATCTGTCATAAAATGAAAATTTGATATGTTGCACCTCATGGATAAAAAAACTGAATAAACTGTGAATGTGCACATGAGTAACTAATACGTGCGCTGAATAATATTAATTATATCTAAAGGAACTAATTGAAAGAGTAATTAATGGCGTGCAATAAACATTTACACGTTGCTTATGTGGTTTGGTGATCAAAGTAAATTAACACAGTGCGTAATAATATAAACAATCGAAAGTGATTGCTGCAAGCTATGTATAGTCACATGCAGTGTATCCTTCGATATAATGCACTTTCATTTATTACTATATCAACTAACTAATTAATTGTCCATTAGTCGTCTTGGTATGGTGAACTGACAAACAGCTTCGTAGTTGGTGTTTCACGAACACTGATTCAGAGTTTAGTCGCGAAAACTGGAAAGTCTGCAATAAACATGATATTAAAGGTCAGACACCGCTATTGCAATTTCCATAGGTCACCATTATAACATACATTGCCATTATATTTCCCCCCAAAATAGTTTGGCACAAAATACAGTAGTTTTCAACAGACTGGCCTTTGAGCCACAGGAAAATGTCAAATTTCAATGGGGTTGACCGATTGCGTTTTTTTATATTTCCCACTAAAGGCACCCACCCCCTACTCTGAAGGTAATTTAGTGGTGAATGTTGCACTGACACCTGCATTTATAATATGCTATTTATTTGTCACCATATTGTCTGCAAATATTTTTAAATATTCCAAAATGCAGCTCATATATTGTATTTTAATATTTAGAAGTCATGTTCACTATTTGTGACAATACCTACTCAGCCAATGTATCAATAACTCTTAAGGGCTTCCCTACACTTTTTCAACCAATCCCAGACCACTATATCAATAACACCGTCTGACCTAAAGCAATGTACTTGGGAGTGTCAGTAGTCTAGTAGATAACACATTGTATTGCGAATTCGTGGGAGGGTCTGTAGTACAGTAGATAACACGTTGTATTGTACATCCATGGGAGGGTCAGTAGTCCAGTAGATAACACGTTGTATTGTACATCCATGGGAGGGTCAGTAGTCCAGTAGATAACACGTTGTACTGTGCATCCATGGGAGTGTCAGTAGTCCAGTAGATAACACGTTGTACTACGAATCCATGTGAGGGTCAGTAGTCCAGTAGATAACACGTTGTATTGTACATCCATGGGAGGGTCAGTAGTCCAGTAGATAACACGTTGTACTGTGCATCCATGGGAGTGTCAGTAGTCCAGTAGATAACACGTTGTACTACGAATCCATGTGAGGGTCAGTAGTCCAGTAGATAACACGTTGTATTGTACATCCATGGGAGGGTCAGTAGTCCAGTAGATAACACGTTGTACTGTGCATCCATGGGAGTGTCAGTAGTCCAGTAGATAACACGTTGTACTACGAATCCATGTGAGGGTCAGTAGTCCAGTAGATAACACGTTGTATTGTACATCCATGGGGGTCAGTAGTCCAGTAGATAACACGTTGTACTGTGCATCCATGGGAGTGTCAGTAGTCCAGTAGATAACACGTTGTACTGCGCATCCATGGGAGGTCAGTAGTCCAGTAGATAACACGTTGTACTGTGCATCCATGGGAGTGTCAGTAGTCCAGTAGATAACACGTTGTACTGCGCATCCATGGGAGTGTCAGTAGTCCAGTAGATAACACGTTGTACTGTGCATCCATGGGAGGGTCAGTAGTCCCGTAGATAACACGTTGTACTGCGACTCCATGGGAGGTCAGTAGTCCAGTAGATAACACGTTGTACTGCGACTCCATGGGAGGTCAGTAGTCCAGTAGATAACACGTTGTACTGCGACTCCATGGGAGGTCAGTAGTCCAGTAGATAACACGTTGTACCGCGATTCCATGGGAGGGTCAGTAGTCCAGTAGATAACACGTGGTACTGTGCATCCATGGGAGGGTCAGTAGTACAGTAGATAACACGCTGTACTACGAATCCATGGGAGGGTCAGTAGTCCCGTAGATAACACGTGGTACTGTGCATCCATGGGAGGGTCAGTAGTCCCGTAGATAACACGTGGTATTGTACATCCATGGGAGGGTCAGTAGTCCAGTAGATAACACGTTGTACTGTGCATCCATGGGAGGGTCAGTAGTCCAGTAGATAACACGTTGTACCGCGAATCCATCGATACCTCTGTAATTGAATCGTCTTCTTTATCTCGTACTATCCTCCAATCATTAACATGACTAATGTACTGCTGGAGGCCTCGCCCAGCTTAACAAGGGTAGACGATAAATGAACGTATAAAAAGGGCCATGTAACAATTGATCTTGTACCACAGTATGCAGCGGCAGACGAACAGACGTTGTATTCGCCATTGATTCCTCGGACAACATTGACGATGATGATTACATCAAAGAAGCGGAGTTCTTCAGCAAACTCACTGACAGTCTCGACATCTCCCCTGACACCACGAGGATCGGCTCCTTCCTGTACAGTGATCAGATACAGGAGATGTTCTCTGTGCGGGAGTACGAGAGCCGAGAAGGGGTCAGAAAGGGCCTGGGTAAGCTGGGAATGACAGCAGGGGGAAGCAGAGTGGATTTGGCGCTGAAACATATGTTGACGAAAAGTTTCAGGTATAACAATGTTTTATCAGCTAAATATGTGATGCAATCCATATCAGTAGCATAGTATTTTAACTAGTTTTTCATATTTGTAGCAGACAAAATAATTAATTTTCGAACGCAATTGATATGGTGGCTATAACTAATATGAAAGCCGTACCATTCCTGACTTGCACTCTCTTGAAAAACCCTTACCCATTAGGACTTACAGAAAATTATTTATATTACAATAAATGTCTATATAGTTAAGCCGGTTATAAAACTACTTAACACATTGTCGTGACGTCATGCCTTTGTACTTGCAGTCCATTATTATTAATATTGAACTATTGTCAACAGGCAAGAGTATTATACTAAATCCTAAGCGTAAATGTATCCTATGCATATTTTAATTGTATAACGAACCACACTCTCACCATGTCTACTTATCGTACTGCGTATACTTATCGTACTGCGTATACTTATCGTACTGCGTATTATCGTACTGCGTATACTTATCGTACTGCGTATACTTATCGTACTTGCGTATACTTATCGTACTGCGTATTATCGTACTGCGTATACTTATCGTACTGCGTATACTTATCGTACTTGCGTATATTTATCGTACTGCGTATACATATCGTACTGCGTATTATCGTACTGCGTATACTTATCGTACTGCGTATACTTATCGTACTTGCGTATACTTATCGTACTGTGTATACTTATCGTACGTACGTATACTTATCGTACTGCGTATACTTATCGTACTTACGTATACTTATCGTACTTGCGTATGCTTATCGTACTTGCGTATACTTATCGTACAGCGTATACTTATCGTACTGCGTATACTTATCGTACAGCGTATGCTTATCGTACTTGCGTATACTTATCGTACTTGCGTATACTTATCGTACTGCGTATACGTATCGTACTTGCGTATGCTTATCGTACCTGCGTATACTTATCGTACTGCGTATACTTATCGTACTTGCGTATTCTTATCGTACTGCGTAACTACATAGTGAGCAAACTCCACCATGGGAACGAATTCATATAAGCATTCTGTGTGCTTGTTTTTTCAATTCAATTCCATTTGTTTTGAGGCTATTAGTATGTCTACAAGAATTATTATAAACTGAATACAATACGTTTAAACTAAATATACTAGAGGACATAGAAAACGCACACTTCGGATATATACTAGAGGACATAGAAAACGCACACTTCGGATATATACTAGAGGACATAGAAAACGCACACTTCGGATATATACTAGAGGGCATAGAAAACGCACACTTCGGATATATACTAGAGGACATAGAAAACGCACACTTCGGATATATACTAGAGGACATAGAAAACGCACACTTCGGATATATACTAGAGGACATAGAAAACGCACACTTCGGATATATACTAGAGGACATAGAAAACGCACACTTCGGATATATACTAGAGGACATAGAAAACGCACACTTCGGATATATACTAGAGGACATAGAAAACGCACACTTCGGATATATACTAGAGGACATAGAAAACGCACACTTCGGATATATACTAGAGGACATAGAAAACGCACACTTCGGATATATACTAGAGGACATAGAAAACGCACACTTCGGATATATACTAGAGGACATAGAAAACGCACACTTCGGATATATACTAGAGGACATAGAAAACGCACACTTCGGATATATACTAGAGGACATAGAAAACGCACACTTCGGATATATACTAGAGGACATAGAAAACGCACACTTCGGATATATACTAGAGGACATAGAAAACGCACACTTCGGATATATACTAGAGGACATAGAAAACGCACACTTCGGATATATACTAGAGGACATAGAAAACGCACACTTCGGATATATACTAGAGGACATAGAAAACGCACACTTCGGATATATACTAGAGGACATAGAAAACGCACACTTCGGATATATACTAGAGGACATAGAAAACGCACACTTCCGATATATACTAGAGGACATAGAAAACGCACACTTCCGATATATACTAGAGGACATAGAAAACGCACACTTCCGATATATACTAGAGGACATAGAAAACGCACACTTCGGATATATACTAGAGGACATAGAAAACGCACACTTCGGATATATACTAGAGGACATAGAAAACGCACACTTCGGATATATACTAGAGGACATAGAAAACGCACACTTCGGATATATACTAGAGGACATAGAAAACGCACACTTCGGATATATACTAGAGGACATAGAAAACGCACACTTCGGATTATACTAGAGGACATAGAAAACGCACACTTCGGATATATACTAGAGGACATAGAAAACGCACACTTCGGATATATACTAGAGGACATAGAAAACGCACACTTCGGATATATACTAGAGGACATAGAAAACGCACACTTCGGATATATACTAGAGGACATAGAAAACGCACACTTCGGATATATACTAGAGGACATAGAAAACGCACACTTCGGATATATACTAGAGGACATAGAAAACGCACACTTCGGATATATACTAGAGGACATAGAAAACGCACACTTCGGATATATACTAGAGGACATAGAAAACGCACACTTCGGATATATACTAGAGGACATAAAAACGCACACTTCGGATATACTAGAGGACATAGAAAACGCACACTTCGGATATATACTAGAGGACATAGAAAACGCACACTTCGACTGGATATATACTAGAGGACATAGAAAACGCACACTTCGGATATATACTAGAGGACATAGAAAACGCACACTTCGGATATATACTAGAGGACATAGAAAACGCACACTTCGGATATATACTAGAGGACATAGAAAACGCACACTTCGGATATATACTAGAGGACATAGAAAACGCACACTTCGGATATATACTAGAGGACATAGAAAACGCACACTTCGGATATATACTAGAGGACATAGAAAACGCACACTTCGGATATATACTAGAGGACATAGAAAACGCACACTTCGGATATATACTAGAGGACATAGAAAACGCACACTTCGGATATATACTAGAGGACATAGAAAACGCACACTTCGGATATATACTAGAGGACATAGAAAACGCACACTTCGGATATATACTAGAGGACATAGAAAACGCACACTTCGGATATATACTAGAGGACATAGAAAACGCACACTTCCGATATATACTAGAGGACATAGAAAACGCACACTTCGGATATATACTAGAGGACATAGAAAACGCACACTTCGGATATATACTAGAGGACATAGAAAACGCACACTTCCGATATATACTAGAGGACATAGAAAACGCACACTTCCGATATATACTAGAGGACATAGAAAACGCACACTTCGGATATATACTAGAGGACATAGAAAGCGCACACTTCGGATATATACTAGAGGACATAGAAAACGCACACTTCGGATATATACTAGAGGACATAGAAAACGCACACTTCGGATAATTGTGTTTTTACATGAAAAATAATAACTATATAAATACATAGTTTTAAACATTTTGGAATATTTTTAGTTGTTCAGTTTTGTTTTGTAATAAAGATGTGATATATCTCTGATGGAATCCATCGTATTTCTACTCCCTATAATAATACTCATATAATGTAGGTGTGCGTTTTTTATGTCCTCTAGTATACATGTAATACTCAATCATAATTATGTTGACGAACTGCAATGCGTTAACTTCCTATATACAGTCGAACTTGTGCTAGTGGGCACCTCTATTAAGCAGCCAACATGCATTAAGCAGCCAATTTTCAGATTCCCAATATGTTATTTTATTATACATTTGACCCTATTAAGTTGTTATGCCAACAAACATCGCATACGACGGTTGTTTATTTAGTTGAAATACTCAGCTTTTAAGGTAGATATTCGGAAAACAATTATACATTATAATAGGAAAATACATTCTGTTTGCGTTTTCACGGAGTCGCTTTAATGTGAATACGTACGCCTTATAACACATATTTTATATTTTCGTCACCAGGCGCTCGTTTACACGAGAAGACGCTTCGCAGGTTGGCATCATAATAACAGGAAGTCCATCCAGGTACCTAGAACTCTCCAAGCACATGGCCAAAAAGTCATCAAAAGCCGGGGTCCAGTACATTGTTATTGGTGTGGGAAACAAGATGGACGACGAGGAGCTAAGAATCATCACGGGATCCAATGAGGACCATATCTACAGGCTGGCAAACTTTAATGAACTTGACAATATCGCCGCAGAGGTCGCTGTAAAGATTTGTCAAGGTAAATACATATATTCCTCTGGCTTAGTCTAAAGCAGGTCGTTTTAGTTTTCTATAGTGATATTTCAAATTGTGTAATCAGACGCGAGAATAACATAGTGTAGAAATTGTATAGTCAGATGTTATGATAACGTAGGAATTGTGTAGTCAGATGTAATGATAACGTAGGAATTGTGTAGTCAGATGTAATGATAGCGTAGGAATTGTGTAGTCAGATGTTATGATAGCGTAGGAATTGTGTAGTCAGATGTAATGATAACGTAGGATTTGTGTAGTCTGATGTTATGATAACGTAGGAATTGTGTAGTCAGATGTAATGATAACGTAGGAATTGTGTAGTCAGATGTAATGATAACGTAGGAATTGTGTAGTCAGATGTTATGATAACGTAGGAATTGTATAGTCAGATGTAATGATAACGTAGGAATTGTGTAGTCAGATGTATTGATAACGTAGGAATTGTGTATAGTCAGATGTTATGATAACATAGGAATTGTGTAGTCAGATGTAATGATAACGTAGGAATTGTGTAGTCAGATGTAATGATAACGTAGGAATTGTGTAGTCAGATGTTATGATAACGTAGGAATTGTGTATAGTCAGATGTAATGATAACGTAGGAATTGTGTAGTCAGATGTAATGATAACGTAGGAATTGTGTAGTCAGATGTAATGATAACGTAGGAATTGTGTAGTCAGATGTTATGATAACGTATGAATTGTGTTAGTCAGATGTTATGATAACGTAGGAATTGTGTAGTAGGATGTAATGATAACGTAGGAATTGTGTTAGTCAGATGTTATGATAACGTAGGAATTGTGTAGTCAGATGTTATGATAACGTAGGAATTGTGTAGTAGGATGTAATGATAACGTAGGAATTGTGTAGTCAGATGCGAATATGACGTATATATTCTGTAATCAGATGCGAGGATGACGCATGTATTCTGTAATCAGATGCGATGATGACGCATGTATTCTGTAATCAGATGCGAGGATGACGCATGTATTCTGTAATCAGATGCGAGGATGACGCATGTATTCTGTAATCAGATGCGAGGATGACCCATATATTCTGTAATCAGATGCGAGGACGACGCACATATTCTGTAATCAGATGCGAAGATGACATATACGTTGTGTAATCAGATGAGAGGATAATAATAATAATAATAATAATAATAATAAAGACTTTATTTAACGAGAGAACTCATTTAACAAAAGTTAATCTACCATGAGGCCCTCAACATATATACAATCAATGCAATCAAAAGATAGCACTATAAGTGAGAACTGCACATTGGAATAATATAGTAATGTAAAAGCTGAAAAATAGAGAAACTATATTTAATATGTAATGGAATATGATGATATATGGACTTGGCTAGCAGAGTAGAAAATAGGAATGAGACAATTAATGATACTAGATCTATCTAACAATATGCAGATTTGACTTGTAGTGGTATCTTCAAAATATGTATGAAATCAACTTAAAGACAGCAGCAATATTTACGATTCTAATAAATATAGCAATCGCAATACACATTTATAATAACAGTAGAAGTGCGCGATTAGTTTGAATTGTTATAGTACCACCTTAAGTAGAGAATTTTGAACTGTTGGATGGTTGGAGCATTTTGAACTGAGTGAGGCAATGAATTCCAAATAGATGATCCTGAAAATTCAAATGTATTACGAAATAATTCACAATTTGGTCTTGGTGTGTATAATTGATATTCTGAGGTTGATCTAAGAATTCTAGGATGTATATCAGAAGTAAAAGTGAAGGATGATTTTAAATAGTCTGGAGCAGCTCCATGTAATGTTTTATACATTTGTATAGCCTTCTGATATATGACTCGTTCTGGAAAGGTCATCCATTTTAGTTGGGAGAATAATAATTGCGATGGAGTGTCAAAGTCCTGATCTAGAATTAGTCTAGCTGCTCTCTTTAGGATGACGTGTATATTGTGTAATCCGATGCGATGATGACGTATATGTTGTGTAATCAGATGTGAGGATGACGTATATATTATGTAATCAGATGCGAGGATGACGTATATATTATGTAATCAGATGCGAGAATGACGTGTATTATTGCATCAATGATTACGATGATTCAGTTGAGTGGCATGGGGTCACCCTGACCCCTTTTCACCCATATTCCTAATATTGCCTGCCTTACCATCACAGACTAAAATACCGAAACACGTTCATAAATGTTTATGATTAAAACAAAAAAAATGAATACGTTAATTTGTTTTGGCTTAATAATATTGTTTTGCATTATATACACGTAAATACAAATGTTGAACCACATATGTAAATAGTAAATGGGCTTTTAACTTTTAAAATACATTTCTATGAGCTGAATTGAAATAGAACTGCTGATATGTGTTGTGCAAACGAAACAATAGTACAGTCTACACCCGTTATGTCGAATTCCGTTGGACCGAACAAAATACTTCGACATAACCGAAGTTTGACTTCACGAAATTCTATATAAACAGATCCAGTTATATGTATAATGATAGTGTCTGAAACGAGACGTTGATCCGACTTCGAGATAACCGGAGAATTCGACATAACCGACTTTGACATAACGGATGTAGACTGCATGTTCCATACTGATTAGACATCTGGTGGGAATAGGGAACAATGATCGTTTACGGTCGGCTTTATAAATGACAATTTATAATTTGTTCTTCTTAATTCCACAGTTCCTATTCCAGTCCCTGCTGTTCAAGATCAGCGTAAGTACACTTTTATTCTAAATCACATTGTCCAATGAAAACGCCACATTTCTCGCTTCTAAATCGTATAGACGCGACCTACTTATGTACGTTGTCTAATAGCCTGGGTGCCAACAAACGGATATGTAGTCCAGTGGTAACACGCTGGACTGGTAATCCAGGTATCGCAGGTTCGATCCCCCGTCTGACCCTCATACAATTAACAGTCTTTCAGATGGGACGTTAAACCGAGTTCTCGTGTCGGTGCTTTACACCGTACACGTAAAAGAACCAGAGGAGACTCTGGAATGGGTCTCTGTCTGTATCATTGCACTATCCTCCAAAAATCTAAAAGGACTAAACTCTTCAGGAAGCGTCGCTCATATGGGCGACCGGTAGCGACGATAAATAAACGTAAAACACACACAGACACGCCTGGGTGCCAGTCTGCCGATTTTTCACTTTTTAACTTCTGGCAAAATGACATGATCCAATTAATTGTCTCGTTGTTAAAATATATTTATTTGACTGACCAGGCAAATATGCCGACGCCTGTTCACAGGCTAGTTGTCTAAGTCAGATAGTTCGGTGTATATTTCGTTAAGACGGGCCAGTTCGTGATCTATCCTATACTCATCACGATGGTTGTTATATATAGATTATACAAATCGTGCTAGTCCTGTCATTAAAGTGTACTATTCACATGTGTGTTCAAGTCTTTAAACAGTTGGGGCTCACTGCAATAATTAATAGTTCCATAACTTGCAGCTAAATCTTCATAAAAAAGTCAGTTAGGCCATACAGTCTGTCTACATATATCATGATTTATCACCAATTCACATCAGAGAAGTTCTTAGAACAACATCTGTATAGTTCCTAGTGATTCGTTCCAATATGTACCCCCTGAATGCGGTATCCCTAGGCAGGCTTACTAACGAAACACATGCAAGCAAACGCTATTCTACTGGAAGTGTCCCTGGGTCTGCAATGTATCAGTGTGTGAACCTATATGTATGTATGTTCCATTAATGTCCAACACCTCGCCGGGACTTTGACATGTTTTCCTGGGCAGGCTTAGCCGGCCTAAGCGATTAACCAGTACTAAGCAATGTGTGTGAGGTGCCTTGCTCAATAACACTACATACATGGCCTGACCGAGTATCGAACCCGGGACCGTTCGATTCCAAATCCGACGCTCTACCACTGGACCACGGACGTATGGGAGACTACTGTGTGACATTTAGGTTGCGAATAGCAACACTTCATCAAACATCTAAATCTAAGGTACTGTGGAAGTCGTGATAGCACGGTGGTACCACGTTCGCTTCAGGTGCGAAATTCCCAGCGTTCGCGCCCAGCTGTAGCCGTTACGAGTGTGCCCTTGGGCAAGGCATTTAAATTCCACATTGCCTCTTCTCTCTGCCTCGTGGCGATGAATTACATCAGGAATGAGGTATATGTATGTATGTTCCATTAATGTTAAACCCCTTGCGGGGAGGTAGACATGTTTTCCTGGGCAGTCTTAGCCGACCTATGTGGTTAACCAGTACTAAGCAATGTGTGTGAGGTACCTTGCTCAATGACACTACATACGTGGCCTAACCGAGTAGGCCTATCGAACCCGGGACCGATCGATTCCAAATCCGACGCTCTACCACTGGACCACGGATGCCACACTCGATAGGTCTCGATAATGATTAATATAAATTGCGATAACTTGTTTCACAATGGAGCAAAACTAAATGTGTATATACTAAGCGTGCAGCAGCACTATTCCAACCGGTAAATGGAATAAAATGCTAATTAAGCTACTCAAAGTAGAGATTATGTCTACCACTAAGTAACATAAGTTCATGTTTCCTAGGCCCCAAAGGCAAGGCAGACGGATATGTGATCCAGTGGTAACACGCTGGACTGGTAATCCAGGGATCGCAAGTTCGATCCCCCGTCTGACCCTAATAAAATTAAGTCTTTCAGATGGGACGTTAAACCGAGGTCTCTTGTCGGTGCTTTACACCGTGCACGTAAAAGAACCAGAGGAGATTCTGGTATGGGTCTCTGTCTGTATCATGCACTATCCTCCAAAATCTAAAATAACTAATCTCTTCAGGAGGCGTCGATCATATGGGCAACCGGTAGCGACGATAAATAAACGTAAAAACACACTAAAAGGCATAGCATGATCGGCGCAAACTCCGTGTAGGAAAATCATTCTGAACCGGATCTAGAACCGGATCTAGAACAGTGCTACTCAAACTGCATATGCACACGATGGTGTTCTTTCCTGATAAATGGTCATACACCAAACACTAGGCTCAAAACATACTTTTATGCTAGACTATAATTTTAATGTCCTTGATTTCTAATTGTACGCATCTATTACAGCATGTGGTAGTAAACAGGAAGCGGATATCATGTTTCTCCTTGACAGTATAAATGCCGGTAGACGTAACACGAGACGGGCTTTAGTATTCATCAAAGAGCTTATAAACGAGCTAGATATTGATAACGACAACATCCACGTGGGTTTGATGTCAGCTGAATGCGAAGAGGACACCACTGGCTTTGGTCTGGGGTCACATTCAAGCAGGAAGCAGCTTGAAAAGACATTTGATAACATGAAAGGAACAGATTTCCACCAAATCGTTCACAGTATGAGACGAGGTTCTTTCCGGAGTAGCAACGGTGGTAGAAAACATGCAAAGAAAATCGCCATTTTGATAATAGATGGAAGCTTAGAAGAGCCGCTGAAAACATTAACCGAAGCCCAACGAGCCAAAATACACGGCGTGGAAGTCTACGTTGTACAGGTACGAAACTGATTTGTAAAACCTAAATACAGATGTATTTTCCTCCACCTACATTTTGTTTCATTTACACATTAACGGCATTGTATATAGATGTGTGTTCGCACGTAACCTAATTGTGAGGAGAAATGTCCACTAAACAAATACTCCCCAACTAGTAATATATCTTACCCTGTATAACTAGTGTTTCAAAGTATTTGCTTAGTGGACATTTTCTAACACGCCCTCCCTATATCCTACCAAAATGTTCAAGACGTCATCAGAAACAGAATGTTCAAGACGTCACCAGAAATAGAATGTTCAAGACGTCATCAGAAACAGAATGTTCAAGACGTCACCAGAAACAGGATGCCCAAGACGTCACCAGAAATAGAATGTTCAAGACGTCACAAGAAACAGAATGTTCAAGACGTCACCAGAAATAGAATGTTCAAGACGTCATCAGAAACAGAATGTTCAAGACGTCACCAGAAACAGGATGCCCAAGACGCCATCAGAAACAGAATGTTCAAGACGCCATCAGAAACAGAATGTTCAAGACGACACCATAAACAGAATGCCCAAGACGCCACCAGAAACTGAATGTTCAAGATGTCACCAGAAACAGAATGTTCAAGACGTCACCAGAAACAGAATGTTCAAGACGTCATCAGAAACAGAATGTTCAAGACGTCATCAGAAACAGAATGTTCAAGACGTCACCAGAAACAGAATGTTCAAGACGTCACAAGAAACAGAATGTTCAGGACGTCACCAGAAACAGAATGTTCAAGACGCCATCAGAAACAGAATGCCCAAGACGACACCATAAACAGAATGTTCAAGACGCCACCAGAAACTGAATGTTCAAGATGTCACCAGAAACAGAATGTTCAAGACGTCACCAGAAACAGAATGTTCAAGACGTCATCAGAAACAGAATGTTCAAGACGTCATCAGAAACAGAATGTTCAAGACGTCACCAGAAACAGAATGTTCAAGACGTCACAAGAAACAGAATGTTCAGGACGTCACCAGAAACAGAATGTTCAAGACGCCATCAGAAACAGAATGCCCAAGACGACACCATAAACAGAATGTTCAAGACGCCACCAGAAACTGAATGTTCAAGATGTCACCAGAAACAGAATGTTCAAGACGTCACCAGAAACAGAATGTTCAAGACGTCATCAGAAACAGAATGTTCAAGACGTCACCAGAAACAGAATGTTCAAGACGTCATCAGAAACAGAATGTTCAAGACGTCACCAGAAACAGAATGTTCAAGACGTCACCAGAAACAGAATGTTCAAGACGTCATCAGAAACAGAATGTTCAAGACGTCACCAGAAACAGAATGTTCAAGACGTCATCAGAAACAGAATGTTCAAGACGTCACCAGAAACAGAATGTTCAAGACGCCATCAGAAACAGAATGTTCAAGACGTCACCAGAAACAGAATGTTCAAGACGTCACCAGAAACAGAATGTTCAAGACGTCATCAGAAACAGAATGTTCAAGACGTCACTAGAAACAGAATGTTCAAGACGTCATCAGAAACAGAATGTTCAAGACGTCACCAGAAACAGAATGTTCAAGACGTCACCAGAAACAGAATGTTCAAGACGTCATCTGAAACAGAATGTTCAAGACGTCATCAGAAACAGAATGTTCAAGACGTCACCAGAAACAGAATGTTCAAGACGTCATCTGAAACAGAATGTTCAAGACGTCATCAGAAACAGAATGTTCAAGACGTCATCAGAAACAGAATGTTCAAGACGTCACCAGAAACAGAATGTTCAAGACGTCATCTGAAACAGAATGTTCAAGACGTCATCAGAAACAGAATGTTCAAGACGTCACCAGAAACAGAATGTTCAGGACGTCACCAGAAACAGAATGCCCAAGACGCCATCAGAAACAGAATGTTCAAGACGTCACCAGAAACAGAATGTTCAAGACGTCACCAGAAACAGAATGTTCAAGACGTCATCAGAAATAGAATGTTCAAGACGTCATCAGAAGCAGAATGTTCAAGACGTCACCAGAAATAGAATGTTCAAGACGTCACCAGAAATAGAATGTTCAAGACGTCATCAGAAGCAGAATGTTCAAGACGTCACCAGAAACAGAATGTTCAAGACGTCACCAGAAACAGAATGTTCAAGACGTCATCAGAAGCAGAATGTTCAAGACGTCATCAGAAGCAGAATGTTCAAGACGTCACCAGAAACAGAATGTTCAAGACGTCATCAGAAGCAGAATGTTCAAGACGTCATCAGAAGCAGAATGTTCAAGACGTCACCAGAAATAGAATGTTCAAGACGTCATCAGAAGCTGAATGTTCAAGACGTCATCAGAAGCAGAATGTTCAAGACGTCACCAGAAACAGAATGTTCAAGACGTCACCAGAAACCGAATGTTCAAGACGTCACTAGAAACAGAATGTTTGGGCTTTATTCCGCCGAGTCAATGCATAGCTGACAGTGGACGTTTATAATAATCATTAATAACATTAATGTTTGTATTTATATTTTACACTAATTTATTTTCGTTCGATTGCGAAACAAGTTCTTACAACTTATATTAATCACTCTCGAGACCTCATTTCTGATAGAGAGAAGAGGCATGTGGGATTTAAATGCCTTGCCTAAGGGCACAATCGCAACGGCTCCAGCGGAGCTCGAACCTCGGGCCTTTCGCACCTGAAGCGAACGCGCTACAACTATGCTATCACGACTTCCACCTTCTTCCTGTTTGTATTTATGCTTTATGTAATTCAATAAATGCCAATCTGGTATAAATCCTGCAAATAACAATTCTAGTTAATATGTGTAGTATAATTCTGAAGTATCTGCGTACATCACAGCATAACAGGCATTTTCAACATATATAATAAAGCAACATAGTTCATCTTATCCAACACACCTATTAATAGTAACAACGACTTACCCCATTTTTGGAGGGGTAGTTTAAATCCGCACGAACATATTTGGTTATTTGGCGATTCTCCGGTTGTTATTTGTGGAGGAAGTCCCCAGATGTACCTTCGAGCCGTATTACAGGCATCCAGATAGAACCGTCAACCGCCCGCAAGCCTGCTGGATGACTTACTCATATGAATGAATTTAACGAGTGATGTGAGGTCAATAACCGTAACAACTAGGCCAATAAGGCTCAACCGTATATTTTCATTATAATTTATTTATTAAAAGGCATACTTTAAAAGATCTTGGCTAAATAGGTCTAGCTGCCTAGATATTGTGTCTCTGTGTTTTATCAAAGTGGTGACACTTTACGTTCCTGTGATACAGCAGGCCCGTAGCCACACTGAGGCAGTTGCCTCGGTTAAGATTTCCAAAGCATCCAAAAAAAATTATAATAAAATGCAAACAAAATATCCATTTGCTGTATAAAATAATGACTGCTAGAGAACTGAAAGGTCAATACATAATTATACGTCTAAACTCAGTAAATCAGAAAACGCAGGAAATCGCTTCTATGCCCCAATCATTTTAAAGAGGAACATGCCCCCGGATCACCCTAGATTGCCTCGGTTGAAATTTACCTCTGGCTACGGTGCTGTATAGTGTATACATACAATGTACATGCATGTTCTTCATTTCAGGTTGGTAATGAGGAACCCCAGGAGGAAGTGCTGATGATGTGTGACGATCCTTCAAGTCAACATTTCTACAATGTCAGAACGTACGCAGAGCTTGATCAGCTCAAAGATCGGTTATTGCAGTCATTATGTGATGGTAGGTGTCAGTTTAGACTAATTACTGAGTTTTGGCTGTCCGATTAGCGCAATGGTTAGAGTGCTCGCTTCTCAACAATGCAACCCGGGTTTGACTGCACGTAATCTGACTGGTAAGTCAGTCTGATTGATTACTTCATCATCATCTCCATATTATTTTTACTTACATTTATATCATTACTGTTGAATAAAACTTGTCACGTTCATAAATGTATATACACTCTGCCATAATTTATAAAAATTATGTTTGTCATGGAGAAAATCTAAATAATCTACTAGATTCCGATTTAATCCATTTGTTCTTGTTATAAATGTTACAACATGATGTAAATATTGATCAAATAAAATATGTTTAAACTAAGCCGGGTTCGATCCTCAGACCGGGAAGAATGTGTGATGGTACGGTGTTTGCCAGATCGGACATGTGGATTTTCCCTGTTTACTCCGGTTTCCTCCCACACGAATGACCACATAACTGTATACACCTTCATCCGTGCCAACGAGATTGATTAATATAAGTTGTTAGAACTTGCTTCGCAATCGTTGTTAAATCAGTGTAAACTTTAAATTACTGAGTTTTCCGATTCAAAATAACATTCCATATAATTATTCATTGCACGAATTGTAGATCAGTGTTCAATATGTTGTACTGCAACTCCAGATACGAGAATATTGTTTAATCATATTTTATTTGCTATTTTACATATATAGTACATATAGACTTAACATTCATTATATTTGCTATTTTACATATATAGTACATATAGACTTAACATTCATTATATTTGCTATTTTACATATATAGTACATATAGACTTAACATTCATTATATTTGCTATTTTACATATATAGTACATATAGACTTAACATTCATTATATTTGCTATTTTACATATATAGTACATATAGACTTAACATTCATTATATTTGCTATTTTACATATATAGTACATATAGACTTAACATTCATTATATTTGCTATTTTACATATATAGTACATATAGACTTAACATTCGTTATATGTGATAAAATGCAACATGGGTTGGGCAACAAGTTCTAGCAACATTAGTAAACTGCCCTCCCCAGGTACGAGAATACGATACCATGACCAGCTATCCCGCTAATTTGCGGAAGGTCGATGAGTCTACCCGGATGTCTACCCGGTCATCTAATACTGCTCGGGGAGCACCAGGGGTTTTCATCCACGCATTTGCCAACTGGAGAGTTCTTACATACTTCCTAAGCCGGTTATCGAACGCAGGGTTACATTAGTCAGATATAGTTCAAGCATAGCCAAGTCCAAACACTAATGAGTCTACATATATTTATTTTCAGAGCTGTAAGGTCCCGTGTTAACGAGATGTATGTATAAAGCTTATCTGTGATTCTAAACTCCAACATTTCGACGACTCAGGGTAGAAGAAATGGCCTGTACGTGTTGAAGAAGTAGCAGTGTAGTGCTAACAGTACAAAGAGTTGCGTGGGTTGAATAATGCGCATGCGCAGGAAGTAAGCACGAAGTATAATATATTGTGCATGCGCAGAAATGGAACGAAAACGAGTTACAACGAATTATAATCAACAGAACCAATTTGGAGTGATGCCGCTTAAAATGAACACAACCACTTGTGTGTACAGCAAATAACCGCTCTATCATAATTGGTTATTACTGTCCGTATATAATATTAAGGAGTAAATGATAATAACGGCTCTGAAAACAAACAGGACCCTAATTCGAGTTATTGTTGGATTCATGTATAGACATATACAATCACTTAAATAGGGCTGTTATCTGCAAAATTTAAATATAGACGTGTGTGAATTATAACGGATTGGTGCACATGTTTGCGCAAATTAGGTTGCAAATTCCATGGCCTCGTTATATAAATGTGTCTATCGAAACAGTTCTGTATAATTAAAGTTGAGGACTGGAGCTACATTATACCAGTCTAGTGTAATTGACAGTGACGCCATTGCAACAACAGCAGCAGACAAGGAGACATGCTGATATACTGAAGGAATTCAGACTCAGGCCCCAGTATTCTATCTTGAAAATTGTATTCCCAGCATCTATCACAGACGCCTGTGGTCTGGACAAATGATTTAGAAGCGCCAGGTGAGTGGTTCTGGACACAAAATAGTTCTGGTCGTTTATGGATAGTATGGACACCAGTTGCTTGACATTATAGTATACACACATAATAGGTATTTGATATTCAAGCATGCTTAACCCATTCAACACCAAGTAACTGACATGGACTGGTCCATGATATTTTAGACCAATAAATTAATAACAAAATTACATTTGGATCAGTTCATTTATCAAAATGGGTAAAAAAAATTCTAAAAATAGTTATATTACTTGAAAAAAGTGCAGATCCAGATGAGCCGGCTCGTGACCCTGATGAGACGGCTCGTCACGAGCCGGCTCATCTGGATCTACACTTTTTTGTAAGCCAATTTAGAGGTCTGCGGTGTTGAAAGGGTTAAACAATAACACTCGTCACTATCAATGAATTACTCGTAGAAGAATTACAGAACTATTTTGGGACAAGAACCACTCAACTGCCCCTCAACTCCCCCTCAACTCCCCCTCAACTGCCCTCAACTCCCCCTCAACTTCCCTCAACTCCCCCTCAACTGCCCCTGTAAATCATTTGTCCAGACAACATGCATGCATATGTGCAATCTATGTGGAATTGTGATTTTGTGATACGCACGTGCTAAATTGTGTTGTGTAAATAAGTGTGTTTGTATTGAATCAAATGTATGATACTGCCGGTAAGTGTATATATGTATATCACGCTATGCAACCCCCTACAACATGTTGTATTTAAAGGTAAACCTCGGTAGACTGTGCCCCCCCCCCCAGCAACATCTAATTGGAAATGTGACAATAATGCCGAAACATATTTGAAAATCGATCTTCAAATAAAGTAGCTATGGAAATTTGAACATTTGAAATAGTGTATTTTGAATACGTGTGGGTAGTTATGACGTCATACGTACATATAAAGTAAAAGTAAAGTAAAGTGCCTCTTTATTATAGTATGACCCCTATTTAAAGGGCCAGCCATTTCTGACTTATGAGACACCTCTTTTTGTTATGAACATCAGTACTTCCCGAATCCTATGCGTGTATGCCAGACGCCAGGCTGGTAGTCAATCGGTAACCATTATAACTGACCATATATAACTGACGTCATGTTAACCAAAACGCGCAGCTTTTAATAGAAATGTTAAATTTAATATGTGTGTTGATCAAATTAGAATAATTTGATATTTTCCGAATGTCTTATGACTTAGTTAATGCAAGGTGGCCACATTCATAAGTTTCTATTTTTCCGAATGTCTTATGACTTAGTTAATGCAAGGTGGCCACATTCATAAGTTTCTATTATTCCGAATGTCTTATGACTTGATTAATGCAAGATGGCCACATTCATAAGTTTCTATTTTTCCGAATGTCTTATGACTTGGTTAATGCAAGATGGCCACATTCATAAGTTTCTATTTTTCCGAATGTCTTATGACTTGGTTAATGCAATGTGGCCACATTCATAAGTTTCTATTTTTCCGAATGTCTTATGACTTGGTTAATGCAAGATGGCCACATTCATAAGTTTCTATTTTTCCGAATGTCTTATGACTTGGTTAATGCAAAATGGCCAAATCCATAAGTTTCTATTTTTCCGAATGTCTTATGACTTGGTTAATGCAAGGTGGCCACATTCATAAGTTTCTATTTTTCCGAATGTCTTATGACTTGGTTAATGCAAAATGGCCAAATCCATAAGTTTCTATTTTTCCGAATGTCTTATGACTTGGTCATTGCAAGATGGCCACATTCATAAGTTTCTATTTAAGATAATCAACCTGTCATAAGTTCTTTACTTACAGTGCGATTCCAAGAATTACTTCACAACCTTCTATGTTTTAGTTTATACTCGATTGCGAAACAAGTTCTTACAACTTATATTAATCACTCACGATACCGCATTCCAGGGGGGAGAGATAAAAGGCAATGTGGAATTTAAATGTCTTGCCTAAAGGAACAATCGTAACGGCTCCAGCGTGGCTCGAGCTCCGGGCATTGCGCACATGAAGCGAACGAGCTACCACTGCGCTATCATGAATTCCACTTAATGTTTTAGTGAGCTTTATGTTTCATGATTGGCAGGGACTTTGTTGATATGGTTTCTTTAATGTCAAAACTGTTTTCTTTTTTTTCTTTTTTTTTAAATATATATATATACATGTACTTTATTTATTTCAAAACTTGATAAACGTTACACAAAAATAGACTAAAGTAAATGGATAATTTTATTTATTTTCGTTCCATTGTATCAACTTTACACAGTCAAGACAATGTGTTGTATCGGGTTAAAGGAGGTGATTTTGGATGATTTGCTGAAATAGAAATTAAATTGTTATTGGTAGGTCTACTTTTAAATTTGTTTGTATTTATCTGGAGATAGCCACAAGGGAACAAAATATGTCATTATTTCATGCACAATTTAAATCAATCAAGTTTAGGTCTGTCTAGTAGTATAGTATACACAATTAAATAGGTAACCTTACGTAACTTGCATTTAAACTTGGCTGTATATAAAGGGTGTTGTGCAATATGTATACAATCAAACTAATATTTTGAGAAAAACAATCTGGCCTGACACCGAAATACAAATGTGAAGTTCCGAATTCAAGTAATTTGATTGGCTAAAGATATCGTGTGCATTATGTAATGTTTAGCCTATAAGAAAACTTAACCGTGACCTTGCAATTCATAATATTAAACTCTGGATCAAATGATTCCATTGGATGTCTTAAAGTGCATGAACAGTAGTAGTCAATCAGAAGGCTTGAGACTGAGAGCGAAATTCATATATTTATCAAGCGCAAGTAGAAGTGATCTGATTGGTTGTTAGCTATAATGTATGCACGTGTATTAGTAGCCAATCAGATGGGGTTATAAATATATATTAAATGACCATGTCTAAGGAGCCATGTATTAAGAGTCTTCTGGATGGGACTTTAAACCAAGGTCTCGTGTCGGTGCTGTACACCGTGTACGTAAAAGAACCAGAGGAGACTCTGGAATGGGTCTCTGTCTGTATCATAGCACTATCCTCCAAAACTCTAAAATAACTAATCTCTGCAGGAGGCGTCGCTCATATGGGCAACCGGTAGCGACGATAAATAATCGTAAAACATAGTCATGAAGTTAACATTCTTTGATGTTTTAATAATAGTTGTAGTAATAATTATGACCTGGGCATTTCTTGATATCTTGTTGTACATGCAGCATCTGCATATATATTATATGATCAGATGATCGTTACCATCAGGGGCTTCTAAGGGGTTTGATCACGTGGTTGGCCTGGTTCTCGCTTGATTGTACAACAAAATGGTGTTAAATGGTAATATACTAGGGGACATAGAAAACGCACACCTACATTATATGATTATTATTACATAAAAACAAAATACGAAGGATTCCATCAAATATATATCACATCTTTATTACAAAACACAAACTGAACAACTAAATTATATTCCAAAATGTTTAAAACTATGTATTTATATAGTTATTGTAAATATACACTTATCCGAAGTGTGCGTTTTTTATGTCCTCTAAGTATAGTTTACCATCAAATTAGAACCAAGCACAGTTCCTCCTGTTACGCATGCGTAATCTTGACTTCCTGTCCAGTGTTGTAGATGGAACTCCAGGATTGTTAGTAGACGGTGTGGCTGTATTATTTGTCATGATTGTTTTCATAATATGAATGTTCACCATTTTTTCCATTTCATATCAGTATCACAGGGTAAATATTATAATATTGAGGCAGATCGGTCTCTTACCATTGTTATGTTATATTTCGGGTTTTACGACTGCATCAGCACCATTTTTGGGCTATATCGCCGGCGGGCAGTTTACCTAACAACACCTGTCCTGGGCAGGCTCCAGCGGTTAACCAGTACTTGGGTGCACCAACCTCCGTAAGAAACTGCCAACTGTTTCATATAAATGAAACACGGTCTGAGCGGGGCTCGAATCCGTGACCATCAGTGAGGATATGCTACAGTGGTATACAAGCTCTTACCATTGTACGCACGACCCTTGTTGCAGAGCAGCACAGTATGGCCTTTGTTACAGGTTAGACACCACCAACTAATGTTACATTTACTTGCATTATAACATACCCGCTGTAGAACTATCCACTACTACTTGGGATAAATTCGCTTGGATTCCAGTCTGTCCATTGGTCACTTTTTTAATTCTGGCAAAACGACACGTTGATATTTACAGAAACTCGATACGACTCAATTAACGGTTTGGATGTTAAATAAATAGTTATTTGACGGACAAGGCATACAATACCTGTTCCAATCCTATGGATAAATGGCAGGCTGACGACCAACAAGTCGAATGATCCCAGTACGACCATGGTTACAGATATAATTACTCCAGGGCGACCATAGTAACAGACCGTTTTGCCTCGAAATGTGCGCATTGCTTCCGCTGCTTATCCGAGTAACCATAATGTATTCATCAACTATTTATTGCTTCACTTTCAAATTGTACATAACTATTCTTGTGATAAATAATAAAACCTTATAATGCTATATATATGTATATATAATTAATGGTATGCACAACTTGTGAAAATAAAACCTGTGAATTTATCCAATGCCATGGTGTGTTATATATGTACAATGTATAGATGTGTGTGTCTTACGTTTATTTATCGTCGCTACCGGTTGCCCATATGAGCGACGCCTCCTGAAGAGATTAGTCATTTTGCATTATGGAGGATAGTGCAATGATACAGACAGAGACCCATTCCAGAGTCTCCTCTGGTTCTTTTATGTGCACGGTGTAAAGCACCGACACGAGACCTCGGTTTAACGTCCCATCTAAATGAATGTTAATTATAGTATAGCTAAATATTAGGGTCAGACGGGGGATCGAACCTGCGATCCCTGGATTACCAGTACAGCGTGTTACCACTGCACTACAGATCCGTCTGTAATGTATATATGTTATATTGCAATTTAATATTGTCCCAAATTGCATTACTTTCGATTATGATACAACTGTTGGTTTCTTCGCTTCACTATGGACGTCATCAATGACGTCAACGGACACGTGGGACATACTTTATTACTGATGTACCAACATGTGTATATGGACGTCATCAATCACAGGCACAAGACACAATTTTTGTTTGGCCTATGGTCATATATTAAGTAATGTGTAAACAAATGTGAAATGTTACTTAATATATGACCATAGGCCAAAACAAAATTGTGTCTTGTGCCTATGTCATCAATGAGGTCTACGGACACGTGGGACATACTTTACTACTGACGTACCAACATGGGTATATGGACGTCATCAATTAGGTCTACTGACACGTGGAACATACTTTACTACTGACGTACCAACATGTGTATATGGACGTCATCAATGAGGTCTACGGACACGTGGGACATACTTTACTACTGACGTACCAACATGTGTATATGGACGTCATCAATTAGGTATACGGACACGTGGGACATACTTTACTACTGACGTACCAACATGTGTATATGGACGTCATCAATGAGGTCTACTGACACGTGGGACATACTTATATTCCTGACGTACCAACATGTGTATATGGACGTCATCAATTAGGTCTACAGACACGTGGGACATACTTTACTACTGACGTACCAACATGTGTATATGGACGCCATCAATGAGGTCTACTGACACGTGGGACATACTTATATTCCTGATGTACCAACATGTGTATATGGACGTCATCAATGAGGTGTACGGACACGTGGGACATACTTTACTACTGACGTACCAACATGTGCATATGGACGTCATCAATTAGGTCTACTGACACGTGGGACATACTTTACTACTGACGTACCAACATGTGTATATGGACGTCATCAATGAGGTGTACGGACACGTGGGACATACTTTACTACTGACGTACGAACATGTGTATATGGACGTCATCAATGAGGTGTACGGACACGTGGGACATACTTTACTACTGACGTACCAACATGTGTATATGGACGTCATCAATGAGGTGTACGGACACGTGGGACATACTTTACTACTGACGTACCAACATGTGTATATGGACGTCATCAATTAGGTCTACTGACACGTTGGACATACTTTACTACTGACGTACCAACATGTGTATATGGACGTCATCAATGAGGTCTACGGACATATATATGTGTTGTCAAATAACAATATGCACTTCAGTGGGATGTAGCAGACCAACTATTCGACTTCACAAATGTTGTGGAATGTAGCAGGCGAACTATTCACATTCATAACTGCTTGGGAATATAGCAGACGAACTGTTCACCTTCACAACTGCTTGGGAATATAGCAGACGAACTGTTCACCTTCACAACTGCTTGGGAATATAGCAGACGAACTGTTCACCGTCACAACTGCTTGGGAATATAGCAGACGAACTGTTCACCTTCACAACTGCTTGGGAATATAGCAGACGAACTGTTCACCTTCACAACTGCTTGGGAATATAGCAGACGAACTGTTCACCTTCACAACTGCTTGGGAATATAGCAGACGAACTGTTCACCTTCACAACTGCTTGGGAATATAGCAGACGAACTGTTCACCTTCACAACTAGTGGGGGGTGTAACAACATGTGCATGTCATGCATACTGTCGGGTGTAATCATGAAGATGGAATAAGGGTTGCATCCACAATCTTTCATAACATGACAGAAAACTTTGTTTTAATTTGGGGTTTTAAAGTCGCATCAACAGCTTAGCTCATATGGCGACTCTCCAACCATTAATGGTGGTGGAAGACCTCGGGTGACCCTCTGATGGACACCCGAGTAGAACCCCCGTATAGGACATGTATATATACCGTATACCGTATACCGGAATATTGTAAATGGACACACACGATTAGTAGTCCAGTGGTTAACACGTTAGACTGCGAATCCAGGGATCGCAGGTTCGATCCCCCATCTAACCCTAGTAATATCGACCGAGGTAACGTGCTTTTACATTGTACACGTAAAAGAACCAGAGGAGACTCTGGAAATGGTCTCTGTCTGTATCATTGCACTATCCTCCAAAATCTAAAATGACCATTCTCTTCAGGAGGCGTCGCTCATATGGGCAACCGGTAGCGACGATAAATAAACGTAAGGCACAACACTGTACATGGGGAGGAGGAGAAGCGAAACGGCGATGTATGTATACTTTTTAAAAGTACATAGTTTTTTATAATATCCATTCGGGAAATGATAGAAAATACATTCAGTTTTGCTAGCGCTCCAGGCACAGCGCGTTGGCATGTAATTTGTAATTAGAAAGCACTATGAAAGAAACACACACAAATAACAAGACGCCGACGGGTAGGGCACGAGATCGAGATATACAACTGAGTTGTATGATATTTAATTCAATACAAGAATGTACTTATTAAATGGGGGAAAGAATTATGTTAAAATGGCTGGAGCAACAGTAAATCCTGTGTGTAGAAATACTCACTCGCGTGTGTAGCCTACATATGTAATTCAAATGACATATCTGAAATGTTAACTGAGCAATTGTTTCGTAAAACACTTTAATTAAAATCCTCGGACCGGGACGTATGTGAGATGGTACAGTGGTCGACAGATCGGACAGGTGGGGTTTCTCCGGGTACTCCGGTTTCCTCCCACACGAATGACCACATACACTTACAGCAACTTGTAACCCGACACTTATATAATTCGGTATATTTGGATTATTTGTAAACGAATTTCATTAAAATTTGGACTAGGAATAATTCAACACAGTATACGTTCTTCCTAGAAATTTCTTTTCAATTGATCAACAAAAAGATATAAAACTTAACAAATAAAAAACATCACTGTAAAATACGAATTCACAAAATGATACAACGCAAAATCCGAACAATGTGAAAAGTCACTGAATCACAATAAAATCCGTACGTCCAAGTAACTAATACCGCGTGTGTCCTCCCATGGCTCTTACGACGTGCACACACCTTTGTCTCATCGACATCACGTAGTTTCGGGTGAAACCTTGAGGAATATTCCTCCATTCATGCACAAGGGTCTGTTCCAGTTCACGTAGGTTGCGAGCGGCTGCTGGTCGCATCCGTATTCGCCTGTTCAGCTCGTCCCACAGATACTCGATAACATTAAGATCCGGTGACTTTGAAGGCCAAGGCAGCTGCCGGACGTTCTGTTGCTGAAGTAATGTCTGTGTCGTACACGCTGTGTGGGCTGGTGCCCCGTCCTGCATAAATACCATGCCACGTCCACCGGCTCGCAGGTGCGGATTTGCAACCGGGATCAAAATCTCCTGCTGATACCTAGCAGCGTTAAGGTTCCCTTGAACAATTACCAAGTCGGTCTTGGTGTGTAGCGACACTCCGGCCCACACCATCACGGAGCCGCCGCCATACTGGTCTCGCTGAAACACACACTCGTCGTTCAATCTTTCACCTCGACGCCTGTATACGCGCATCCTTCCATCGTTGTGGTACAAGTTAAACCGGCTCTCGTCCGTGAACAGGACGTTTGCCCACTCCACCCGAGTCATACGCTGGTGCCGACGTGCCCATCGCTCTCGCTGCAGCCGGTGGCGTGGTGTCAGAATAAGGCCTCGGAATGGCCGCCTAGCTCTTATTTTCTGATCGTGGAGCCGCCTGAGGACTGTTTGTCTACTAACTGTCCTACCGTGCGTTCCATTGGTCGTCCTCGCAGTACATGTTGTGGTCTTGAAAAGATTCTGAAGATGATCCGCAACAATATGCGCATCCTGTACCGGCGTAGTCACCCTTCCGCGAGGCTGCCTGGGCTCGTCATCAACTCGGCCAGTGCGCTGGAACTTCTGCAGTAGGCTGACTATGGTGGACACATGCCTGCCAAAGACTCGAGCTACCTGTAAAGAAACAAAATATAATATAAACTAGTTTTCAGAGATAACATTTCACTTTTTGTTATGATTTATACTGAATAAGTTCATATTGCATATGTTTGCAATTCAAATTATTGTTATATAAATAAAATACATTTACATACGTGTCTGAGTGAAAGGCCTGCGTGCAACATGCCAATAGCGCGACCGCGCTCTTGGTTATTCATTCGAACCATAACAATTTTAAACTCAAAATTTTGTTTTTCCGTGTGAATTCCCTTCTAGAATCATCAAATGTAAAAATCGATATTTTCTCTCAGCTAAATTTCCTCGTGCAAAATTGTAAAATCGTGCCTGTCCCACGTGCAAACGTGACCGTTGGGTTTTGAGTTGTCATTTTGTGAATTCGGATTTTACAGTGATGTTTTTTATTTGTTAAGTTTTATATCTTTTTGTTGATCAATTGAAAAGAAATTTCTAGGAAGAACGTATACCGTGTTGAATTATTCCTAGTCCAAATGTTAATGAAATCCGTTTACAAATAATCCAAATATACCGAATTATATAAGTGTCGGGTTACAAGTGGCTGTAAGTGTATACGTTTTCATCCGCACCAACGAGAGTGATTAATATAAGTTGTTAGAACTTGCCTCGCAATCGTTGTAAAATAAATAAAGTTTAACTTAAACTATTGTAATAAGTTAGTATATTCCAACCAAAATGCGTATACTAGTACAGATTATATTTATAGATAACTAATCAAATAGCTAAATTTATAAACGTCCGCCTACGTGGTCGACTGGTTAATGTCACTAATTTGTATACCACTGTAACCTATCGGCGATGATTGTCACGGGTTGGAGCCCCGCTCAGACCGTGTCTCTTTATATGAAATAGCTGGCAGCTTGATGTACGAACGTGTGCTCATGGAAGGTGTACTTGGGTAAACCGCTTGAGTGTGCTCATGGAAGGTGTACTTGGGTAAACCGCTTGAGTGTGCTCATGGAAGGTGTACTTGGGTTAACCGCTTGAGTGTGCTCATGGAAGGTGTACTTGGGTAAACCGCTTGAGTGTGCTCATGGAAGGTGTACTTGGGTTAACCGCTTGAGTGTGCTCATGGAAGGTGTACTTGGGTTAACCGCTTGAGTGTGCTCATGGAAGGTGTACTTGGATTAACCGCTTGAGTGTGCTCATGGAAGGTGTACTTGGATTAACCGCTTGAGTGTGCTCATGGAAGGTGTACTTGGATTAACCGCTTGAGTGTGCTCATGGAAGGTGTACTTGGATTAACCGCTTGAGTGTGCTCATGGAAGGTGTACTTGGATTAACCGCTTGAGTGTGCTCATGGAAGGTGTACTTGGATTAACCGCTTGAGTGTGCTCATGGAAGGTGTACTTGGATTAACCGCTTGAGTGTGCTCATGGAAGGTGTACTTGGATTAACCGCTTGAGTGTGCTCATGGAAGGTGTACTTGGATTAACCGCTTGAGTGTGCTCATGGAAGGTGTACTTGGATTAACCGCTTGAGTGTGCTCATGGAAGGTGTACTTGGATTAACCGCTTGAGTGTGCTCATGGAAGGTGTACTTGGATTAACCGCTTGAGTGTGCTCATGGAAGGTGTACTTGGATTAACCGCTTGAGTGTGCTCATGGAAGGTATACTTGGGTTAACCGCTTGAGTGTGCTCATGGAAGGTGTACTTGGGTATACTGCTCGTCGCCCATGTGCAACCGGTAGCGACGATAAACAAACTTCTGCTAACAAATGTCATGAAACATTCCTTAATCTCGTGACCTGGATTCTGCTAATCATTCTATCACAAACTGTTGTGTACATATTAAAGGGGACACTAATCTGGGATGATGTATGCATCATAATTATTCTCTCTCCAACACAGAGTTTGGTTGTTGTTGCGATAAACTGTGGTACTTAATTTTTAGATATTATTCCGTTTACGTATTCCGCTTACGTATTCCGTTTACGTATTCCGCTTACGTATTCCGTGTACGTATTCCGTCTACGTATTCCGCCTACGTATTCCGTTTACCTATTCCGTTTACGTATTCCGTTTACGTATTCTGCTTATGTATTCCGTTTACGTATTCCGTTTACGTATTCCGTGTACGTATTCCGTTTACGTATTCCGCTTACGTATTCCGTTTACGTATTCCGTTTACGTATTCCGCTTATGTATTCCGTGTATGTATTCCGTTTACGTATTCCGCTTACGTATTCCGTTTACGTATTCCGCTTATGTATTCCGTGTACGTATTCCGTGTACGTATTCCGTTTACGTATTCCGTTTACGTATTCCGCTTACGTATTCCGTTTACGTATTCTGCTTATGTATTCCGCTTACGTATTCCGTTTACGTATTCCGTTTACGTATTCCGCTTACGTATTCCGCTACGTATTCCGTGTACGTATTTCATTTACGTATTCCGTGTACGTATTCCGTTTACGTATTCCGTGTACGTATTCCGTTTACGTATTCCGCTTATGTATTCCGTGTACGTATTCCGTTTACGTATTCCGTTTACGTATTCCGTTTACGTATTCCGTTTACGTATTCTGCTTATGTATTCCGCTTACGTATTCCGTTTACGTATTCCGTTTACGTATTCCCTTTACGTATTCCGCTTACGTATTCCGCTACGTATTCCGTGTACGTATTTCATTTACGTATTCCGTATACGTATTCCGTTTACGTATTCCGTGTAAGTATTCCGTTTACGTATTCCGCTTATGTATTCCGTGTACGTATTCCGTTTACGTATTCCGTTTACGTATTCCGTTTACGTATTCCGCTTACGTATTCCGCTACGTATTCCGTGTACGTATTTCATTTACGTATTCCGTGTACGTATTCCGTTTACGTATTCCGTGTACGTATTCCGTTTACGTATTCCGCTTATGTATTCCGTGTACGTATTCCGTTTACGTATTCCGTTTACGTATTCCGTTTACGTATTCCGTTTACGTATTCTGCTTATGTATTCCGCTTACGTATTCCGCTTATGTATTCCGTGTACGTATTCCGTTTACGTATTCCGTTTACGTATTCCGTTTACGTATTCCGCTTACGTATTCCGTTTACGTATTCTGCTTATGTATTCCGCTTACGTATTCCGTTTACGTATTCCCTTTACGTATTCCGCTTACGTATTCCGCTACGTATTCCGTGTACGTATTTCATTTACGTATTCCGTGTACGTATTCCGTTTACGTATTCCGCTTATGTATTCCGTGTACGTATTCCGTTTACGTATTCCGTTTACGTATTCCGCTTACGTATTCCGCTACGTATTCCGTGTACGTATTTCATTTACGTATTCCGTTTACGTATTCCGCTTACATATTCCGCTACGTATTCCGTGTACGTATTTCATTTACGTATTCCGTGTACGTATTCCGTTTACGTATTCCGTGTACGTATTCCGTTTACGTATTCCGTGTACGTATTCCGTTTACGTATTCCGTGTACGTATTCCGTTTACGTATTCCGTTTACGTATTCCGCTTACGTATTCCGCTACGTATTCCGTTTACGTATTCCGTTTACGTATTCCGTTTACGTATTCCGTTTACGTATTCCGCTACGTATTCCGTTTACGTATTCCTTTTACGTATTCCGTTTACGTATTCCGTTTACGTATTCCGTTTACGTATTCCGGCTACGTATTCCGTTTACGTATTCCGTTTACGTATTCCGTTTACGTATTCCGCTACGTATTCCGTTTACGTATTCCGCTACGTATTCCGTCTACGTATTTCTTTTACGTATTCCGTTTACGTATTCCGTTTCGTATTCCGCTACGTATTCCGTTTACGTATTCCGTTTACGTATTCCACTACGTATTCCGTTTACGTATTCCGCTACGTATTCCGTCTACGTATTCCATTTACGTATTCCGTTTACGTATTCCGTTTACGTATTCCGTGTACGTATTCCGTTTACGTATTCCGCTTACGTATTCCGTTTACGTATTCCGTGTACGTATTCCGTTTACGTATTCCGTGTGCGTATTCCGTCTACGTATTCCGTTTACGTATTCCGTGTACGTATTCCGTTTACGTATTCCGCTTACGTATTCCGTTTACGTATTCCGCTTACGCATTCCGTTTAAGCCGGGGACACACTAGGCGATTTTTTATCGCTGTCGACAACGATTTTATACGCCGCCGATTTTCGTCCGGCAGTGAGTTCAACGATTGAGTGGACACACTTGCCGGATAACAGTACGACAGCGACGTCTCCTTTTGTCATGTGACACCTTTTTACTCTTGTCATGTGATCATAAAATGGCGGGCAGCAAGTCGAAGTACAGGAAGAAAATTGCAGCAGTAGCAGCAATTTACTTGCTTTTAGCTAGAAGGAGACGGAGGCGAATTAGGTGGGAAAGGCGTAGGTGGTGGTGCCGCGACTGGATACTGCGTCGGGAAAAATGTGGGGTATATACAAAACTTCTTCGTGAATTGGAAGCCGAAGATCAAGGAGGATACCGAGCATACATGCGGATGACACCAGCAAATTTCTACGAGATTCTACGGTTAATTGGTCCCCAGATTCAAAAGATGGACACACTGTCAATTAGTCCAGAACAAAGGCTGGCCATTACACTACGCTTTTTGGCAACAGGTTGGTTGAAGTTATTCATTATTTGGAAGCCCCAGGTTTATTCTCCCCACTTACTATTAGTTATATAATTAATTAGTTAGGCCTATAATAATATAGGCTAACACTACTATAACTATGTATACTAAAGTGCAGTGCAATAGGCCTATATACAGTCTGTTTGTTGAGCAATTATTAATTGATCGAACCAAGAAGTCTAAATCAATCTTGATCGAACTTTGTCTTTAGAATAGAAGAAATAATTAATATATACTGTTTACCTTTCTGTTGATAAGGACATTTTGTCTCCACAAAGACCACAACACATGTGCTCAGGTGTTTTACTTCCAGCAAGATTGGGCACCAAAATAAGGAAGAATTATGTGCAGTCATTTTAATTTATACCAAAAATGAATATAATGACCTTTCATGATTTTCAAGCAAATGCATTTTTATCAACAGCAAGGTAAAAAATATGACATTTCATTCAAAACCATAGTATGCCTACATCTAATCTCAATATTGATTTTCCACTTCCTAGAACTGTCCTGTGGTAATGGTACATGTAATTATATTTTTAGGAGAATCCTTCCACAGTTTACACTTTAGCTACATAGTTGGACGGAGCACCGTGTCAAGCATTGTCAAGGAAACTGCAAGGGTCTTATACAACACACTGAAGGAAAATTATCTAAAGGTAAAATAAACTTTATTAAACTTAAAGTTAAACTTAAATTTACACTTAAATTTAAATGACTTACATGTATACAGGTAACTTATAACTCAACATTAGTTGGTCTATATACTCTGACTTCTGTTATAGAGGACATTTTACTCCACAGTACAGAAAGAAAAAACAAAACAGTATAAAAATGATATGAGCATATAAATGTTGGGTCTAGGCATATTTATGGATGGCCGAAAAAAGCGTTGGTGGACGATTGGTCTTGTTGGGTACATGTACCCAATTCCTGAAGTAGGCTTCCAGGATGCTGCCCGAGCTGCTGATTATATCCATGACCTTGAAAATTATGGTGGGTTTGCTGGTTGAACTGAGGTGCCACTGGTTGTACTGGCTGGGTCAAAATACCTTGCTCTGCATCAAATATTAGATTATTGATTTTATGGCGGAGAACACTAAAGGTTTTTGCATCAAATTTATGAAATGACTTCTCTAGATACTGACAGAATGCCTGAACCTCAGTGATAGGAGGGTCATCCTGGCTTTCTGTTGATCCCATCACAAACTGTGTCAGACCATCCAAAAGGACCATTTCCTTTTCCTCTCGTTGTTTCTTGGCTTTTTTAACTGAAACCTTCTCATTTAATGGCCTTTTTGTTGACCTTGGAACTGTTGTGTCAGGTGGGACATCAGAATTCCTGGAATTTGACCGAGATGGTGGTGTTGGTGTTGGACAAATACTACTAGTATTGCTTTCATCCTCACTAGCTTCGCCATTCTCTGACTCTCTGTCTCCACAATCATCATGTATTTCATCTTCATCTGTTAGCTAAAAAGATAAATATTTCGTTTTTAAATTTCAGATGCCTGATAAGAAGGAAGAGTGGATGGAAGTGGCAGAAGGTTTTCAGGAGAAATGGAATTATCCCTTTTGTTTAGGGGCGCTCGATGGCAAACACGTCAAAATTAAAAGTCCAGAGTGTAGTGGGTTTATGTACTTCAACTATAAACATTACTTCAGCATAGTCCTCTTGGCGCTTGTCGACGCCAATTATAAATTTGTGTATGTTGATGTAGGCTCTGCAGGGAGAAATAGAGATGCTGGAATATTTGCTGATAGTTCATTAAAGGGGGCCATGGACCGTGGTTTATTGAACATTCCAGAGCCAGATGTCCTGCCAGGAACTGAGGATACCTGCAGTTACCACATAGTTGGAGACGATGCTTTTGGTCTGTCAAAAAATCTAATGAAACCGTACTCTCATAGGAATGTCGAGAAAGATGTAAGAATATATAACTACAGGTGCAGTCGAGCACGCAGATGTGTCGAGAACGCCTTTTGGCATTCTGTGCAGCAGGTTTAGGTTATTCCTTACCCAGATAGAACTAGAACCAAATTTTGTTGAAGATCTAATTCTAGCATCTTGTTGTCTCCATAATTTTCTAATTTGTAAACAGGCATCACAATATATCTCTAACCTTGTTGATGAAAATGGGGAAATGAGGGCCAATCCAGGGTTAGCTCTGGGTAGACTGCAATTAGGTCACTATAGGAATGCACCGGTGGGAGCAAAAGCACAAAGAGAAGCTTTGAAGAGGTATTTCCTTGGTACAGGTGCAGTGTCATGGCAAGATAAAATGATTGGAGGACCAAACTAGGATGTCTCACATGTAATCGGACTGTGACATGTAAATGACAATAGGATATATCACATATATTCCAACTAGAATGTGTCATATTATGTAGGCACTACTACATGTAAGGCTACTATTATCTGATTAAAGTTAAACTGATTATGTTATAAAACAAAATTACTTTAGAATGAATGGTTTTTGAGATATTGTGTATTTACCTGAAGGTTGGAGGATGTTTGTCTGGATCACATATGGGTTGCTAAGAATGCCAAATTATCAATTATCCATTTGTTCTTGGATGTCTTGGATCGTGCAGCACTTCCACTTGGTAAAGCTTTAATCAATTTACCATACTGGGTTCTGAGACTTTTCATCCTTGTAGAAACCTGATCAGCTGTGAAGGAAATTAAGCAGACATTAGGAAGGAAATAAAAAACACTGTCATCACACTTGGGGACTAGATTTGTTTACCTTTCTGAATGAAAATATTTTTGACTTCATCAAATCTTAATTTTTAAAAATGAATGAATGATTCCAATAATTGCGTTATATATCACCCAAAAGAGTAATCAATATCAAACCATGTAGCCCATTGATAACCATTATTGTATTGGGTCAGTCATGGTAAAAATGGTAAAAATAAACTATGGCAAAATGAATGAAAACATTTTTCCTCCTTTCAGCCAATAATAAAATTACCAGAGAATTTCAAACAAATCAAGAGTTTCAGAATGACTGACATGTAAATGTTTATCACTCAACACAGAATGTAATACACGGCGCCTAAATATTACCAGTCATTTCCACTTTCTGTCCAATTTCTTTTAAGGCTAGTTCCTTGGCCACCCTATCTCTATATTCTTTCGATTTCACATCGTACAGACAAGGATGTTCTGACCAAAGGACGGCCAATTCGTCTTCTTTTTCCGAGCTCCAAACCGCAGTAGCTGTTTTGGTGGAGGCTGCCATGTTGAAATCATGTGACTTGTAGGCGTACAGTGATTGGCTGCTGTCAATATACGCATCCGATCTGCTGTCGCCGAGGTGGGCACACTGGCCGATCTCTACGCCACCGATAAAAATCCGGCCGAAATTGATCGCCAATATTCAGCATGTTGAATACGGCCGATTGGTCGGGCGTACGTGTTCGCTAGCAAAGTTCGGCGTCGCACAATCAGACACACTACATGATTCCACAAGCGAAAATGGATCGGGCGTACAAAATCGCCTAGTGTGTCCCCGGCTAAAATTACGTATTCCGTGTACGTATTCCGTTTACGTATTCCGTGTGCGTATTCCGTCTACGTATTCCGTTTACGTATTCCGCTACGTATTCCGTGTACGTATTCCGTTTACGTATTCCGCTACGTATTCCGTTTACGTATTCCTTTTACGTATTCCGTTTACGTATTCCGTTTACGTATTCCGCTACGTATTCCGTTTACGTATTCCGTTTACGTATTCCGCTACGTATTCCGTTTACGTATTCCGCTACGTATTCCGTGTACGTATTCCGTTTACGTATTCCGCTACGTATTCCGTTTACGTATTCCGTTTACGTATTCCGTGTACGTATTCCGTTTACGTATTCCGCTACGTATTCCGTCTACGTATTCCGTTTACGTATTCCGTTTACGTATTCCGCTACGTATTCCGTTTACGTATTCCGTGTACGTATTTCGTTTAGGTATTCCGTGTACGTAATCCGCTCACGGATGTGGGGTCAGATAATATTATTACATGAAATAACAAATCGACTGGTAATAAGGAATTTTATATAATTCATATACAATTGTATAAATAATGTGGAAGTCGTGATAGCGCAGTGGTAGGGCGTTCGCTTCCGATGCGAAAGGCCAGGAGTTCGAACCTCACTGGAGCCGTTACGATTGTGCCCTTAGGCAAGACATTTAAATACCACATTGCATCTTCTCTCTCCCTCGTGGCGATGGATTCCATCAGGAATGATATCTCGAGAGTGATTAATATAAATTGTAAGAACCTGTTTCGCAATCGACCTAAAATAAATATGTATCAACTAAATATCCATGTCAATAAACTGAATAAAGATATATTTCGGCCCAAGGCCTATCACAAGTTAAATTGTAAATCGAGCTACAGTGTAGATAAGATGGTTTGACCGTGTATGACCAAGCAGATAATTTCATTTTGAAACGTCTTCAATAAGGAGGTCGATTTTGCACGAAAATCTCCTAGGAATACAGGTGCGGCATCTCACACAGTAACGTCATTGGGAAGGAGGTCGATTTTGCACGAATATCTCCTAGGAATACAGGTGCGGCATCTCACACAGTAACGTCATTTGGGAAGGCTATCATCAATTTTGAATAGTTATGTTTGTGCTTCGGGCCCCAACAAAACATGGGCAGCCATCTTGAATTTCAAGTGGCCCGCGTACTTTTTCAAAGGAGTAATGTCTAAGAAGTATTTGTGCCAAGTTTGGTGCTTGTATCACCACTTGAAATATTGTTTCAGTTATCTGCTGCACTACAAGGGGAACCCTCATTTATTTGCTCCGTCCATTGACTAATAAGGATCAGAGCACATCCCCTAGTAGCCTTACATGCTTAATATTATATAGTTTGATTTAACCATATTTTATTGCATATGCATATTAAACAGTACAGTTGACATACATGCATGATACAGAATAGAAATTAACAATGTATAAGATGCATACATACATTTGTGTAACATTGCAAAAGGGTCGGGCCACAAGTTATAACCAACATTAGAAAACGGCCCTTCCTAAATAGTATATAGTTATCAACATACTATGTAAGAAAGTAATAGTTATTTTGATTTATCATTGTTCTGACATATATATATATTAAGTGGGGTTATATGGGGGCACAAATCAATTTAGATATGAAGAAGAAATATGTGCGACGATGGAAGAAATGAAAAAACCACATACACATATACCTGCATGTCGCAGGTTCGATCTCCCGTCTGACCCTAATAAAATTAACAGTCTCAGATGGGACGTTAAACAGAGGTTTCGTGTCGGTGTTGTACATCGTGCACGTAAAAGAACCAGAGGAGACTCTGCAATGGGTCTCTGTCTGTATCATTGCACTATCCTCCAAAACCTAAAATGACTAATCTCTTCAGGAGGCGTCGCTCATATGGGTAACCGGTAGCGACGATAAATAAACGTAAAGGACGTTCGGTTTGCTTCAGCTATGTTGTTATTCTTGTGGTATATGCAGGGGAGGTTATCTGTTTAGATTGGTCAGACGTGGCCACAGCGGTTACCCTTCTTATATACACCGAAGTTTTATATACGTTTCTTAGAAATTAGTATAAGTCCGTGTTTGGTGTCATATGAAGAATTGTACAAATTGTGGAAGTGGAAAATACATTAATGATTATATAGTTATACTAAGTCTAGCCTATATGCGAAGTTTGGTTGAGATTCGTTATTTTCAGGAACATACGACAAAAATAACATAGATATGTTCCATCTGCAACTCTCCCTTTAGCTTACAGACGAATCTGTAGTCCAGTTGTTAACAAGTCGGGCATGTAATCCAGGGATCATATGTTTGATTCCCCGTCTGATATTAATAAAATAACAATATTTCAGATTGGACTTTAAACCGATGTCTCGTGTTGATGCTTTACACCGTGCACGTAAAAGGACCAGATGAGGCTCTGGAATGGTCTCTGTCTGTATCATTGCACTATCCTCCAAAACTCTAAACTGACTAATCTCATCAATGGGCGTCCCTGATATGGGCAACCACTGTACTACAGATCCGTCTGTATACATGAACCATTTGTGTGAAGGCATGTTGTATAAATACTCGGATAGCTGACAATACAAGTGACGGATCTGTAGTTCGGTGGTTACCACGGTGGACTGGACAACCAGGGATCGCAGGTTCTATCCCACATCTGACCCTAATAAAAATAACAGTCTTTCAGATGGGAATTTAAAACGAGGTATCGTGTCGGTGCTGTACACCTTGCACGTAAAAGAACCAGAGGAGACTCTGGAATGGGTCTCTGTCTGTATCATTGCACTATCCTCCAAAATGTAATATGACACCTGGTAGCGTCGATAAATAAACGTAAAACACACAGTAGAAATGATGGACAGCCTCCGTGGTCGAGTGGTTACGGTAGCTGACTTATACATGTATACCATTGTAACCTGTCATCATTGATGGTCACAGGTTCGGGTCCCGCTCAGGCCGTGTCTCTTAATATGAACACGTTGGCAGTTTCTTGCGGAGGTTGGTGTACCAAGTACTGGTTAACCGCTGTAGCCTGCCCAGGAAAGATGTTAGGTAAACTGCGCTTCGCTCAAATAGGCAACATGTAGCGATGTTAAAGCAGCCCTATATCGTATGAAATAAAAGAGATTTGAACAATTCAAATTTTACGTATGGGTAGCAATGCTGCTACGCATTCTTACAGTATAATTTGTATAATTATGTTCAATCAGTATACAGTGTATTTTTGCGATAAAACAAACTCGAAACCGAAAGTAGGACTTTCCGAATCGATCGGTCACGCACTTGTTTACAATTGGAAAGCACCGTCCGCACTTGTTTACATTCGGAATACATCGTCCCCATTTGTTTACATTCGGAATACATCGTCCCCATTTGTTTACATTCGGAATACATCGTCCCCATTTGTTTACATTCGGAATACATCGTCCCCATTTGTTTACATTCGGAATACATCGTCCCCACTTGTTTACATTCGGAATACATCGTCCCCACTTGTTTACATTCGGAATACATCGTCCCCATTTGTTTACATTCGGAATACATCGTCCCCATTTGTTTACATTCGGAATACATCGTCCGCACTTGTTTACATTCGGAATACATCGTCCCCATTTGTTTACATTCGGAATACATCGTCCCCATTTGTTTACATTCGGAATACATCGTCCCCATTTGTTTACATTCGGAATACATCGTCCACATTTGTTTACATTCGGAATACATCGTCCCCATTTGTTTACATTCGGAATACATCGTCCCCATTTGTTTACATTCGGAATACATCGTCCACATGTTTACATTCGGAATACATCGTCCCCATTTGTTTACATTCGGAATACATCGTCCCCATTTGTTTACATTCGGAATACATCGTCCCCATTTGTTTACATTCGGAATACATCGTCCCCATTTGTTTACATTCGGAATACATCGTCCCCATTTGTTTACATTCGGAATACATCGTCCCCATTTGTTTACATTCGGAATACATCGTCCACATTTGTTTACATTCGGAATACATCGTCCCCACTTGTTTACATTCGGAATACATCGTCCACATTTGTTTACATTCGGAATACATCGTCCGCACTTGTTTACATTCGGAATACATCGTCCCCACTTGTTTACATTCGGAATACATCGTCCGCACTTGTTTACATTCGGAATACATCGTCCGCACTTGTTTACATTCGGAATACATCGTCCGCACTTGTTTACATTCGGAATACATCGTCCGCACTTGTTTACATTCGGAATACATCGTCCGCACTTGTTTACATTCGGAATACATCGTCCCCACTTGTTTACATTCGGAATACATCGTCCGCACTTGTTTACATTCGGAATACATCGTCCCCACTTGTTTACATTCGGAATACATCGTCCGCACTTGTTTACATTCGGAATACATCGTCCCCATTTGTTTACATTCGGAATACATCGTCCGCACTTGTTTACATTCGGAATACATCGTCCCCACTTGTTTACATTCGGAATACATCGTCCGCACTTGTTTACATTCGGAATACATCGTCCGCACTTGTTTACATTCGGAATACATCGTCCGCACTTGTTTACATTCGGAATACATCGTCCGCACTTGTTTACATTCGGAATACATCGTCCCCACTTGTTTACATTCGGAATACATCGTCCCCACTTGTTTACATTCGGAATACATCGTCCCCATTTGTTTACATTCGGAATACATCGTCCCCATTTGTTTACATTCGGAATACATCGTCCCCACTTGTTTACATTCGGAATACATCGTCCCCACTTGTTTACATTCGGAATACATCGTCCCCACTTGTTTACATTCGGAATACATCGTCCCCACTTGTTTACATTCGGAATACATCGTCCCCACTTGTTTACATTCGGAATACATCGTCCCCACTTGTTTACATTCGGAATACATCGTCCCCACTTGTTTACATTCGGAATACATCGTCCCACTTGTTTACATTCGGAATACATCGTCCCCACTGTTTACATTCGGAATACATCGTCCACACTTGTTTACATTCGGAATACATCGTCCCACGTGTTTACATTCGGAATACATCGTCCACACGTGTTTACATTCGGAATACATCGTCCCCATTGTTTACATTCGGAATACATCGTCCGCACTTGTTTACATTCGGAATACATCGTCCCACTTGTTTACATTCGGAATACATCGTCCCCACTTGTTTACATTCGGAATACATCGTCCCCACTTGTTTACATTCGGAATACATCGTCCACACTGTTTACATTCGGAATACATCGTCCCACTTGTTTACATTCGGAATACATCGTCCCCACGTGTTTACATTCGGAATACATCGTCCCCACTTGTTTACATTCGGAATACATCGTCCCCACTTGTTTACATTCGGAATACATCGTCCGCACTTGTTTACATTCGGAATACATCGTCCCCACTTGTTTACATTCGGAATACATCGTCCCCACTTGTTTACATTCGGAATACATCGTCCCCACTTGTTTACATTCGGAATACATCGTCCCCACTTGTTTACATTCGGAATACATCGTCCCCACGTGTTTACATTCGGAATACATCGTCCACACGTGTTTACATTCGGAATACATCGTCCACACGTGTTTACATTCGGAATACATCGTCCGCACGTGTTTACATTCGGAATACATCGTCCACACGTGTTTACATTCGGAATACATCGTCCCCACTTGTTTACATTCGGAATACATCGTCCCCACTTGTTTACATTCGGAATACATCGTCCCCACTTGTTTACATTCGGAATACATCGTCCCCACTTGTTTACATTCGGAATACATCGTCCCCACTTGTTTACATTCGGAATACATCGTCCCCACTTGTTTACATTCGGAATACATCGTCCCCACTTGTTTACATTCGGAATACATCGTCCCCACTTGTTTACATTCGGAATACATCGTCCCCACTTGTTTACATTCGGAATACATCGTCCCCACTTGTTTACATTCGGAATACATCGTCCCCACTTGTTTACATTCGGAATACATCGTCCCCACGTGTTTACATTCGGAATACATCGTCCCCACGTGTTTACATTCGGAATACATCGTCCCCACGTGTTTACATTCGGAATACATCGTCCCCACGTGTTTACATTCGGAATACATCGTCCCCACGTGTTTACATTCGGAATACATCGTCCCCACGTGTTTACATTCGGAATACATCGTCCCCACTTGTTTACATTCGGAATACATCGTCCCCACGTGTTTACATTCGGAATACATCGTCCCCACTTGTTTACATTCGGAATACATCGTCCCCACTTGTTTACATTCGGAATACATCGTCCCCACTTGTTTACATTCGGAATACATCGTCCCCACTTGTTTACATTCGGAATACATCGTCCCCACGTGTTTACATTCGGAATACATCGTCCCCACGTGTTTACATTCGGAATACATCGTCCCACGTGTTTACATTCGGAATACATCGTCCCCATTGTTTACATTCGGAATACATCGTCCGCACTTGTTTACATTCGGAATACATCGTCCGCACTTGTTTACATTCGGAATACATCGTCCGCACTTGTTTACATTCGGAATACATCGTCCCCACTTGTTTACATTCGGAATACATCGTCCGCATTTGTTTACATTCGGAATACATCGTCCCCACTTGTTTACATTCGGAATACATCGTCCCCACTTGTTTACATTCGGAATACATCGTCCCCCTTGTTTACATTCGGAATACATCGTCCCCACTTGTTACATTCGGAATACATCGTCCCCACTTGTTTACATCGGAATACATCGTCCCCATTTGTTTACATTCGGAATACATCGTCCCCACTTGTTTACATTCGGATTGTGTGTTTTGGATACATCGTCCCCACTTGTTTACATTCGGAATACATCGTCCCCACGTGTTTACATTCGGAATACATCGTCCCCACTTGTTTACATTCGGAATACATCGTCCGCACTTGTTTACATTCGGAATACATCGTCCCCACTTGTTTACATTCGGAATACATCGTCCGCACTTGTTTACATTCGGAATACATCGTCCCCATTTGTTTACATTCGGAATACATCGTCCGCATTTGTTTACATTCGGAATACATCGTCCGCACTTGTTTACATTCGGAATACATCGTCCCCACTTGTTTACATTCGGAATACATCGTCCCCATTTGTTTACATTCGGAATACATCGTCCCCACGTGTTTACATTCGGAATACATCGTCCCCACGTGTTTACATTCGGAATACATCGTCCGCA
>CM026403.1:38959955-39050786 GCA_014843695.1 Archivesica marissinica
ACCATCAAACCTAGTACACCACTGTACCACCAAACCTAGTACATCACTACCACCAAACCTAGTACACCACTGTACCACCAAACCTAGTACATCACTACCATCAAACCTAGTACACCACTGTACCATCAAACCTAGTACATCACTACCATCAAACCTAGTACACCACCAAACCTAGTGCACCACTGTACCATCAAACCTAGTGCACCACTGTACCATCAAACCTAGTACACCACCGTACCATCAAACCTAGTACACCACTGTACCATCAAACCTAGTGCACCACTGTACCATCAAACCTAGTAAACCACCGTACCATCAAACCTAGTGCACCACTGTACTATCAAACCTAGTACACCACTGTACCACCAAACCTAGTACACCACTGTACCATCAAACATAGTACACCACTGTACCATCAAACCTAGTACAACACTGTACCACGAAACCTAGTACATCACTACCATCAAACCTAATGTACCATCAAATATTGTACACCACTGTACCACGAAACCTAGTACATCACTGTACCATCAAACCTAGTACACCACTATACCATCAAACCTAGTGCACCACTGTACCATCAAACCTAGTACACCACTGTACCACCAAACCTAGTACACCACTGTACCATCAAACCTAGTACACCACTGTACAACCAAACCTAGTACACCACTTTACCACCAAACATAGTACACCACTGTACCATCAAAACTAGTACATCACTGTACCACCAAACCTAGTACACCACTGTACCATCAAACCTAGTGCACCACTGTACCACCAAACCTAGTACACCACTCTACCATCAAACCTAGTACATCACTGTACCACCAAACCTAGTACACCACTGTACCATCAAACCTAGTGCACCACTGTACCACCAAACCTAGTACACCACTGTACCATCAAACCTAGTACACCACTGTACCACCAAACCTAGTACACCACTGTACCATCAAACCTAGTACACCACTGTACCATCAAACCTAGTACACCACTGTACCATCAAACCTAGTACACCACTGTACCACCAAACCTAGTACACCACTGTACCATCAAACCTAGTACACCACTGTACCATCAAACCTAGTACACCACTGTACCACCAAACCTAGTACACCACTGTACCACCAAACCTAGTACACAGTACCACAAACCTAGTACACCACTGTACCACAAACCTAGTACACACTACCACAAACTATCCCACTGTACACCAAACCTAGTACACCACTACCATCAAACCTAGTACACCACTGTACCACAACCTAGTACACACTACCATCAAACCTAGTACACCACTGTACCATCAAACCTAGTACACCACTGTACCATCAAACCTAGTACACCACTACCATCAAACCTAGTACACCACTGTACCACCAAACCTAGTACACCACTGTACCATCAAACCTAGTACACCACTGTACCATCAAACCTAGTACACCACTGTACCACCAAACCTAGTACACCACTGTACCATCAAACCTAGTACACCACTGTACCACCAAACCTAGTACACCACTGTACCATCAAACCTAGTACACCACTGTACCATCAAACCTAGTGCACCACTGTATCATCAAACCTAGTACACCACAGTACCATCAAACCTAGTGCATCACTGTACCATCAAACCTAGTACACCACTATACCATCAAACCTAGTGCACCACTGTACCATCAAACCTAGTACACCACTGTACCACCAAACCTAGTACACCACTGTACCATCAAACCTAGTACACCACTGTACCACCAAACCTAGTACACCACTGTACCACCAAACCTAGTACACCACTGTACCATCAAACCTAGTACATCACTGTACCACCAAACCTAGTACACCACTGTACCATCAAACCTAGTGCACCACTGTACCACCAAACCTAGTACACCACTGTACCATCAAACCTAGTACATCACTGTACCACCAAACCTAGTACACCACTGTACCATCAAACCTAGTGCACCACTGTACCACCAAACCTAGTACACCACTGTACCATCAAACCTAGTACATCACTGTACCACCAAACCTAGTACACCACTGTACCACCAAACCTAGTACACCACTGTACCATCAAACCTAGTACATCACTGTACCACCAAAACCTAGTACACCACTGTACCATCAAACCTAGTACACCACTGTACCATAAAACCTAGTACATCACTGTACCACCAAACCTAGTACACCACTGTACCATCAAACCTAGTGCACCACTGTACCATCAAACCTAGTACACCACTGTACCACCAAACCTAGTACACCACTGTACCACCAAACCTAGTGCACCACTGTACCATCAAACCTAGTACATCACTGTACCATCAAACCTAGTACACCACTGTACCACGAAACCTAGTACATCACTCTACCACCAAACCTAGTACACCACTGTACCACCAAACCTAGTACACCACTGTACCACCAAACCTAGTACATCACTACCATCAAACCTAGTACACCACTGTACCATCAAACCTAGTACACCACTGTACCACCAAACCTAGTGCACCACTGTACCACCAAACCTAGTGCACCACTGTACCATCAAACCTAGTACACCACCGTACCATCAAACCTAGTACACCACTGTACCACCAAACCTAGTACACCACTGTACCACCAAACCTAGTACATCACTACCATCAAACCTAGTACACCACTGTACCATCAAACCTAGTACATCACTACCATCAAACCTAGTACACCACTGTACCATCAAACCTAGTACACCACTGTACCATCAAACCTAGTGCATCACTACCATCAATCCTAGTACACCACTGTACCACCAAACCTAGTACATCACTACCACCAAACCTAGTACACCACTGTACCACCAAACCTAGTACATCACTACCATCAAACCTAGTACACCACTGTACCATCAAACCTAGTACATCACTACCATCAAACCTAGTACACCACTGTACCATCAAACCTAGTACACCACTGTACCATCAAACCTAGTACATCACTACCATCAAACCTAGTACACCACTGTACCACCAAACCTAGTACACCACTGTACCACCAAACCTAGTGCACCACTGTACCATCAAACCTAGTACATCACTGTACATCAAACCTAGTAACCACTGTACCACGAAACCTAGTACATCACTACCATCAAACCTAGTACACCACTGTACCATCAAACCTAGTACACCACTGTACCACCAAACCTAGTGCACCACTGTACCATCAAACCTAGTGCACCACTGTACCATCAAACCTAGTACACCACTGTACCATCAAACCTAGTACACCACTGTACCATCAAACCTAGTGCACCACTGTACCATCAAACCTAGTACACCACTGTACCATCAAACCTAGTACACCACTGTACCATCAAACCTAGTGCACCACTGTACCATCAAACCTAGTACACCACTGTACCATCAAACCTAGTACACCACTGTACCATCAAACCTAGTACACCACTGTACCATCAAACCTAGTACACCACTGTACCATCAAACCTAGTACACCACTGTACCATCAAACCTAGTACAACACTGTACCATCAAACCTAGTGCACCACTGTACCATCAAACCTAGTACACCACTGTACCATCAAACCTAGTACACCACTGTACCATCAAACCTAGTACACCACTGTACCATCAAACCTAGTACACCACTGTACCATCAAACCTAGTACATCACTGTACCACCAAACCTAGTACACCACTGTACCATCAAACCTAGTACACCACTGTACCATAAAACCTAGTACATCACTGTACCAACAAACCTAGTACACCACTGTACCATCAAACCTAGTGCACCACTGTACCATCAAACCTAGTACACCACTGTACCACCAAACCTAGTGCACCACTGTACCATCAAACCTAGTACATCACTGTACCATCAAACCTAGTACACCACTGTACCACGAAACCTAGTACATCACTCTACCACCAAACCTAGTACACCACTGTACCACCAAACCTAGTACATCACTACCATCAAACCTAGTACACCACTGTACCATCAAACCTAGTACACCACCAAACCTAGTGCACCACTGTACCATCAAACCTAGTGCACCACTGTACCATCAAACCTAGTACACCACCGTACCATCAAACCTAGTACACCACTGTACCATCAAACCTAGTGCACCACTGTACCATCAAACCTAGTAAACCACCGTACCATCAAACCTAGTGCACCACTGTACCATCAAACCTAGTACACCACTGTACCACCAAACCTAGTACACCACTGTACCATCAAACATAGTACACCACTGTACCATCAAACCTAGTACAACACTGTACCACGAAACCTAGTACATCACTACCATCAAACCTAATGTACCACCAAATATTGTACACCACTGTACCACGAAACCTAGTACATCACTGTACCATCAAACCTAGTACACCACTATACCATCAAACCTAGTGCACCACTGTACCATCAAACCTAGTACACCACTGTACCACCAAACCTAGTACACCACTGTACCATCAAACCTAGTACACCACTGTACAACCAAACCTAGTACACCACTTTACCACCAAACATAGTACACCACTGTACCATCAAACCTAGTACATCACTGTACCACCAAACCTAGTACACCACTGTACCATCAAACCTAGTGCACCACTGTACCACCAAACCTAGTACACCACTGTACCATCAAACCTAGTACATCACTGTACCACCAAACCTAGTACATCACTGTACCATCAAACCTAGTGCACCACTGTACCACCAAACCTAGTACACCACTGTACCATCAAACCTAGTACACCACTGTACCACCAAACCTAGTACACCACTGTACCACCAAACCTAGTACACCACTGTACCATCAAACCTAGTACACCACTGTACCATCAAACCTAGTACACCACTGTACCACCAAACCTAGTACACCACTGTACCACCAAACCTAGTACACCACTGTACCATCAAACCTAGTACACCACTGTACCACCAAACCTAGTACACCACTGTACCACCAAACCTAGTACACCACTGTACCATCAAACCTAGTACACCACTGTACCACCAAACCTAGTACACCACTGTACCACCAAACCTAGTACACCACTGTACCACCAAACCTAGTACACCACTACCATCAAACCTAGTACACCACTGTACCATCAAACCTAGTACACCACTACCATCAAACCTAGTACACCACTGTACCATCAAACCTAGTACACCACTGTACCATCAAACCTAGTACATCACTACCATCAAACCTAGTACACCACTGTACCATCAAACCTAGTACACCACTGTACCATCAAACCTAGTACACCACTGTACCATCAAACCTAGTACATCACTACCATCAAACCTAGTACACCACTGTACCATCAAACCTAGTACACCACTGTACCACCAAACCTAGTACACCACTGTACCATCAAACCTAGTACACCACTGTACCATCAAACCTAGTACACCACTGTACCACAAACCTAGTACACCACTGTACCATCAAACCTAGTGCACCACTGTACCATCAAACCTAGTACACCACTGTACCATCAAACCTAGTACACCACTGTACCATCAAACCTAGTACACCACTGTACCACCAAACCTAGTACACCACTGTACCATCAAACCTAGTACACCACTGTACCACCAAACCTAGTACACCACTGTACCACCAAACCTAGTACACCACTGTACCATCAAACCTAGTACATCACTGTACCACCAAACCTAGTACACCACTGTACCATCAAACCTAGTACACCACTGTACCACCAAACCTAGTACACCACTGTACCATCAAACCTAGTACATCACTGTACCACCAAACCTAGTACACCACTGTACCACAAACCTAGTACACCACTGTACCATCAAACCTAGTACACCACTGTACCATCAAACCTAGTACACCACTGTACCACCAAACCTAGTACACCACTGTACCACCAAACCTAGTACACCACTGTACCACCAAACCTAGTACACCACTGTACCATCAAACCTAGTACACCACTGTACCACCAAACCTAGTACACCACTGTACCATCAAACCTAGTACACCACTGTACCACCAAACCTAGTACACCACTGTACCATCAAACCTAGTACACCACTGTACCATCAAACCTAGTGCACCACTGTACCATCAAACCTAGTACACCACTGTACCATCAAACCTAGTACATCACTGTACCATCAAACCTAGTACACCACTGTACCATCAAACCTAGTACACCACTGTACCATCAAACCTAGTACACCACTGTACCACCAAACCTAGTACACCACTGTACCACCAAACCTAGTACACCACTGTACCATCAAACCTAGTACACCACTACCACAAACCTAGTACACCACTGTACCATCAAACCTAGTACATCACTACCATCAAACCTAGTACACCACTGTACCATCAAACCTAGTACATCACTTCCATCAAACCTAGTACACCACTGTACCATCAAACCTAGTACACCACTGTACCATCAAACCTAGTACACCACTACCATCAAACCTAGTACACCACTGTACCACCAAACCTAGTACACCACTGTACCACCAAACCTAGTACACCACTGTACCATCAAACCTAGTACATCACTGTACCATCAAACCTAGTACACCACTGTACCACCAAACCTAGTACATCACTACCATCAAACCTAGTACACCACTGTACCATCAAACCTAGTACACCACTGTACCACCAAACCTAGTACACCACTGTACCATCAAACCTAGTACACCACTGTACCATCAAACCTAGTACACCACTGTACCATCAAACCTAGTACACCACTGTACCATCAAACCTAGTACACCACTGTACCATCAAACCTAGTACACCACTGTACCATCAAACCTAGTACACCACTGTACCATCAAACCTAGTACACCACTGTACCATCAAACCTAGTACACCACGTACCATCAAACCTAGTACACCACTGTACCATCAAACCTAGTACACCACTGTACCATCAAACCTAGTACACCACTGTACCATCAAACCTAGTACACCACTGTACCATCAAACCTAGTACACCACTGTACCATCAAACCTAGTACACCACTGTACCATCAAACCTAGTAACCACGTACCATCAAACCTAGTACACCACTGTACCATCAAACCTAGTACACCACTGTACCATCAAACCTAGTACACCACTGTACCATCAAACCTAGTACACCACTGTACCATCAAACCTAGTACACCACTGTACCATCAAACCTAGTACACCACTGTACCATCAAACCTAGTACACCACTGTACCATCAAACCTAGTACACCACTGTACCATCAAACCTAGTACACCACTGTACCACCAAACCTAGTACACCACTGTACCATCAAACATAGTACACCACTGTACCATCAAACCTAGTACAACACTGTACCACGAAACCTAGTACATCACTACCATCAAACCTAATGTACCACCAAATATAGTACACCACTGTACCACGAAACCTAGTACATCACTCTACCACCAAACCTAGTACACCACTGTACCACCAAACCTAGTACATCACTACCATCAAACCTAGTACACCACTGTACCATCAAACCTAGTACATCACTACCATCAAACCTAGTACACCACTGTACCATCAAACCTAGTACACCACTGTACCATCAAACCTAGTACATCACTACCATCAAACCTAGTACACCACTGTACCACCAAACCTAGTACACCACTGTACCACCAAACCTAGTACACCACTGTACCATCAAACCTAGTACATCACTGTACCATCAAACCTAGTACACCACTGTACCACCAAACCTAGTGCACCACTGTACCATCAAACCTAGTGCACCACTGTACCATCAAACCTAGTACACCACTGTACCATCAAACCTAGTACACCACTGTACCATCAAACCTAGTGCACCACTGTACCATCAAACCTAGTACACCACTGTACCATCAAACCTAGTACACCACTGTACCATCAAACCTAGTACAACACTGTACCACAAACCTAGTACATCACTACCATCAAACCGTACCACCAAAATAGTACACCACTGTACCACCAAACCTAGTACATCACTCTACCACCAAACCTAGTACACCACTGTACCACCAAACCTAGTACACCACTTACCACAAACCTAGTACACTCTACCACCAAACCTAGTACACCACTGTACCATCAAACCTAGTACACCACTGTACCACCAAACCTAGTATCACTGTACCACCAAACCTAGTACACCACTGTACCATCAAACCTAGTACATCACTTACCACCAAACCTAGTATCACTGTACCACCAAACCTAGTACACCACTGTACCATCAAACCTAGTACATCACTGTACCACCAAACCTAGTACATCACTGTACCACCAAACCTAGTACACCACTGTACCATCAAACCTAGTACATCACTGTACCACCAAACCTAGTACCACTGTACCACAAACCTAGTACCCACTGTACCACCAAACCTAGTCACACTACCACAAACCTAGTACACACTTACCACCAAACTAGTACACACTTACCACCAAACCTAGTACACTGTACCACCAAACCTAGTACACCACTGTACCACCAAACCTAGTACATCACTACCATCAAACCTAGTACACCACTGTACCATCAAACCTAGTACATCACTACCATCAAACCTAGTACACCACTGTACCACCAAACCTAGTACACCACTGTACCATCAAACCTAGTACACCACTGTACCATCAAACCTAGTACACCACTGTACCACCAAACCTAGTACACCACTGTACCATCAAACCTAGTACACCACTGTACCATCAAACCTAGTACACCACTGTACCACCAAACCTAGTACACCACTGTACCACCAAACCTAGTACACCACTGTACCATCAAACCTAGTACACCACTGTACCACCAAACCTAGTACACCACTGTACCATCAAACCTAGTACACCACTGTACCATCAAACCTAGTGCACCACTGTACCATCAAACCTAGTGCACCACAGTACCATCAAACCTAGTGCATCACTGTACCATCAAACCTAGTACATCACTTACCATCAAACCTAGTGCACCACTGTACCATCAAACCTAGTACACCACTGTACCACCAAACCTAGTACACCACTGTACCACCAAACCTAGTGCACCACTGTACCATCAAACCTAGTACATCACTGTACCATCAAACCTAGTACACCACTGTACCACGAAACCTAGTACATCACTACCATCAAACCTAGTACACCACTGTACCATCAAACCTAGTACACCACTGTACCACCAAACCTAGTACACCACTGTACCATCAAACCTAGTACACCACTGTACCATCAAACCTAGTACACCACTGTACCATCAAACCTAGTACAACACTGTACCATCAAACCTAGTGCACCACTGTACCATCAAACCTAGTACACCACCGTACCATCAAACCTAGTACACCACTGTACCATCAAACCTAGTACACCACTGTACCATCAAACCTAGTACACCACTGTACCATCAAACCTAGTACACCACTGTACCATCAAACCTAGTACACCACTGTACCATCAAACCTAGTGCACCACTGTACCATCAAACCTAGTAAACCACGTACCATCAAACCTAGTACACCACTGTACCATCAAACCTAGTACACCACTGTACCATCAAACCTAGTGCACCACTGTACCATCAAACCTAGTACACCACTGTACCATCAAACCTAGTACACCACTGTACCATCAAACCTAGTACACCACTGTACCATCAAACCTAGTACACCACTGTACCATCAAACCTAGTACACCACTGTACCATCAAACATAGTACACCACTGTACCATCAAACCTAGTACAACACTGTACCACGAAACCTAGTACATCACTACCATCAAACCTAATGTACCACCAAATATAGTACACCACTGTACCACGAAACCTAGTACATCACTCTACCACCAAACCTAGTACACCACTGTACCACCAAACCTAGTACATCACTACCATCAAACCTAGTACACCACTGTACCATCAAACCTAGTACATCACTACCATCAAACCTAGTACACCACTGTACCATCAAACCTAGTACACCACTGTACCATCAAACCTAGTACATCACTACCATCAAACCTAGTACACCACTGTACCACCAAACCTAGTACACCACTGTACCACCAAACCTAGTGCACCACTGTACCATCAAACCTAGTACATCACTGTACCATCAAACCTAGTACACCACTGTACCATCAAACCTAGTACACCACTGTACCATCAAACCTAGTACACCACTGTACCATCAAACCTAGTACACCACTGTACCATCAAACCTAGTACACCACTGTACCATCAAACCTAGTACACCATTACCATCAAACCTAGTACACCACTGTACCATCAAACCTAGTACACCACTGTACCACCAAACCTAGTACACCACTGTACCATCAAACCTAGTACACCACTGTACCATCAAACCTAGTACACCACTGTACCATCAAACCTAGTACAACACTGTACCACCAAACCTAGTACATCACTACCATCAAACCTAATGTACCACCAAAACCTAGTACACCACTGTACCATCAAACCTAGTACACCACTGTACCACCAAACCTAGTACATCACTGTACCACCAAACCTAGTACACCACTGTACCACCAAACCTAGTACACCACTGTACCATCAAACCTAGTACACCACTGTACCATCAAACCTAGTACACCACTGTACCACGAAACCTAGTACATCACTCTACCACCAAACCTAGTACACCACTGTACCATCAAACCTAGTACACCACTGTACCACCAAACCTAGTACACCACTGTACCATCAAACCTAGTACACCACTGTACCACAAACCTAGTACATCACTCTACCACCAAACCTAGTACACCACTCTACCACCAAACCTAGTACATCACTCTACCACCAAACCTAGTACATCACTGTACCACGAAACCTAGTACATCACTCTACCACCAAACCTGGTACATCACTGTACCACCAAACCTAGTACACCACTGTACCACCAAACCTAGTACATCACTGTACCACGAAACCTAGTACATCACTCTACCACCAAACCTAGTACACCACTGTACCACCAACATTTGTAGGGGGTGCATAATATAGCGTTGCTGGGGAGGGGGGTCTGGGGGCATGTAACCTCCCCCCATTTATTTTAAAATGAAGGAGATGCATTTTCATGCATTTTGGAAGTATGAAGCCCAAGTAGGCCCAGGAACGACTGGAGAAAATTAACTATAACATTAACTATAATATTTTAACATTTACGTTCTGATCGAGCGGACCTCTACGGGCCTGTCATACCATATTTTATGAAACAAGTTTTGCTATTAAGTGAGCAAAGTGCGTGCATTCATACGCTGTAGTAAATAGTCCCCAATAATCAAGCAAACAACTTAGGCCAAAAAATCGATAGAATACATTTAAGCACTATACTCTATTCCGCTAGTGCATATTTAAACATTTTATTGATTTTCAACAAAGAAAGCATGATGGCATAGTTGCAAACTATATGTTGAATGTGTCAAAAGCAAGCTGCCATACCGCAACCAATCAGAATCATTCCTGGTTGTATTACACATGTGTCAAAGCAAGCTGTCCTGCCGCGACCAATCAGAATAATTCCTGGTTGTATTACACATGTGTCAAAGCAAGCTGTCCTGCCGCGACCAGTCAGAATAATTCCTGGTTGTATTACACATGTGTCAAAGCAAGCTGTCCTGCCGCGACCAGTCAGAATCATTCCTGGTTGTATTACACATGTGTCAAAGCAAGCTGTCCTGCCGCAACCAATCAGAATCATTCCTGGTTGTATTACACATGTGTCAAAAGCAAGCTGCCATGCCGCGACCAATCAGAATCATTCCTGGTTGTATTACACATGTGTCAAAGCAAGCTGTCCTGCCGCAACCAATCAGAATCATTCCATGTTGTATTACACATGACTGTGTCAAAAGCAAGCTGTCATGCCGCGACCAATCAGAATCATTCCATGTTGTATTACACATGTAATTGCTGTATTATATTGAATACAAGCAAAGTTATGTGATAAAAGTATATCAGCCTACTAGTCGTGTATGTCCATTCTAGTCATGTCAGTCCATTCTAGTCAGGTCAGTCAAGTCTAGCAATGTCAGCCAAGTGTAGTCATGTCGTTACGGCTCAGTCAAGTCATGTCGGTCCAGTCATATCAGTGCATTCTAATCATGTCTCAGTCCTGCCTAGTCATGTAGGTCCAATCTGGTCATGTCAGTCCAGCTATGAGTCCATTCTAGTCACGCCAGTCTAGTCTAGGCATGCCAGTCCATTCTAGTCATATCAGTGCATTCTAATCAGGTCAGTCCAGTCTAGTGATGTCAGCCAAGTCTAGTCATGTCAGCCCAGTCTAGTCATTTCAATCAATTCTATTCAGGTCAGTCCAGTCTAGTTAAATCAGTCCAGTCTAGTTACACCAGTCAGGTCTAGTTATATTGGTCCAGTCACACCAGAATAATACCAATAATGCAATATCACAATATAATAAGCAATTGATTATTTTGATGATTTTGGTGACTATGACAATCATGAGTACATTCTAGTCAAGCCAGTCCAGTCATATCAGTGCATTCTAGTCGGTTCAGTCCAGTCATGTCGACCAAGTCTAGTCAGTTCAGTCCAGTCATGTCGACCAAGTCTAGTCATGTGTCAGTCATGTGTTACAAACCTTGTAGTTGTTGTAAGGATGTGACAGACCAAGTTAGGAAACATTTCTACAGTTCGTTCATTACAGTTTTCTTTTTTAAGTTCACCCATTTTTAACATTGTTAATGAAGATTCTAACAATCCTATTTTTCCATCATTAGTTCATGAGATGCCATTTGAGTGCAATTGTTGACATACGACTGGCAGATTGTCTACCCCTCAGACATGCGAGTTTTGTTCAGTTTGACCAAACACAACTCGAGTATTGTAATGAAACACGCTTTTATTAGAAATTGCACTTTAAATCAGGGTTCCCGCTGTCGGTCGCCAATGGTGCCAATTGCGACAAAATTGACATGGACTGGTGCATGATATTAACCCATTCAACACCAAGTAACTGACATGGACTGGTGCATGATATTTAACCCATTCAATAACCATGTAACTGACATGGACTGGTGCATGATATTAACCCATTCAACACCAAGTAACTGACATGGACTGGTGCATGATATTAACCCATTCAACACCAAGTAACTGACCAGGACTGATGCATGATATTAACCCATTCAACACCAAGTAACTGACCAGGACTGATGCATGATATTAACCCATTCAACACCAAGTAACTGACCTGGACTGATGCATGATATTAACCCATTCAACACCAAGTAACTGACATGGACTGGTGCATGATATTAACCCATTCAACACCAAGTAACTGACATGGACTGGTGCATGATATTAACCCATTCAACACCATGTAACTGGCATGGACTGGTGCATGATATTAACTCATTCAACACCATGTAACTGGCATGGACTGGTGCATGATATTAACCCATTCAACACCATGTAACTGGCATGGACTGGTGCATGATATTAACTCATTCAACACCATGAAACTGGCATGGACTGGTGCATGATATTAACCCATTCAACACCATGTAACTGGCATGGACTGGTGCAGGATATTTAACCCATTCAACACCATGAAACTGGCATGGACTGGTGCATGATATTAACCCATTCAACACCAAGTAACTGACATGGACTGGTGCATGATATTAACCCATTCAACACCAAGTAACTGACATGGACTGGTGCATGATATTAACCCATTCAACACCAAGTAACTGACATGGACTGATGCATGATATTAACCCATTCAATAACCCAGTAACTGACATGGACTGGTGCATGATATTAACCCATTCAACACCATGTAACTGGCATGGACTGGTGCATGATATTAACTCATTCAACACCATGTAACTGGCATGGACTGGTGCATGATATTTAACCCATTCAACACCATGTAACTGGCATGGACTGGTGCATGATATTAACTCATTCAACACCATGAAACTGGCATGGACTGGTGCATGATATTAACCCATTCAACACCATGTAACTGGCATGGACTGGTGCATGATATTAACCCATTCAATAACCCAGTAACTGACATGGACTGGTGCATGATATTAACCCATTCAACACCAAGTAACTGGCATGGACTGATGCATATTAACCCATTCAATAACCCAGTAACTGACATGGACTGGTGCATGATATTAACCCATTCAACACCATGTAACTGACATTGACTGGTGCATGATATTAACCCATTCAACACCATGTAACTGGCATGGACTGGTGCATGATATTAACCCATTCAACACCAAGTAACTGGCATGGACTGGTGCATGATATTAACTCATTCAACACCATGAAACTGGCATGGACTGGTGCATGATATTAACCCATTCAACACCAAGTAACTGGCATGGACTGGTGCATGATATTAACTCATTCAACACCATGAAACTGGCATGGACTGGTGCATGATATTAACCCATTCAACACCAAGTAACTGGCATGGACTGGTGCATGATATTAACTCATTCAACACCATGAAACTGGCATGGACTGGTGCATGATATTAACCCATTCAACACCAAGTAACTGGCATGGACTGGTGCATGATATTAACTCATTCAACACCATGAAACTGGCATGGACTGGTGCATGATATTAACCCATTCAACACCAAGTAACTGGCATGGACTGGTGCATGATATTAACTCATTCAACACCATGAAACTGGCATGGACTGGTGCATGATATTAACCCATTCAACACCAAGTAACTGACATGAACTGGTGCATGATACTTTCAGACCAATAAATTAATAAGAAAATTACATTTGGACCAGTTCATTTATCAAAATGGGTAATTTTTGTCTAAAAATAGTAATATTACTGGCAAAAAGTGCAGATCCTGATGAGATGGCTCGCTATGAAACACGCACGACTGTATTGAAACACGCACAACTGTATGGAAACATGCACAACTGTATTGAAACACGCATAATTGTATTGAAACACGCACAACTGTATGGAAACATGCACAACTGTATTGAAACACACATAATTGTATTGAAACATGCACAACTGTATTGAAACATGCACAACTGTATTGAAACACACATAATTGTATTGAAACATGCACAACTGTATTGAAACACAATTGTATTGAAACATGCACAACTGTATTGAAACATGCACAACTGTATTGAAACATGCACAACTGTATTGAAACACGCACAATTGTATTGAAACATGCACAACTGTATTGAAACATGCACAACTGTATTGAAACACGCATAATTGTATTGAAACATGCACAAATGTATTGAAACACAATTGTATTGAAACATGCACAACTGTATTGAAACATGCACAACTGTATTGAAACACGCACAATTGTATTGAAACATGCACAACTGTATTGAAACACAATTGTATTGAAACATGCACAACTGTATTGAAACACAATTGTATTGAAACATGCACAACTGTATTGAAACACAATTGTATTGAAACATGCACAACTGTATTGAAACATGCACAACTGTATTGAAACATGCACAATTGTATTGAAACATGCACAACTGTATTGAAACACAATTGTATTGAAACATGCACAACTGTATTGAAACACAATTGTATTGAAACCTGCACAACTGTATTGAAACATGCACAACTGTATTGAAACATGCACAACTGTATTGAAACACGCACAATTGTATTGAAACACGCACAATTGTATTGAAACACGCACAATTGTATTGAAACATGCACAACTGTATTGAAACATGCACACCTGTATTGAAACATGCACAACTGTATTGAAACACGCACAATTGTATTGAAACATGCACAATTGTATTGAAACACGCACAATTGTATTGAAACATGCACAACTGTATTGAAACATATACACCTGTATTGAAACACGCATAATTGTATTGAAACACAATTGTATTGAAACATGCACAACTGTATTGAAACATGCACAACTGTATTGAAACACGCACACTTGTATTGAAACATGCACAATTGTATTGAAACACGCACAATTGTATTGAAACATGCACAACTGTATTGAAACATGCACAACTGTATTGAAACATGCACAATTGTATTGAAACATGCACAACTGTATTGAAACACAATTGTATTGAAACATGCACAACTGTATTGAAACATAATTGTATTGAAACATGCATGACTGTATTGAAACACAATTGTATTGAAACATGCACAACTGTATTGAAACACAATTGTATTGAAACATGCACGACTGTATTGAAACACGTACAACTGTATTGAAACACGCACAACTGTATTGAAACACTCACAACTGTATTGAAACATTCACAACTGTATTGAAACACGCACAACTGTATTGAAACACGCACAACTGTATTGAAACACGCACAACTGTATTGAAACACGCACAACTGTATTGAAACATGCACAACTGTATTGAAACACGCACAACTGTATTGAAACACGCACAACTGTATTGAAACACGCACAACTGTATTGAAACACGCACAACTGTATTGAAACATGCACAACTGTATTGAAACACTCACAACTGTATTGAAACATTCACAACTGTATTGAAACATTCACAACTGTATTGAAACATTCACAACTGTATTGAAACATTCACAACTGTATTGAAACACGCACAACTGTATTGAAACATTCACAACTGTATTGAAACATTCACAACTGTATTGAAACACGCACAACTGTATTGAAACATTCACAACTGTATTGAAACATTCACAACTGTATTGAAACATTCACAACTGTATTGAAACATTCACAACTGTATTGAAACATTCACAACTGTATTGAAACATTCACAACTGTATTGAAACATTCACAACTGTATTGAAACATGCACAACTGTATTGAAACATTCACAACTGTATTGAAACATTCACAACTGTATTGAAACATTCACAACTGTATTGAAACATTCACAACTGTATTGAAACATTCACATATACCTCGATACAGGACAATAATAATAACAATATTAATAATAAAGACTTTAATTAATGAGAGAACTCATTTGAACAATAAAGTCAATCTACCATGAGGTCCTCAAAAAGGCAAGATAAACAAGAAGGCACGTAATCATCAGTTTACACGTATATAATGTATTACAAAATCAACTACAACAGTCAATGAAAGACAATACAATACCATCGATTCGAATCATAAGTAAACATAAAAAGAAGGATATTTGTTTGTTTCTGTGTATGATCAAATTATATTTCACCGAATGAACATTGAAAGCATTATTATCACGAGTGGCGCTAACCAGGCACTAACCACAAGTGATAATAATAGCTTTCTATGTTCATGAGTGCAATATTATTTGATCATTCACTTAAAGCAGCATTACATCGTAAAAAAGGATGTTTTGGGTAAAATATAAATACTAATGTGTGTGTTGTTAACAAAAATCGAAATAGTCGCAATTCCAATAAATTTAAACCGTCGTATACACGAATTTGTTTATCAACACATGAAATGTAAACACGCACAGCACGCATGTGTGAAACAACAGAGGATGTAGAAAACAACGTATATATTTTGAACATGTCGAACCCCTCGCGGGGATGTAGAAATGTCCCTAAAAGACTTAGCTAACAGAGGTATGAATCAACATATCAAGTAATTTAATTAAAAAGACATGGGACAAATGAGGACGATGCATTCCGAATGTAAACAAGTGCGGACGATGCGTTCCAGTTGTAAACAAGTGCGTGACCGATCGACTCGGAAAGTCCTACTTTCGGTTTCGAGTTTGTTTTATCGCAAAAAAACACTGTTTACCAAATGAATATAAGCATACAAAGTATAATGTTAGAATGTGTAGCAGCATTGCTACCCATACATAAAAATTGAATTTTTCAAATATCTTTTATTTCATACGATGTAATGCTGCTTTAAACCAACACATATTCTTTTAATTTTAGGTTGAAAAGTGTTTTTATGATGGAAAACGATGCAGCCATGCGCTAAATGGAGCTAAAACGTTGTGTTTAGACAAATATAAATGATGTTATACATTTCGTCACTGACAGTTGAAATTGATATTCTTCACAGAATCTGTTTGGTATTCGGAAAAGAGTGGTTCTGGCTTAAATCGTTTTTTTTACAATAAAACAAAGGGAAAAATATTGAGATAAAAAATATGTTCGATTTTGAGGGAATTCCAGGTTTTGAGGGGTTTCACTTTTAGTGCTCGAAAAATAGGACAGCCCGATGCCCGGGGGCACCTCAAAATCCAAGATGGGCCTGTTTCTCTTTAAATCTGACAAGCCCGTGGGCCTATGTCTAAAAAAAGCTCGGGCCCTTATAAAAATTTTAATGTCGCGTTTTAATGTCTCGTGATTTCCAGTCTCGGAGACAACAATCGTAAACATTCTCGGGCCTGGTGACTAAATCAATCAATTATACCTCTTTTGTCATCTGCAACACCTATATTATAGCCCCCAATAAAGCGATTAAATAAACAATGACTTCACGAATTGCTCATGCTGAGAAACCCCCGATACATTACCATACGACTCGCTGATTGGCTGTATCGGGGATATACCTTCATCAATATGCATCAATAAATTGCGTGGTCTTTGTCTGCACAATGCATGAATGACAGTGTTTAGCAGATTTAAAGATTTAATTAGCGGATTAGTGGCGAGATATGATATGATATATTAACATAATTGAGTAGATGGAACTTTTACAGATGTCAAGTGGATAAACATGTTGAAATTTCTCACTGGCCATCAAAATGAAAGTGAAAATAGAAAACGTAAACACAATATCGAACAAGGTGACAGTAAAAACACTTTCAAATTCAAAACGGAAAAGAGTTTTTCAGCAGTCGTGGAAAGTTTCAGTCGCGGAAAGGAAACTTTCCACTGGCTATGGTTTGATTTCCTATTCTGGCAGACAAGAATGTGTTTACTACAGGTATGGATCAGTTCCGGTTAGATCCAATAAGGGCACACCAGGCAAGCAGCTCACACAAAGCTTGTGCCACTCAGTACTTTCACCAGGAAGATGATATAACAGTACTTTCACCAGGAAGATGATATAAGTTCACAGACCAGGACTGTATACTAGAAAGTCACCCATATTGATATAACATGCATATAATGAATGGTCCTGTTGTCCACTTTTAATCAGGGCCTGTCCACCTAAATTCAGGGCCTGTCCATTTTAAATTGGGGCCTATCTGTTAAAAATATTTTCCGTGAGCATTGACATTATTAAGCAGAGATATTTCAGATTATTTTTGAAGCTTTAAATTGGACCAATGTTCATTTTTCAAGAGAATGTAATATGCACTCACAGAGGGTATATAAAACAAATAAAGTTGTAATAATAGCACTATACATGCATGTATCACCTTCTTCATATTATTATCATTTTTCGGGTTTTACGCCTGCATCAGCACCATTTCGGGCTATATCGCCGGCGGGCAGTTTACCTAACAACACCTTTCCTGGGCAGGCTCCAGCGGTTAATCAGTACTTGGGTGCACCACCCTCCGTAAGAAACTGCCAACTTTTCATATAAATGAGACACGGCCTGAGCGGGCTCGAACCCGTGACCATCAGTGATGATAGGTTACAGTGGTATACAAGTCAGCGACCTTAACCACTCGACCACGGAGGCGGACACCTTCTTGTATACATGTAGCAATAACATGTAGATAAATGCATGATCTCCAAATTCATTTTCAGATTTTGATAATATAAAACTGCTTTCTAGTCAACTGGTACCAGTTCGATCCCCCATCTGACCCTAATAAAATTAACAGTCTTTCAGATTTAAACCAAGGTCTCGTGTCGGTGCTGTACACCGTGCACGTAAAAGAACCAAAGGAGACTCTGGAATGGGTCTCTGTATCATTGCACAATCTAAAATGACTAATCTCTTCAGGAGGAGTCGGTCATATGGGCAACCGGTAATGAACCACATTCAAAACATAGAGTGGTGGAACCTATGCTCAGCGCAAATCCTACATATCATGGCCTATGAAAAAAGTTATATGCACTTGCCGCCGTATATTATTATTTTCTTGGATCATGAACACAACTTTCAAAAAATTGTTGTTGAAAATTTTAGCTTCATTACGTGACCATGTGCCTCAATACAGCTATCGCAACGGCACCTGTTTCCATGGAGAACTAGATACTTTAGGGCACCTATGCACGGCGTACTTGAATTTTTTTATTTATAACTAACAATATTACAACTCGTAAGAAACTTTTTTTATTTTACAACAATTGTGAAACAAGCGTCAACAACTTATATTAATCACTGTAATTGACATACATGGTCGGTGTGCAAGAAAACAGGAGTCCCCGGGGAAAACCACCTGTCCAATTTGGTGACCACAGTACCATCACAGGTACTTCTCAGTCAGAGGAGGATCAAACCTGGGTTGCATCGGTGAGAAGCAAGTTGAGTAAATCTGTACATCAGTTGGATACGCGCGCAAGTTCGCTATATTGGACACTAGTTGGATAAGCATGCAAGTTCGCTATATTGGACACTAGTTGGATACGCGCGCAAGTTCGCTATATTGGACACTAGTTGGATACGCGCGCAAGTTCGCTATATTGGACACTAGTTGGATACGCGCGCAAGTTCGCTATATTGGACACTAGTTGGATAGTGTACAAGCTGGCTAAATCGGTCAGAAGTTTAATAGCGTACAAGCTGGCAAATTCGAATACCAGTTAGATTGGGTACGTACCAATCTTTTCCATCAATCGGTAAATAAAGTGTAATAATCGAGATATGATATAGTAAGGATGATTATAAATAAAATAATGCATTATCTACGTAGGATTACAGAATACAATAATTGGTATGTTTGGCAGATTAAGTAATTTCTATTACCGTAGAAACGAAACATGTTTTATCACCGGTCATTTATCAATCTGTAGTGAGATGATATTATATATTAAATTCTTTTTTTGTGTTTTGGGTAGAAGATTCGTGATCAAGTTGGGGGGCGATGATGTCACCTGTTGGAAAAGGGCCATGAAGCAAAAATATGTTGCTTTTGTTGGAAATTGTGAAATGCCGCATGCAAGCCTCACTAATTGGCTTGTGGATAGTTGGCAGGTAGAACACATGAGCAGAGGACATCATAAGACATATTCAAGATAATGAATATTATACTCGGATAATGTACAAAAAAAATACACGTTCAGAAAGCAACATGAAATCAGACAAGAACAAATAGTACATATAACTATGTAATAGAAGGACAATTGAAAACTCACACTGCATAATACACACTCGGATAGTGTATTGAGTGAATGTATAAATTATAAAGTGTATAATTTAGTAATTAAATGCAAAGATGTGGACACTAACATGAAATCCTATCCAACATAATAGTATATACCACATCCCTGCTGGAACATCCGGGAATCATATGGGAACCAATTATTGTTGCAAAAGTTCAACCACGTAAATAGATTGACCTGGCCATTACTGGGTTCCAGCTCAAGTCTGTATTTCTATGTGCACACCATGCACAAAACAACACTTGTATCCTGAACCATGTACAAAACAACACATCCTGAACCATGTACAAAACAACATGTGCATCCTGAACCATGTACAAAACAACACATCCTGAACCATGTACAAAACAACACGTGTATCCTGAACCATGTACAAAACAACACGTGTATCCTGAACCATGTACAAAACAACACGTGTATCCTGAACCATGTACAAAACAACATGTGTATCCTGAACCATGTACAAAACAACATGTGTATCCTGAACCATGTACAAAACAACATGTGTATCCTGAACCATGTACAAAACAACACGTGTATCCTGAACCATGTACAAAACAACATGTGTATCCTGAACCATGTACAAAACAACATGTGTATCCTGAACCATGTACAAAACAACACGTGTATCCTGAACCATGTACAAAACAACATGTGTATCCTGAACCATGTACAAAACAACACGTGTATCCTGAACCATGTACAAAACAACACATCCTGAACCATGTACAAAACAACACATCCTGAACCATGTACAAAACAACATGTGTATCCTGAACCATGTACAAAACAACACATCCTGAACCATGTACAAAACAACACGTGTATCCTGAACCATGTACAAAACAACATGTGTATCCTGAACCATGTACAAAACAACACATCCTGAACCATGTACAAAACAACACATCCTGAACTATGTACAAAACAACACGTGTATCCTGAACCATGTACAAAACAACACATCCTGAACCATGTACAAAACAACACATCCTGAACCATGTACAAAACAACACGTGTATCCTGAACCATGTACAAAACAACATGTGTCCTGAACCATGTACAAAACAACACGTGTATCCTGAACCATGTACAAAACAACACATGTATCCTGAACCATGTACAAAACAACATGTGTATCCTGAACCATGTACAAAACAACACGTGTATCCTGAACCATGCACAAAACAACACGTGTATCCTGAACCACGTACAAAACAACACATCCTGAACCATGTACAAAACAACACATCCTGAACTATGTACAAAACAACATGTGTATCCTGAACCACGTACAAAACAACACATCCTGAACCATGTACAAAACAACACATCCTGAACTATGTACAAAACAACACGTGTATCCTGAACTATGTACAAAACAACACATCCTGAACCATGTACAAAACAACACATCCTGAACTATGTACAAAACAACACGTGTATCCTGAACCGTGTACAAAACAACACGTGTATCCTGAACCATGTACAAAACAACATGTGTATCCTGAACCACGTACAAAACAACACGTTTATCCTGAATACAGTTGTGACATCACAACAGGGTTTGTAACAGATTTACCATAATATCTCACTCATTGCACCTGCGCATAATTATTTTGGGACTAATCCAAATTTACCTCTACACGACAATATCACATGTTTATATCCACTGACCAGTAAAATTGAAAAATAAATAAACGCTTTTGAAATAAAGAACAAACTGTTCCACATTCAGTGGTTTGCCGACTCTGCAGTGTTTAGGAATTGGCAAGTACGGAAAGAACTAGGAACGACTTGGTACCATCAGAAGTATTATGCTAGCTGGTTGTCACGGTTCCGTGATCGAAGTCTGTACATTCTATACAAGACTTGGAACCATCTGAAGTATTATGCTAGCTGGTTGTCACAGTTCCGAGATCGAAGTCTGTACAATCTAAGTTCCGAGATCGAAGTCTGTACAATCTATACAAGACTTGGAACCATCTGAAGTATTATGCTAGTTGGTTGTCACAGTTCCGAGATCGAAGTCTGTACAATCTATACAAGACTTGGAACCATCTGAAGTATTATGCTAGTTGGTTGTCACAGTTCCGAGATCGAAGTCTGTACAATCTATACAAGACTTGGAACCATCTGAAGTATTATGCTAGTTGGTTGTCACAGTTCCGAGATCGAAGTCTGTACAATCTATACAAGACTTGGAACCATCAGAAGTATTATGCTAGCTGGTTGTCACAGTTCCGAGATCGAAGTCTGTACAATCTATACAGAACTTAGAACCATCTAAAGTAGCATACTAGCTGGTTGTTGTCACAGTTCTGAGATCGAAGTCTGTACAATATACACAAGACTTGGAACCATCTAAAGTATCATGCTAGCTGGTTTGCGCAGCTCCAAGGTTGAGGTATAAACAATCTATGCACAATCTGGAACCATATGCAATATGCTAGCTGGTTCTCACAGCTCCAAGGTTGAGATCTGAATTGTCTATGCGAGACCTGGAACCATCTGCAACACACAACAAGCAGATAATATTGAGAATATTCTATATGATACATGTCAGATTAGAACTGACTTGTATATATAGTACGGCACAGGGTACTGGATTGTACATGTATATATAGTACGGCACAGGGTACTGGATTGTACATGTATATATAGTAGGGCACAGGGTACTGGATTGTATATATAGTATGGCACAGGGTACTGGATTGTACATGTATATATAGTAGGGCACAGGGTACTGGATTGTATATATAGTATGGCACAGGGTACTGGATTGTATATATAGTATGGCACAAGGTACTGGATTGTATATGTATATATAGTACGGCACAGGGTACTGGATTGTATATATAGTATGGCACAAGGTACTGGATTGTATATATAGTATGGCACAGGGTACTGGATTGTACATGTATATATAGTACGGCACAGGGTACTGGATTGTATATATAGTACGGCACAGGGTACTGGATTGTATATATAGTACGGCACAGGGTACTGGATTGTACATGTATATATAGTACGGCACAGGGTACTGGATTGTACAACCAATAAAGCCCAGTGAAGTACATGACATGTATATATAGTACGGCACAGGGTACTGGATTGTACAACCAATAAAGCCCAGTGAAGTACATGACATGTATATATAGTACGGCGTAATGTAGTGTACCATAATATATACAATGTACTAGCAGTACATAATGTAGTGTACCATAATATATACAATGTACTAGCAGTACATAATGTAGTGTACCATGATATATACAAGCAGTACATAATGTAGTGTACCATAATATATACAAGCAGTACATAATGTAGTGTACCATAATATATACAAGCAGTACATAATGTAGTGTACCATAATATATACAAGCAGTACATAATGTAGTGTACCATAATATATACAAGTGGTATGTAATGTAGTGTACCATAATATATACAAGTGGTATGTAATGTAGTGTACCATAATATATACAAGTGGTACATAATGTAGTGTACCATAATATATACAAGCAGTACATAATGTAGTGTACCATGATATATACAAGCAGTACATAATGTAGTGTACCATGATATATACAAGCAGTACATAATGTAGTGTACCATAATATATACAAGCAGTACATAATGTAGTGTACCATAATATATACAAGCAGTACATAATGTAGTGTACCATAATATATACAAGCAGTACATAATGTAGTGTACCATGATATATACAAGCAGTACATAATGTAGTGTACCATGATATATACAAGCAGTACATAATGTAGTGTACCATGATATATACAAGCAGTACATAATGTAGTGTACCATAATATATACAAGCAGTACATAATGTAGTGTACCATGATATATACAAGCAGTACATAATGTAGTGTACCATGATATATACAAGCAGTACATAATGTAGTGTACCATGATATATACAAGCAGTACATAATGTAGTGTACCATAATATATACAAGTGGTACATAATGTAGTGTACCATAATACACTGCATACAAGTGGTATGTATTGCACTAGATTAAACTAATTTTATTCATTGTCCGCCACATTATCTAAGCTTAAAAATGTATTTACGGTGCAGATGCTCTGCATATTACAGCTTTAGTTGACATAATAATTAAATGTCTATACAAGTACTAAGATCTTGTGAGTACTAGAGCAGTCATTGTAATTGGTTGTGAGTACTAGAGTAGTCATGGTAATTGGTTGTGAGTACTAAAGTAGTCATGGTAATTGGTTGTGAGTACTAGAGTAGTCATGGTAATTGGTTGTGAGTACAAAGTATGGTAATTGGTTGTGGTATAGAATAGTCATGGTAATTGGTTGTGAGTACTAAAGTAGTCATGGTAATTGGTTGTGAGTACTAAAGTAGTCATGGTAATTGGTTGTGAGTACTAGAGCAGTCATTGTAATTGGTTGTGAGTACAAGAGCAGTTATGGTAATTGGCTGTGTGTATGAGAACAGTCATGGTAATTGGTTGTGAGTACTAGAGTAGTTATGGTAATTGGTTGTGAGTACTAGAGCAGTTATGGTAATTGGTTGTGAGTGCAAGAGCAGTTATGGTAATTGGTTGTGAGTACTAGAGCAGTCATTGTAATTGGTTGTGAGTACAAGAGTAGTCATGGTAATTGGTTGTGAGTACTAGATCAGTTATGGTAATTGGTTGTGAGTACAAGAGTAGTCATGGTAATTGGTTGCGAGTATGAGAGCAGTCATGGTAATTGGTTGTGAGTACTAGAGCAGTTATGGTAATTGGTTGTGAGTACTGGAGTAGTCAGGTAATTGGTTGTGAGTACTAGAGCAGTCATTGTAATTGGTTGTGAGTACAAGAGCAGTTATGGTAATTGGTTGTGTGTATGAGAACAGTCATGGTAATTGGTTGTGAGTGCAAGAGCAGCTATGGTAATTGGTTGTGAGTACTAGAGCAGTCATTGTAATTGGTTGTGAGTACAAGAGTAGTCATGGTAATTGGTTGTGAGTACTAGATCAGTTATGGTAATTGGTTGTGAGTACTAGAGCAGTTATTGTAATTGGTTGTGAGTACTAGAGTAGTCATGGTAATTGGTTGTGAGTACTAGAGTAGTCATTGTAATTGGTTGTGAGTACTAGAGCAGTTATGGTAATTGGTTGTGAGTACAAGAGTAGTCATGGTAATTGGTTGTTAGTACTAGAGTAGCTATGGTAATTGGTTGTGAGTACAAGAGTAGTCATGGTAATTGGTTGTGAGTACTAGAGCAGTTATGGTAATTGGTTGTGAGTACAAGAGTAGTCATGGTAATTAGTTGCGAGTACTAGAGTAGTCATGGTAATTGGTTGTGAGTACTAAAGTAGTCATGGTAATTGGTTGCAATTGTTAGTGACTGGGATTTTAAATAGTTATTACATGCACAACATAAATCCAGCACAATTGTTTTTTTAGATGTTGTATTCTTCAGTATTATACAGGATCGTATATATCACACGGTACACTATCAGAACCAGTATAGCTGTAGCCACCCTACTGTACAAGAGTGAAACACATACACCAGTCCAGCACACTGCACTTAATTTTGATGGTGGTTGATTTCAACTTGTGGCTATAAGAAAGCTTAACAGTTGTATTTATTTGATGGTAGTTTATATGAGTATAGGCTCTGTATATTTGATGGTAGTTTATATGAGTATAGGCTCTGTATATTTGATGGTAGTTTATATGAGCATAGGCTCTGTATATTTGATGGTAGTTTATATGAGTATAGGCTCTGTTTATTTGATGGTAGTTTATATGAGTATATGCTCTGTATATTTGATGGTAGTTTATATGAGTATAGGCTATGTTTATTTGATGGTAGTTTATATGAGTATAGGCTCTGTATATTTGATGGTAGTTTATATGAGCATAGGCTCTGTATATTTGATGGTAGTTTATATGAGTATAGGCTCTGTTTATTTGATGGTAGTTTATATGAGTATAGGCTCTGTATATTTGATGGTAGTTTATATGAGTATAGGCTCTGTATATTTGATGGTAGTTTATATGAGTATAGGCTCTATATATTTGATGGTAGTTTATATGAGTATAGGCTCTGTATATTTGATGGTAGTTTATATGAGTATAGGCTCTGTATATTTGATGGTAGTTTATATGAGTATAGGCTCTGTATATTTGATGGTAGTTTATATGAGTATAGGCTCTGTATATTTGATGGTAGTTTATATGAGTATAGGCTCTGTATATTTGATGGTAGTTTATATGAGTATAGGCTCTGTATATTTGATGGTAGTTTATATGAGGTATAGGCTCTGTTTATTTGATGGTAGTTTATATGAGTATAGGCTCTGTTTATTAAGTGCAAACTAGAACTATTATTGACGTGATTAATATGACAATATGAACTGGGCTTTGGATCATTCTCTGAAATCTTGGTATTAGAGCAGGTCATACAGATGACAATATGAACTGGGCTTTGGATCATTCTCTGAAATCTTGGTATTAGAGCAGGTCATACAGATGACAATATGAACTGGGCTTTGGTAAGAATCATTCTCTGAAATCTTGGTATTAGAGCAGGTCGCACAGACGACAATATGAACTGGGCTTTGGCAAGAATCATTCTCTGAAATCTTGGTATTAGAGCAGGTCGCACAGACGACAATATGAACTAGGCTTTGGCAAGAATCATTCTCTGAAATCTTGTTATTAGAGCAGGTCGCACAGACGACAATATGAACTGGGCTTTGGCAAGAATCATTCTCTGAAATTTTGATATTAGAGCAGGTCGCACAGACGACAATATGAACTGGGCTTTGGCAAGAATCATTCTCTGAAATCTTGGTATTAGAGCAGGTCGCACAGACGACAATATGAACTGGGCTTTGAAGTGGAATGTGACACTGATATATACAACTAAGTTTTGTACTGAAGTATTGTAAGCTTAAGTATTGTTGTAATCTGACAAGAGGTTTAGTAGAGGCTTAGTAGAGGTTTAGTAGAGGCTTAGTAGAGGTTTAGTAGAGGTTTAGTAGGGGTTTAGTAGAGGTTTAGTAGAGGTTTAGTAGAGGTTTAGTAGAAGCAATGTGGAAAGAATACGTGAATTGCTATTTATAGCAATATTTAAGCACCCAATGATCTATCCCCACTCTGTGGCTCTAGTTACCTCCCCTGACGTTCATCCACAGAATGTTAATGAATAAGGAATGTTAATGACGTGATAATAACGTTCACGTGTTGGACTACCAATGCTCCAATGATTGTTTTGGTTTATGGTTGCCCCAAGTTACAGAGTAACTTTCAAGATGATATCTTACACGGTATTCCCAAAAACGAAACATTAAACAGTATCTATTTATAGTAACAAGTCGGACATTTTGGATCTTAAGTACTTTTCTTCATAAAGACACATGACACCTTACCAGAATGTCCAGTAGCAACGATAAACATTGCACCTACATCTGCCGACACCAATAGTAGCGTAATAGCCCAACGGTCACGGCAAGCTACAATATAAGGTGTTGTGCATTCATACCTAGAACTAGGTGCATATTGTACCTACAATATGTGTATTAGGTGCATCGTGCATCCAGGTGTTGAATTAGGTGTAAATTAAACCACAATATGTGTATTAGGTGCGATGTGCATCCATGCCTAGAACTAGGTGCAAATTATACCTACGACTAGAAGTTGTCCCCCTTTTCCTTTCTTAATGGTGTAGTTATCCCCCTTGGTGAACTCTATACTCCCCTGTTTACCACTGGTAAGGTCATGGTTAATACTGAAAAATAAAACAGCAACAGAAATATAACCCTTTCAACACCATATAGCTCTAAATAGGCATACAAAAATTGTAGATCCAGATGAGCCATCTTATCAGGATCTGCATCTTTTGCCAGTAATATTACTACTTTTAGACTTTAAAATTACCTATTTTGATAAATGAACTGGTCCAAATGTAATTTTCTTATTAATTTATTGGTCTAAAAATATCATTCACCAGTTCATGTCAGTTACTTGGTGTTGAATGGGTTAATTAGATCTTGGTGTTGAATGGGTTAATTAGATATTGGTGTTGAATGGGTTAATTAGATCTTGGTGTTGAATGGGTTAATTAGATCTTGGTGTTGAATGGGTTAATTAGATATTGGTGTTGAATGGGTTAATTAGATATTGGTGTTGAATGGGTTAATTAGATCTTGGTGTTGAATGGGTTAATTAGATCTTGGTGTTGAATGGGTTAATTAGATCTTGGTGTTGAATGGGTTAATTAGATCTTGGTGTTGAATGGGTTAATTAGATCTTGGTGTTGAATGGGTTAATTAGATCTTGGTGTTGAATGGGTTAATTAGATATTGGTGTTGATCTGGTTGCTTAGTTGGCTGAGATGGTACATTGGTCGCCAGATCGGACAGGTGGGTTTTCTCCGGGTACTCCGGTTTCCTCCCACATGAAATACCACATTTACGCTCTCATCTGCCCAACGAGAGTGATTAATATAAGTTGTTAAAGCTTGTTTCGCCATCACTGTAAAATAAATAAAGTTTGAACTTGTTTTAGTTGGTTGAGCGATCGCTCTGTAGTCCTGGGTTGAAGCAATGAATTGGCTGCATAAAAATACATCCGGGATGAAATACTTGAAATGGTTTGTCATATAAACCTCTAAATGGGGATGAATTTTAATGTCTGCATTTCTGGAATTTGTGACAGTACCTTCTTGGTGAAGAGCGACATACATGCGGAAAGATGTGCAGAGGAGATAATTGAAAACGTCGGTAAAATATATGCATTAAGTAACCAAGTAACTCACATGGACTGGTCCATGATATTCATAAACCAATAAATGAATCAGACAATCACATTTGGACAAGTTCATTTATCAAAATGGGTAATTATGTCTAAAAATAGTCATATCACTGGCAAAAAGTGCAGATCCTGATGAGACGGCTCGTCACGAGCCGGCTCATCTGGATCTATACTTTTTGTAAGCCTATTTAGAGGTCTGTGGTGTTGAAAGGGTTAATTTTAAAATGTCTATTTCCTTTATCTCAAAGTCGGTTATGTCAAAGTACCGATTCAAATACTATCATTTTGCAAATAACCAGCTACAGTTATGTCAAATTTCGGCTAAATCGAATTCCTTCTCTGTCCTGTAAGTGTAAATGTGCAGCATTTCACACTCTTTATGTCAACGTGCCAATTTGTTGTCGAAGTGCGAAGTTATTTCGCCAAAATTACTTGATCGAAGATGCAACACCGTGTCTGTGCAAACAATCGGTAAAGTTAGTCATAGTGCTTATTGTGACAGTAGTTACAATGTGTTCACTACAGGTACACACTAATTGGTAATTACCAATTAACAAATAATTCGACAAACTTATCGTCATATTAATTAATATTAAATTAATTAGCTTGTTTTGGTTGAAATTAAAATATTTCTATGTGTAAGCAAAATTAACTAAATGTTTAAATAATGAGTGAAAAACCAACTTACAATAGCAGACGATATATTCCAGTATTATTTTATAAGTTTCTCAATTATTGCATGGTTGTTTTTTTATTGCAATTTCTTAAAGCAGCATTACATCGTAATAAAGGATGTTTTGGGTAAAATATAAATATTATGTGTGTGTGTTTACAAAAATCTAAATAGTCGCTCAGAAACGCTAAAATTCCAATAAATTTAAACCGTCGTATACGCGAATTTGTTTATCAACACATGAAATATAAACACGCACAACGCGCATGCGTGAAACAATAGAGGATGTAGAAAACAACGTATATATTTTGAACATGAAATACTATCTATCTATCTTCCTCTAATGTCGCACCCATCGCGGGGATGTAGAAATGTTCCTAAAAGACTTAGCTAACATAGGTATGAATCAACATATCAAGTAATTTAATTAAAAAAGACAACGTTGGACAAATGGGGTCGATGCATTCTGAATGTAAAAAAGTGCGGACGATGCGTTCCGGTTGTAAACAAGTGCGTGACCGATTGACTCGGAAAGTCCTACTTTCGGTTTCGAGTTTGTTTTATCACAAAAAAAACTGTTTACCAAAAGAACATAAGCATACAAAGTATAATGTTAGAATGTGTAGCAGCATTGCTACCCATACGTAAAAATTGAATTTTTCAAATATATTTTATTTCATACGATGTAATGCTGCTTTAAATCAAATGTAAATGTTGCTTACATGTTGCGTGTGTTTGTTTATTTTAAATATATATTGTCCTATTTAAAGGGCAAGCCATTTCTTCTTATGAACATCAGTACTTCCCGAATCCTATGCTTGTATGCCTGGCGACAGGCTGGTAGGCAATTGGTAACCATTATTTAACTAACTGGCGGCTCACCAACCGGCCATATCAGAACGAATCCCTGAAGAGTTTTTCGAACCTTCAACCTCCTGCTCCGTAGGTGGACACCTTAACCACTAGGCCATGGAGACGGTGGAATACATGTATGTGTTGTATGTATTAAATAATATATTATGGTGCTATTTGTTTTCTTTGCCCATGTTACCGTTATAACATACAATGACTACTTGGAAAATGATTTATCATGGGACGGGTGTAGAGGTGTAAAGCTTGTGAAACATCATCTTGGGAAATATGGTAAACGGCAGTTATGTTAAACTTATGTAAAAGTATTATGTTCAGTGACCGAATTCAACATAGCGGATGCAGGATTCTCTCTGTCTGACTCTTTGTCTGCGCCACTTCTTCTAAAGGTGCACGGATAGTTTAAATGATCTCACATGGCAACTTTCCAGCGTTTACTGGTGGAAGAAGACAACTGTGACTGTGGGCACAATTTTTCAGGCACAATAGTAGAACCACTGACCATTCCGAAAACCACTTGGGTAGCTTCATCATACGAACAAATTCATACTTGGAGTCAATGACATTAACTACTCAGTCACATTAACTACTCAGTCAACTACATTAACTACTCAGTCAACGACATTAACTACTCAGTCAACGACATTAACTACTCAGTCAACGACATTAACTACTCAGTCAACGACATTAACTACTCAGTCAACGACATTAACTACTCAGTCAACGACATTAACTACTCAGTCAATGACATTAACTACTCAGTCAACGACATTAACTACTCAGTCACATTAACTACTCAGTCAACTACATTAACTACTCAGTCAACGACATTAACTACTCAGTCAACGACATTAACTACTCAGTCAACGACATTAACTACTCAGTCAACGACATTAACTACTCAGTCAATGACATTAACTACTCAGTCAACGACATTAACTACTCAGTCAACAACATTAACTACTCAGTCAACGACATTAACTACTCAGTCAACGACATTAACAACTCAGTCAACGACATTAACTACTCAGTCAACGACATTAACAACTCAGTCAACGACATTAACTACTCAGTCAATGACATTAACTACTCAGTCAACAACATTAACTACTCAGTCATGGAAGCACATGTTATTACTTTTATCTCTGAACATCATTTTAATTAAATTTATTATTTATATCTATAGTTCTTTACACAGCCTTTACTTGAATGTAGGACGTTTTGGCCAGCGGACGTTTTGGCCAGGACGTTTTGGCCCGGATGTTTTGGCCAGCGGACGTTTTGGTCAGCTGGGTTTTCAGGGTAGGACGTTTTGGCCAAAATGAGTTTTTGAGGGGAAAATTTTTTATTTAAGTTAAAACAAAAACTTAAGTAATTTCGAGAATACGGCCCAGGATGGCTCTATTTAGCAAGTGGGTGATGCTGTGCTTTCAGAAGTATTTGATTTACTCAGTTGAACTACTTTGAATTTAATTACGAATTGCAATTCCAATAATGTGAGGGGAAATTTTCTGTTTTGGTTGTTAATGTAACACCTTTGAAGTATTTGATTTACTCAGTTGAACTACTTTGAATTTAATTACGAATTGCAATTCCAATAATGTGAAACCTTTGAAGTATTTGATCTACTCAATTGAACTACTTTGAGATAAATGCAATTACTAAATATCCTCTTTGAACTCCACTAATTGAAATTATTGTTATTGCAATTTGTATTTAACTGTAGGTGATAATTTTTGGGTAGGAACACTAAATTCTCAGCCCTCTCACAACTTTCTCATAACAATCTCTACTGTTCCACAATGGAGATCATCAACACCAAACGCGGCGGCAAAAAACTATGTCTAGATGGTTTGATGTACACTGTCAAGGTCGAGTCCAAAACCAAAGATGAAATCAAATGGCGATGTGTCCGTCGAGTAGCTGACTCCTGCTGTGCAATTCTACAGACGACCAAAGGCTTCGAGCAGCCCCAAGTCATCAAAGAACACAATCATCTTGCAGACCACACATCAGTAGCTGTAGAAAAGTTGCGTCAGGGTATGAAAGAGCAAGCCTGCACCACCAACGACAAACCAAACCAGATCTTCACCTTCTCTACTGCTGCGGCTCCTGACGAAGTCAAGACCAGACTCCCCACTGCAGACACGGTCAAGAGAGTCCTGCGACGCACCAGAGCAGCACATCGACCCAAAGATCCACAACGACTACAAGACTTGGTGATCGAGAACCAGTGGACCCAAACTGCCGGTGATGCTCCTACTGCCTTCTTGCACTTTGACAACGGCCCTGATGCTGACGAGAGAGTTGTCGTCTTTTCTACACAAGACCATCTTCAACGCCTTGCATCCTGTGACACCTGGTGTATGGACGGTACATTTGCAGTGGCTCCTCACCTCTTCGGCCAACTCTATGTCATCCACGGTTCTGTCAACGGTGTCTTCCTGCCACTCGTCTATGCCCTCCTCCAACGCAAGACCCAGACAACCTACGAGACACTTCTCAACGTTCTCGACCAGGCTGGCTGTGATCCCTCTGTGATAATCATAGACTTTGAACGTAGTGTAGAAAATGCAATTACTTCTATTTAATAAATGAAATACATCTTATACTTCTAACAACCAAAACAGAAAATTTCCCCTCAAAAACTCATTTTGGCCAAAACGTCCTACCCTGAAACCCAGCTGGCCAAAACGTCCGCTGGCCAAAACGTCCGGGCCAAAACGTCCTGGCCAAAACGTCCGCTGGCCAAAACGTCCGTTCACCCCTTTACTTACATGTTATTTGTGGCAAACTTAAGAACAGATTCCTTGTCTGCGATCATGATGAGTTTGGTCAAAGTCTCAATGATATGGTCACTCTGCAGAATGATATCTCCCTGAAGAATTCAACAACATTATGAAGAATGAATTAGAATTGGACAACGTTATGACAAAAGAAATTGGATCACTTTATGATGAATGAATTGGACAATATTATGAAGAATGAATTAGAAATCAACAGTATGAAGAACAAATTAGACAACAGTGGTGAGAATGAAGTAGAAACAATTATGAAGAATGAAGTAGAAACAATTATGAAGAAAGAAGTAGAAACCATTATGAAGAATGAAGTAGAAACCATCATGAAGAATGAAATAGAAACCATTATGAAGAATGAAGTAGAAACCATTATGAAGAATGAAATAGAAACCATTATGAAGAATGAAGATGGATTACTGGGACAACTGTTAACACATTTAAGATGGATTACTGGGACAACTGTTAACACATTTAAGATGGATTACTGGGACAACTGTTAACACATTTAAGATGGATTACTGGGACAACTGTTAACACATTTAAGATGGATTACTGGGACAACTGTTAACACATTTAAGATGGATTACTGGGACAACTGTTAACACATTTAAGATGGATTACTGGGACAACTGTTAACACATTTAAGATGGATTACTGGGACAACTGTTAACACATTTAAGATGGATTACTGGGACAACTGTTAACACATTTAAGATGGATTACTGGGACAACTGTTAACACATTTAAGATGGATTACTGGGACAACTGTTAACACATTTAAGATGGATTACTGGGACAACTGTTAACACATTTAAGATGGATTACTGGGATGACTGTTAACACATTGTCACGTGTAATGAATACATGACACAATGGATCCATTAACCATTCAGTTTGACATATAGGATCTTACACTCCTGATGATTTCATACCATATTTTATGATACGAGTTTTGGAATCTTGCTATCCTTTTGACGAGCTTAATAGCAAAATTCCAAAAAAGAGTTTCACAAAATATGGTATGAAATCGTCACGAGTGTAAGATACTGTTCATCACATTACCATAGTGCGCTCGTTTTAATAAATAATGTTGTTACTTTCGTTTTGGCACCAAGTGCCAGCGCAACTTATCATATTGTCACTAAATTGTCATGACGTCACTATGCAAAACTGCGTTATATTTATGTTTTAAACAGCGCTTAGTTATGTAGGGACTCGCGTTAAATCGTTATTTGATTTATCGTTATTTACCAATTCACCTAGAAATATTCATAATTTAAAGTTTAATTTACAAATTACTCTCTCAAACAATCGGCATCCTTCCAGGTGTTATTACACATGTGTTGATATAAGAAAACATGTGATGGCTGAATTACATTGGATACAAGCAAAGTTATGTGATAATGGAAAGTTATTACCTAGGCATATGACAGAACCAAGTGTTATTATTGAAATATACGTTGCATGAAATGATAAATACAAGTAGCAAACATGCATACATTATAGAAGACACTGGGAGTTGATTCATGCAGCCCAATATGTATCCTTGATGTAGCAGTTGTGCACAAGAAACTGGCACATCAGATGCCTGTACGGTTTCATGCATTGCTTTCAATACTGTTCAGTTGCGAGCCGATTCGTATAAATATTTGCGTGTAATTGACGAATTTGACCTACATTATAATTATGACCCTTGTATGACCTCTGATGTATCTCCGAGGTAATATTTATGACCCTTGTATGACCTCTGATGTATCTCTGAGGTAATATTTATGACCCTTGTATGACCTCTGATGTATCTCTGAGGTAATTTTTATTGTGATGAACACTTGTGTAAAGCTTGAGAACATTATCTCTCGTGGGCCATATTAAGCATTTAAGTGCGGAAATAACACTTAACATTTGACCCCTCAGTGTGACATTGACCTTTCTGATACAGATCTGATTGTCATACATCGTATATGTAGTGTATTGTCCAGTTGCACAAAGAATCCTGAGATGATCTGCCGTACTCGGCCAGTACTCAAAATAATAATATTTTTAGTTTAATCGTATTTTTTGCTCATTTCGTTTTACATATACATGTGAATACAAAACATGACAAATTAAAGGAATGCAAACGGGTCGGGTCACAAGTTCTAGCAACATTGCCGAAGGGGAATCGTATGACCGTTGATCCCAAAGTGTGACCTTGACCGTAGAGGTACGGACCGGACTGTGCACACAACATGCATTCACATTGTGCTGATCTCTTGTGCACTAGATCGTGATATTCTCTCCAGTATTTGGCAAGAAATTGCTTGAAAAATACACGCCAACCTTTAACCCCAAAGTGTGACCTTGACCGTAGAGGTACAGACCGGACTGTGCACACAACATGCATTCACATTGTGCTGAACTCTTGTGCGCTAGATCATGATATTCTCTCCAATATTTGGCAAGAAATTGCTTGAAAAATACACACCGACCTTTAACCCCAAAGTGTGACCTTCACTTATGACATAAAGACCTGAATGTGTACACACAGTATAATGTCTGATTGTGCTTCATGAAATTTGCTGCAGTACTTGGAGAGATATCACCGGCCATGTACAATGTCACCTGTGGTCCAGCCAACAAAGCAGCAACTAAGTTTAATACTCTCTAAACCTTTCCGTGGGGGGGGGGGGGAGACATAAAAATATATAAAGTAATTAGTGAAAGCATTAATTAAAATAGATAAATAAATGATTGATTGATAACAATTTGTAAGATATTAGGATATATAATTATATAACACAAGTTGGTATAAATCACTGGCACAATTCTAAAAGGGTGCAACTATATTTTTGCAATTTTTCAGAAATAAAAATCTAAGTAACACTCTTTTAAAACTAGCAGATTAAACCGGTTTAAAAAAAAAAAATAAGTAGTTATTGATCTCTAAGAAAGGTGCCATGAAGGAATATATCGCATTCTAATAATGTTATTTTACCCTTTCAAGTTGCTTAGAGTCCTCCTGTATTAAAAGCATTGCAAATTATCTTAAATTCAAGTTAGTTGGTAACATGTAGTAAAAACACACTAAGAAATCTATACACAACTGCTTCATGGAATACACACATAGTTGTACAAACACACATATATACACAACTGCTTCATGGAACACACATATAGTTGTACAAACACACATCTATACACAACTGCTTCATGGAATACACACATAGTTGTACAAACACACATCTATACACAACTGCTTCATGGAATACACACATAGTTGTACAAACACACATCTATACACAACTGCTTCATGGAATACACACATAGTTGTACAAACACACATCTATACACAACTGCTTCATGGAACACACACATAGTTGTACAAACACACATCTATACACAACTGCTTCATGGAACACACACATAGTTGTACAAACACACATCTATACACAACTGCTTCGTGGAACACACACATAGTTGTACAAACACACATATATACACAACTGCTTCGTGGAATACACACATAGTTGTACAAACACACATCTATACACAACTGCTTCATGGAATACACACATAGTTGTACAAACACACATCTATACACAACTGCTTCATGGAACACACACATAGTTGTACAAACACACATCTATACACAACTGCTTCATGGAATACATACATAGTTGTACAAACACACATCTATACACAACTGCTTCATGGAATACACACATAGTTGTACAAACACACATCTATACACAACTGCTTCGTGGAATACACACATAGTTGTACAAACACACATCTATACACAACTGCTTCATGGAATACACACATAGTTGTACAAACACACATCTATACACAACTGCTTCATGGAATACACACATAGTTGTACAAACACACATCTATACACAACTGCTTCATGGAATACACACATACAAATACACCCTCTCCCTCTCTATATACATACATGTATAGATATACAGGGGTGGGGGTATAGAGTTTCCAGGGTCTGCCTGCTGGGAAATACCCTCCCACTCTATATACATGCACATATAGATACACAGGGGTGGGGTACAATTTCAAGGGTCAGCCTGCTGGGAAATACCCTCCCTCTCTATATACATACATGTATAGATATACAGGGGTGGGGGTATAGAGTTTCCAGGGTCTGCCTGCTGGGAAATACCCTCCCACTCTATATACATGCACATATAGATATACAGGGGTGGGGTACAGTTTCAAGGGTCAGCCTGCTGGGAAATACCCTCCCTCTCTATATACATACATGTATAGATATACAGGGGTGGGGGTATAGAGTTTCCAGGGTCTGCCTGCTGGGAAATACCCTCCCACTCTATATACATGCACATATAGATATACAGGGGTGGGGTACAGTTTCAAGGGTCAGCCTGCTGGGAAATACCCTCCCTCTCTATATACATACAGTATAGATATACAGGGGTGGGGGTATAGAGTTTCCAGGGTCTGCCTGCTGGGAAATACCCCCCACTCTATATACATACACATATAGATATACAGGGGTGGGGTACAGTTTCAAGGGTCAGCCTGCTGGGAAATACCCCCTACACTCTATATACATACACGAATAGATATACAGGGGTGGGGTGGGGGGTAGGGTTTCAAGGGTCAGTCTGCTGGGAAATACCCCCCACACTCTATATACATACACGTATAGATATACAGGGGTGGGGTGGGGGTAGAGTTTAAAGGGTCAGCCTGCTGGGAAATACCCCCCACACTCTATATATCCTGGGTATACCGATAACCGGTGACATAAGCATTAGCCTGTGTATTTTTGTTCCAAAACGAGGCTGTGCAAATAATGTTCACTCTCAATTAAGCATAATCATATTTATTTTATTGTATGCAATATTAGTTAGTAAGAAATAAATCATAATTAAATCAAAAACAAAGTGAAAGCAACAGCACATGCCTCCATCTTTTATTTACGCGGTGATACCAATAACCGATGACGATGTAAATTTCACCTCACAAGTTCATACCAATAGCAATAAATGCCATATACGGCAATCATGTGACGTCGCATGAGTAGCAGGCACCTTACAAATGTCAAATGCAGCCGATAGATAACAAATTCATTGAAATTCACCTTAATATTGACAACATGAACAAAAACTTAAGAGTGTAAGAGGAAAAAACAAGTTTTGAATAAATTAAGGTAAATTTACCCGTAGAAATGACATTTCAGCTAGTTTTTGCTATGGACAGTTGCAGAAATCCGACGGAAATTGTCAATAGTAAACACAAAATGACCATGTGCGGTTCATTTGGATTAATTCTGATATCACCGCTTATTAGTATTCACCGATATTAGGGTCATTGGGGATACATACACGTATAGATATACAGGGGTGGGGGTAGAGTTTTAAGGGTCAGCCTGCTGGGGAATACCCCCTACACTCTATATACATACATATATAGATATAAATAATGTTTCCTTTTTGACGAAATGTACATTAGAGTTTAAAACAGATTGCATACATAATCTCCAACATTTGATACAGAAGGAATCTACTGAAGCTGCTCACCTTAGATACATTCTCCATCTTAGATCCATTCTCTTCCACACTTCCTACCACAATGACAAGAATACCATCCATAAAAGAACTTGTCAAAATCCCTGAAACAGATAATGAACCAGCTCATTTAAGAAATGAAAAAGAGATAGAGTACCAGCACGTTTCGGTGAGAACCAGGATTCGGTACCCTATACTGACAGAGATGGAGTACCAGCATGTCTCAGTGAGAACAAGTATTCGGTAAAAATAAAAAAATATGTTTAAAATAAAGTAATATTTTTCTTATTTTTCCTAGAAAGTAAGGCTTGACATTTCATTCTAATCTTCCAATCCCTAAAGTGTGCTGAAGGTTAAAGTCACTAATTGTTTACTAAGGTGTCTCTCCGATTGCTACTTTCAATACATTTTGGCTGTCCGATTAGCGCAGTGGTTAGCGCGCTCGCTTCTCACCAATGCAACCCAGGTTCGATCCTTGGACCGGGAAGCATGTGAGATGGTAAGGTGGTCGCCAGATCGGACAGGTGGGTTTTCTCCGGGTACTCCGGTTTCCTCCCACACGAATGACCACATATACGCTTTCATCCGCACCAACGAGAGTGATTAATATAAGTTGTTAAAACTTGCTTTGTAATCGTTGTAAAATAAATAAAGTTTAAATAAAAACATTTTTGGCCATCGTTATTACTGGTTCCACTGTTACTACAAACTCAAGATTCATTAAGGTAGACCATATGGTCCAGGAGAAGTTGAAGATAAATTCCAGATGGTTGCCATTTTGGATTATGGATGAGACTGAGTGTAGCTATTGCTTGATCTACTAGCTGCCGCGATGTACCATATCAAGTTTCATCACAATCAATCCAGATGACAGGTTCAAATCAATGTCCATAGCAACACTTAACCCTTTCCCTCATAGAAGCACCTCTTGACGTTATTACCAATACGACATACATTGATAATGTAGTAGCCAAACCAATGTTCATAATAAAGGCCAGAATCTCATGTAGTCCCAGTAATATCTATGGAGGTGGGATAGATATGGCGACTACTTATCCACTGCATGATAGCTAAATGGTTGTCGTTTGTGTGGAGATATAATAGTATATTAATCTAAATCTCTATGTAGTCCCAGTAATATCTATGGAGGTGGGATAGATATGGTGACTACTTATCCACTGCATGATAGCTAAATGGCTGTCGTTTGTGTGGAGATATAATAGTATATTAACCTAAATCTCTATGTAGTCCCAGTAATATTTATGGAGGTGGGATAGATATGGTGACTACTTATCCACTGCATGATAGCTAAACAGCTGTCATTTGTATGGAGATATAATAGTATATTAACCTAAATCTCTACGTAGTCCCAGTAATATCTATGGAGGTGGGATAGATATGGTGACTACTTATCCACTGCATGATAGCTAAACAGCTGTCATTTGTATGGAGATATAATAGTATATTAACCTAAATCTCTATGTAGTCCCAGTAATATCTATGGAGGTGGGATAGATATGGTGACTACTTATCCACTGTATGATAGCTAAATGGCTGTCGTTTGTATGGAGATATAATAGTATATTAACTTAAATCTCTATGTAGTCCCAGTAATATCTATGGAGGTGGGATGGATATGGTGACTACTTATCCACTGTATGATAGCTAAACAGCTGTCGTTTGTATGGAGATACATTTTGTATAATAGTATATTAACCTAAATCTCTATGAAGGAAAGGGTTAACATACCATTTATGAGAGAGAATGGAACTCGATCTTTTATCTTGAAATCTTTCTCCTCAACCACAAACATCGTAGAATCAGTCAAGAATAACACCCGTTTGCGGCTCTTGTATCCATGGCGATCATACTTCGTAACATAAGTACAGTACTGTAAACATAACAAGAAATAATTTAAAGCTCCTATATAAAAAATTTCTATGTTATTCAAATGGAAAATTAAAACTATAATTTAATGTAAACTTATCTTAGTATTAAAGTTAGTGATTTTGTAAATAAACACTGCTATAAAGGGAATTAATTACAAATAGCAATTTCACAACTTGTGTGAAGACCATCAGCAGTTTGTTTAATACCCAATTATAACTTACTATTGAAAATTGAACAATAGTCATAATTTCTAATCATTCACTAATTAGAATATCTTTAATTTATACAAATTTAATTTAGCTTGTTTGCGAAACAAGTTCTTACAACTTGTATTAATCATTTGCGAGACCTCATTCCTGATGGAATCCATCGCCACGAGGGAGAGCGAAGAGGCAATGTGGATTTTAAATGCCTTGCCTAAGTGTACAATCATAACGGCTCAAGCGGGGAGCGAAATCCGGGCCTTTCACATCTGAAGCAAAAGCGTTACCACTGTGCTATCATTCAGAATATCCGACGTACCTCAACGGGCACCAGGGTAGAACCACCAACATTCCACAATTTGACACATCGAGAGGGATTCGAACCTATAGGGGTGATGTGCAAGTGACTTGCAGTCAACATCCTTAACCACTCGGCCATCTGAAATAATACACATACAAACCTTGATGTTCTCATTGGTCTGTTTAAATGTAGCAAGGAGGGATTTCTTGTGGCTCTCATGGTGTGCAGCTGAAACAATGAACAAAAACATGCATGTACATTGTAACAAGTTTATAATCACAGTAGTAAACAGGAAAATCTACAAAATATCCGAGAGTAATACGGCAATGGCTACTATGAATCACTTTCAGCGGCTTCATATTTTCGAGGAATCTTGAAATTTTCAATCGTGATATGTAGCCACTAGTCTATTATATTTTAATAAAATCTTAAATTAGTGAGAATGTTATTATAGAGGTTTGACTGTAGTGGCGTCCATGGTCCAGTGGTAGAGCGTCGGATTTGGAATCGAGCGGTCCCGGGTTCGTTACTCGGTCAGACCACGTATGTAGTGTGTGTCATTGAGCAAGCAAGGCACCTCACACACATTGCTTAGTACTGGTTAACCAGTTAGGTCGGCTAAGCCTGCCCAGGAAAACATGTCTCGGTCCCCACAAGGGGTTTGACATTAATGGAACATACATACATACTGCATATTTTAACTGGCCAATAAGGACAACTTTTAGTGTATCCCTTGTGTGGTTATAGACAGCTTTGACTACATACATACCTAATCTACTGTCCACAAAAAGATCATTGACACTGTGTTTGTAGGAATCTTTCTTTCCTTTAAACAATCTCTCTGCCACTACCTTCTGCGCCATCTTCGATAAAACAAATAAAAATAAGACATATGACCCATGTTTGTTTCAAATGTAACATGTACAGACAAATTGATTTTACAATAGATTAATCCAGGCATTTAAATTCCACGTTGCCTCTTCTCTCTCCCTCGTGGCGATGGATTCCATCAGGAATGAGGTCTCGAGAGAGATTAATATAAGTTATAAGAACTTGTTTCGCAATCGAGCTAGAATAAATTTGTATAAACTAATCATTCTCGACACCTCATTCCTGATGGAATCCATCGCCATGTTGGAGAGAGAAGAGGCAACGTGGAGTTCACCGTTGTTCTGACGCTGCTCGAACTACCAGCCAAACAATATTTGATAGACATTTGATACAAAGTAAATTAAAAATAACAACCCAGAAACAATATGCGGAAGTCGTGATAGCACCGTGGTAGTGAATTCGTTTCAGGTGTGAGCGACAGTGAAGTCGGTTATCTGTTTATTGATTCAGTATTTGTGTTTGAATGTATTCGGAAGAATTTGTAGTAGCAATGCATTTATACATGTACGTGAACAATGCATTTTTTTGGGGGCTTTTTGCGATGTAATGTCGCTTTAAGGAGTTTATGGACCTCGCCAATCTTCAAGTGATACATGAACAAGTACAAGAATGTATATTCAGGGACCACAGAACGAGCTTTGTAATACCTGTCCTTTCATGGTAGGAGGCAGTTTCTTCACATAACTAAGCACCAGGTTCCTCATACATAACTTCTCCAGAATCTGTGACGTCTGCAACAAAGACAGGAACAAGTTTTAAGAATAGACATTTTCCCATTTTTTATTCAAATAACCAAGGAGTCCTTCGCTCCCATATGGTTCCATTTAGAATTGTTTTTCCAATCAAGCTACCATATATTTTCAACAGGAGAACAGGTGTACAGACAAACAGACAGACAATATATAAATAAACAGACATACAGACAAACAGACAGACAATATATAAATAAACAGACAAACAGAACAAACAATATATGAATAAACTAAGGATGGCAATAAATAGCGATTTTGCTATTTGAATATTCGGTCAGGAAGGTATTTGACGATGTTTGAGAAATGATAATGTTTGAGTTTTGATTGGCACATAAATCATTTCTGAAATAATTCAGGTTCAAGGTCACTCTTGGGATGGGACCACCATTTGGCCTATGGTCTTATAGTAAGTAATGTTTACTAAAGGCAACCAACGAAATTGAAACATGCATGCAGAAACATCGACGAGAAACTAGGTAAAAACGACCAGATCACTGATATGCCCTTGTGGTCCCGACCGGAAGACCTTATTCTATCAACAAATACTTTTTATTTCATGGAGATCGGTCAAATAACACCAGAATGGCACATTGTTTCATCGTGAACAGCAGGAAATGAAATGTTGTCGTTTTGGCTGGGCGTTCGGTTTTTGACAACATCCGATGTGAATGAGTGCTGATGCCTCATTGGTTAAAAATGAAACAGGTAAAATATAATAGTTTTATTTGTTTTAATTTTCAATGTTAACGGCCTTTGGTAAACATTACTTACTATATGACCATAGGCCATGTCTGGTGCCTGTGGATGGGACTTGTTAGAGGTGCCAGGAACAATCCCTAGACACAGTATTTTCCATTATCAAAGCATTAAATTGTGTTTTATGTTTATTTATCGTCGCTACCGGTTGCCCATATGAGCGACGCCTCCTGAAGAGATTAGTCATTTTAGATTTTTGGAGGATAGTGCAATGATACAGACAGAGACCCATTCCAGAGTCTCCTTTGGTTCTTTTACGTGCACAGTGTAAAGCACCGACACGAGACCTCGGTTTAACGTCCCATCTGAAAGACTGTTCATTTTATTAGGGTCAGACGGGGGATCGAACCTGTGATCCCTGGATTACCAGTCCAGCGTGTTACCACTGGACTACAGATCCGTCTGTTAAATTGTTAAATTGTTAAATTCAGTATTGTTTAGTTATATGCAATATGTAATTGTTGACGCCAGAAAGGTGACTGCTTAGTCACGCTTTCCAAAAAAAGTGGACGAGACAAAAACACCTGTCCAAAATTAGGTTGAACACACGGTAGACTTTACCTCTTGTAATAATTTAGGGGCAGATAACCATGATTTGTCCAGAACTGTTTTTGGAGTACATTTCCCCAGTCTAAGTAGATAATTCATCTTTGTAAACTTGACAAAGTCTCGGTTCTCATCACATTCCGGTTCATTCCGGTATTGAAAGCCCTTAACAAACCTGAAACATTTACATATATTTCATGTTTTATGGGAGCATGTCTATTTAAGAAATAATAAGTATCAACCTTCGGCCTTCGTGATATATTTCTACGCATAAGAACTTTTTATTATTTCGATTCTAACACGACTTACTTCTAATAATTTTAGACGAGAATCAAAGGAGTATTTTCTTCAAACGCAGTGCTACTCCGCTGCATTTGGCTTTCGAAATTTCCTCCCGCGTAAGGGGTGATGACGTTATTTTTTATGGAAAATATCAATCTAGTGCATAAATGAACAAAAGTTGTAACTGATCAATTTTGTCAAATAAAACTGTACAAAATAGTAACTGATACGTTACTTAACAGAAAAACAAGACGGACAAGAGATTATCTGATTCTAAAAATAGCTCACTTCCGTGAATTCCCACGGTAGTATTTACAAACATCACGTGACTTTCATTCATAAAACTTTACACGCATTGTATAAATGGAATAGCCAAAACACAGTGCGCGCGCAGCATAGTTCAAGGTAGGTATATCGCAGAATAACCCGAGGTAGATTTTACTCTACAAGTATGTATGTTATTAGCTGGGTCGTGTTAGAATAAGAGATAAGTGTTATAGATATATATATACTAGTTGTATTTCTAAGGAACACAATATAATGTCAGGGTTGGAGTTAGATAGCGATTTGGCAGATGTGGTTGCCCTGAATTGCCTAATTTCTCTCCATTTAGACTTTAGGCTCGAGTTCTTCGCATAGAAAATAGAGGACTTGAGCCGTGTCAACATACTTCTCCCTTGTATACCTTAAACCTCTACCTAGTTTCATAGCCTAGCTCTAACCCTGTTTCTTTTAAGAGACCATTCACGTTTAGTTTATACAAATTTATTTTAGCTCGATTGCGAAACAAGTTATTTCAACTTATATAAATCACTCTCGAGACCTCATTCCTGATGGAATCCATCGCCACGAGGGAGAGAGAAGAGGCAACATGGAATTTAAATGCCTTGCCTAAGGGCACAATCGTAACGGCTCCATTCACGTTTAAAGACTGCTGTTTGCATGTCCATCGTGTGGTTACTTTCTGCAACTACTGATTTAGAAGTCTTGATTGTGCATTCACTTCAGGTTTGAAAGGCTCGGAGTTTGCATCCAACTGTAGCCATTAGGTTCTGCCCTTAGGCAAGGTACTTCAATTCCACATAGCCTCATCTTTCTCCCCCTCATGGCGATGGATTCCATCTGGGATGAGGTATCGAGAGCGATTGTAATGTTGCAAGAACTTGCTTCACAATCGACTTTTACTGGAATACTACCAATAGTTATACCGGACTAGGAATAAAATCTTAACTTGAGGCCATATAATACTGTATACGCCATATAATACTGTATATGCCATATAATACTGTATATGCCATATAATACTGTATATGCCATATAATACTGTATACGCCATATAATACTGTATATGCCATATAATACTGTATACGCCATATAATACTGTATACACCATATAATACTGTATACGCCATATAATACTGTATACACCATATAATACTGTATACACCATATAATACTGTATATGCCATATAATACTGTATACGCCATATAATACTGTATACACCATATAATACTGTATATGCCATATAATACTGTATATGCCATATAATACTGTATACACCATATAATACTGTATATGCCATATAATACTGTATACGCCATATACTACTGTATACACCATATAATACTGTATACGCCATATAATACTGTATATGCCATATAATACTGTATATGCCATATAATACTGTATACGCCATATAATACTGTATACGCCATATAATACTGTATACTTCCTCTGCAACAGCAAGACCCAACAAGGTGCCATTCCAAGTTATGTTTCCAGCATGTGGTACAAGACCCAACCAGGTGCCATTCCAAGTTATGTTTCCAGCATGTGGTACAAGACCCAACAAGGTGCCATTCCAAGTTATGTTTCCAGCATGTGGTACAAGACCCAACCAGGTGCCATTCCAAGTTATGTTTCCAGCATGTGGTACAAGACCCAACAAGGTGCCATTCCAAGTTATGTTTCCAGCATGTGGTACAAGACCCAACCAGGTGCCATTCCAAGTTATGTTTCCAGCATGTGGTACAAGACCCAACCAGGTGCCATTCCAAGTTATGTTTCCAGCATGTGGTACAAGACCCAGCCAGGTGCCATTCCAAGTTATGTTTCCAGCATGTGGTACAAGACCCAGCCAGGTGCCATTCCAAGTTATGTTTCCTACATGTGGTACAAGACCCAGCCAGGTGCCATTCCAAGTTATGTTTCCTACATGTGGTACAAGACCCAGCCAGGTGCCATTCCAAGTTATGTTTCCTACATGTGGTACAAGACCAGCCAGGTGCCTTTCCATGTTATGTTTCCAGCACTCAGGAGCAGTGCTTATCTTTTTACTTGTGTTGTATAAACAGTCCAACCTGTCTTAAGCAGCCAGCCAAGGGAATCACAGAAAATGGCTGCTTAGCACAGATGGCTGCTTAATAGAGGTCAAATGTATAATAAAATAACATATTGGGGAATCTGGAAACTTGTCGCTTAATACAGGTTGGCTGCTTAATTGAGGTGACCACTAACACAGGTTTGACTGTACATGCAAATATAAATCTTTAAATGACTCTGTGGAAGGTGGTAGTTTGGTACACACTGTGGGAAATGGTTTCATATATTGTAGTGTACGGTAGTCATATATTAAGGTACAGGTTAATGTACCGTCCCAAATATGGAGTATCATAGAATACAGATGGTTAAACCTGCATATTTGGATATATTGGCTCTACACACTAGACCTCTGGACCCATGCTCCGCAGTGGCATCTCTTACTTGCGTATCGCGTGAGCTGCTTTCCGTCTCTTTTCCAACAAACGTTTGGCAAGAAATCTTCTCCAGTGACACTGCACGATCACGGCTGGAAACAAGAGATTACTAGATACAGTTGTCAAAACATGAAGGGGAGATAATTCTGCAGTAAATTAAGAGTCAGAGTTCTTGAACATTTATCTGTCTTAACCCTTTCCCTCATAGAAGCACCTCTTCACGCCATTACCAATACAACATGCAATGTAGTAGCCATACCAATGTTCATAATAAAAGCCAGAATCCCATGTAGTCGCAGTAATATCTATGGAGGTGGGATAGAAATGGCGACTACCTATCCACTGCATGATAGCTAAATGACTGTCGTTTGTATGGAGATATAGTAGTATATTAACCTAAATCTCTATGAAGGAAAGGGTTAAAGATATACAGAAACAAATGTAGAACTGACAAATTACAAAGTTTCAAGGGGATTTAAAGGAATATTTATGGTTCATGTGTTCAGCATTGTCTTTTGTTATTCTATTTTTTATTAACCAAGTACTATGGGGCAGTGGGGCGGGGCAGTGGTACTATGGGGCAGTGGGGCGGGCAGTGGGGCGGGCAGTGGAGCGGGGCAGTGGGGCGAGGCAGTGGGTCGAGGCAGTGGGGCGGGGCAGTGGGGCAGGGCAGTGGGGCGGGGCAGTGGGGCGAGGCAGTGGGTCGAGGCAGTGGGTCGAGGCAGTGGGGTGGGGCAGTGGGGCAGGGCAGTGGGGCAGGGCAGTGGGCAGGGCAGTGGGGCGGAGCAGTGGGGCGGAGCAGTGGGGCAGGGCAGTGGGCAGGGCAGTGGGCGGGGCAGTGGGGCGGGGCAGTGGGAGTCAGAATTCAACTAATCACCAAACTGTTTCTTCAAGCCTTTACATAATGGAGGTCATAGAATTGCGACCAACTAAGAACAACCTGGGAATAAAGATCGCCCAACTGGGATCTGCTTCTTGAGTACGTAGAACCCGAGAACAAAGACAACTAAATAGACAAACATTTTGCTTTCCCTGTATGCGGTGTATGCTCACAGACTTGACTGTTTTACACCAAAATGCACAAAATTGTGTGTTTTATGTTTATTTATCATTGCTACCGGTTACCCATATGAGCGACGCCTCCTGAAGAGATTAGTCATTTTGGATAGTGCAATGATACAGACAGAAACCCATTCCAGAGTCTCCTCTGGTTCTTTTATGTGCATGGTGTACAGTACCGACACAAGACCTCAGTTTCAAAATAGGGTTAAAATGCACAGTACAACCATTAAATACAACATTTGAATAGAAGGAGTGCTTTATAATGGGCCAGTGTATCTTACTAGACAAAATTATGTTTTTTTTAGGGAGAAGTGGGGCCCCCATAGGGCGAAGTCAGGGTCTCTAGGGCGACAATTTCGCCCACTAGAATGATTCCTGGGATAAAAGGTGTTGAATTGCATCTATGGGGAGCAAAGGGTAAACCGAAACATACCCGAAAGTTTCATCCGTAAATAGACTTTCCTCTGGTAGTAACATCTATACTTGGCTTGTACCTGGGTAGCTGAAATACATATTATAAATTATTAATATTCTTCGACTTTGTTTGTGTTTGGGGTTTAAAGTCGCATATCAATTCAGGTCACTCTCGGGCTAACACTGGTGGAGGAAGACCTTGGGTGACATGTTGGGCAGTATGTCAGGCACCCGGGTAAAACCATAGATCAAGTAAATAAAGATGCAATAGGTTTTGCATCTAAAATTTGTTGGTTAAAGGCCTTATTTGTGATTACAGTGAAACTTCTCAAAACCGGAACCCCTCTTAACTGGAATTCCCTCCAAACCGAACAAATTTCTTAGTCCCGAATTTTTCCATTCTTTGTTCATTGTAAAAAAATCTCTGTAAGCAATAACCCATCTTTTCCAAACACCAAACAAATTTAAGACAATATGTGCATTTTCAACTGTAATTTACCCCTGTAAACCGAACAACAACCTGTCACTTATTTGTTTAAAACAAACACCTTTCAGATATTTTGTTTTCAAAATGTTGCATTGTACATTTATTAATCAGTTCCTTACTAACTGCCAAACTATAACCATGTCTCCGTCACCTTCTAATCATTGTAGAGTTGAACTGTTAATTTATGTGAAATCTACCAACTATGAAAACCCCTCTAAACTGACAACCCCGCCAAACCGAACTTTAAATATGATCCGGTAGCCGTTCGGTTTTTAGGGTTTCACTGTATTTGACAAAGTTGGTAAAATTGCCTTAAACTTTCATTCACAGATTTTCACAAATATCCTTTTTATTTTCGAATGAAGTGTTTTTATGATAGAAAACGATGTATCTGCGTGCTAAATGGGCTAGACCGTTGTTTTTAGACGACCATAAATGACGCGATAAGAGACGGCACCAACAGCTCAAGTCCGAAAACATTCGCGTTGACAACATTTCAACAGGCCGTGGCTAGTAACAACATTATTCCACTGCATTATTCCACTGCGTTATTCCACTGTACTATTCCACTGTACTATTCCACTGCATTATTCCACTGCATTATTCCACTGCATTATTCCACTGTACTATTCCACTGCATTATTCCACAGCTTTATTCCACTGCATTATTCCACTGTACTATTCCACTGCATTATTCCACTGCATTATTCCACTGTACTATTCCACTGCATTATTCAACTGTACTATTCCACTGCATTATTCCACTGCATTATTCCACTGCATTATTCCACTGTACTATTCCACTGCATTATTCCACTGCATTATTCCACTGCATTATTCCACTGTACATATGCATTATTCCACTTACTATTCCACTGCATTATTCCACTGTACTTTTCCACTGCATTATTCCACTGCATTATTCCACTGTACTATTCCACTATTCCACTGCACTATTCCACTGTACTATTCCACTGCATTATTCCACTGTACTATTCCACTGCATTATTCCACTGCGTTATTCCACTGCATTATTCCACTGCATTATTCCACTGCACTATTCCACTGCATTATTCCACTGCACTATTCCACTGCATTATTCCACTGCAATATTCCACTGCATTATTCCACTGCATTATTCCACTGCACTATTCCACTGCATTATTCCACTGCAATATTCCACTGCATTATTCCACTGCGTTATTCCACTGCATTATTCCACTGTACTATTCCACTGCAATATTCCACTGCATTATTCCACTGCACTATTCCACTGCATTATTCCACTGCGTTATTCCACTGTGTTATTCCACTGCATTATTCCACTGCATTATTCCACTGCACTATTCCACTGCATTATTCCACTGCACTATTCCACTGCATTATTCCACTGCATTATTCCACTGCAATATTCCACTGCATTATTCCACTGCATTATTCGACTGCACTATTCCACTGCATTATTCCACTGCATTATTCCACTGTACTATTCCACTGCAATATTCCACTGCATTATTCCACTGCACTATTCCACTGCATTATTCCATTGTGTGATTCCACAGCTTTCAATCAGTACATTTTATTTCACATTTTATTGGAAAGCATAAATAAATACATTGGAATGAGAGTTCCATCATTAGTCAAGGTTCATAGATACAGATCGCTTCTCACCAATGCAACCCGGGTTCGATCCTCGGACCGGGAAGTATGTGAGATGGTATGGTGGTCGCCAGATCGGACAGGTGGGTTTTCTCTGGGTATTCTGGTTTCCTCCCACACGAATGACCACATATACGCTTTCATCCGTGCCAACGAGAGTGATTAATATAAGTTGTTAAAACTTGCTTCGCAATCGTTGTAAAATAAATAAAGTTAAAAAAAAGAAAAAGATACAGATGATAATCTTTTGGCTGTAAAACAATAAACTTTACCAAGTTCATGTTTCCGGCTCTGAAATGCATCTTCTGTTGCAAACAAGGTTCTCGGAAAGCGAATGAATAGCTTGGTTCTGGAACACAAACAACATAATAATGTTTAAATGTTACAGCGGAGAAACTGTAAAGTTTAAATCTTAAAGTCCTATTCTGTTAAAATTAGGGATGTCAACGAATATACGAATATTCGAATATTCGCTCGGACGTCCGAATATCCGAATACCGTATTTAGCTGTGCATAGTGCGCACATTTCTTACTGAAATCCTCATCCATTTTATCTACTGCGCATTATACACCAGTACAGACATCAGGACATTTTTTTCCGGACCAAAATTGACCAATATTTCATGAAATTCGACCCGAACAGCCCCGCAGTCATTCTATAATTTGTTACATTCGACAAACGTTATAAACTAGCTATTAAAACCAGTTGCCGATAGTCTATATAAATAAATGAAATGAATAAGACCACAAAATTAGCATATATTGCATTTATTTTGGCAAACTTTGAAGAATTTAATTGAAATTAGTAAATGCATAAAAAATGGCGATTTGATAACATCACATGGTTTTATCGTATGTAATATTTCCCGTACTTTTCGCGTACTTCGCCGCATAAAGCGACACACTTTTTTTTGGGTGCAGTATTTCAATTGTTTGTAGCGATAATTAATTTCGACAAACCTTTCACAATGGGTCCCAGTTAATTAGGTAGGCTACACGTGTTGAGAAGTTTGAGCATCTGCTGACATGTTTGAGAACGTGTTGAGATGTTTGAGCAGGTGTTAAGTTTGAGAAATTAATTATCACTCAACTTGTCAATTTAATGCCATGTCATCGAAGCTGTCATCAGACAAGCAGTAAACATTCTCTTTTTTCATGAAATTATGGGTGCGTTACCGTTTTTCGATGAGGTATCTCGAGTGATTAATATAAGTTGTAAAAATCACGGAGCACAATATTTAGCAAATCTTGATAAATGTTTAATTTTGACTTGGAAAATTGCGTTTTTCACGTGCGCCGTTTTTCACGTGCGCAGTATACATAGGAACTCAGTTTTTCCGCCGATTTTCATGCCAGATCGTGGGTGCGCACTATACACGGTAGCGCACTATACACAGCTAAATACGGTACTATTCCAGTATTCGAATATTTGGGAAAAATATTATATTTGCAAAAATGAAATAAACTGTCATAAATCAGATACTTTATTTTCCTTTGAAACCATCATAACACCTTCCAATACAAAAGAAATCGCTCCAGGATGTGTGAATAAATTATGTTGTGGTTGCATCCATGGCATGTGTTAATAGATACACCATGTAATCGGATACGTACAGTAGGTGTTAAGGTAGGTATTATTTAATTATGATGTCAAAACTGCTTAGACAGAGAATGGCATATTACATACACTTTGCAACAACATCTACCCACACGTACATGTATCATACAATTTTAAATAACGTGTGGTTTTATTTGTGAAAACACCCATGAATGTATATCCTATTCAACCACTTTTCTTTATACTAATATCTTCTTCTCGTGCTCCAATTTTATATTTCACGTTCTTGAGCTTTCTTCAAATATTCCTTTAAATATTAACCATTTTCCTTTTAACATCCAAAACTATATTGACTCACTAATACAATAACCTCTGAAATTCTTTAGCATATACCTAGAATATATTTCATGTATATTCGTTGTTATATATATTATTCTCCTGCAATTGATAGGGAAAAGAACTATACACGTTTTCTTTCGTTCTAACCCCTTTCAGTATACTGCTGTTAATTTATATGTAAAATGTTAGAATAAACAATGTTTAAACCAATGTACAGTGCCCGATAACAATAACTGAATGAGTCGTCGTCATATTTGCATGGCCATACAGGAAGATGACGTTTACGCACTTTTTATAAGAGTTTGAGTGATTTTGAGTTTTTGATAGAATTCTATCGAATATTCGAATACCTTCCCGACCGAATATTCGAATACCAAAATGGCTATTCGTTGCCATCCCTAGTTAAAATAGATGAGTTACAATTTTTAAAACATTTGTTATCATATCATTGTACTCGTTACAAAACAAGACGTTACGGTAAATAACTCCAACGTGGAAGTCGTGATAGCGCAGTGGTAGCACGTTTGCTTCATGTGCGAAAGGCCAGGAGTTCGAGCCCCGCTGGAGTTGTGATGATTGTGCCCTTAAATTGGGATTTAGATTGGGCATTTAAATTCTACATGCCTCTTCTCTCTTTTCTCATGATTAATATATGTTGTAAGAACTTGTTTCGCAATCGAGCTAAAATAAATTTGTATAAACCAAATAAATCCAGCCTTTTTAACATTAACTTTGTAATGTACTCTGTATAATCTTATTTTGACTATGATAGTTTGTTCAGCTCTCTCCATACCTACATTTCTCCATAACCAATCATAATAGCCAATTATAATAACCAATCATAATAGCCCATCATAATAGCCAATCATAATAGCCAATTATAATAGCCAATCATAATAGCCAATCATAATAGCCAATCATAATAACCAATCATAATAGCCAATCATAATAGCCAATTATAATAGCCAATCATAATAGCCCATCATAATAGCCCATCATAATAGCCCATCATAATAGCCAATCATAATAGCCAATCATAATAGCCAATCATAATAGCCAATCATAATAGCCAATCATAATAGCCAATCATAATAGCCAATCATAATAACCAATCATAATAGCCAATCATAATAGCCAATCATAATAGCACATAAAGTATGATGCTTAAAGTCACCTTTAGTATGTTTTGAAAAGTAAAAAATCAATCTCATTAACCCTTTCCTTCATAGAGATTTAGGTTAATATACTATTATATCTGCATAGAAACGTCAGCCATTTAGCTACCATGCAGTGGACAAGTAGTCGCCATATCTATCCCACCTCCATAGATATTACTGGGACTACATAGAGATTTAGGTTAATATACTATTATATCTCCATACAAACGACAGCCATTTAGCTATCATGCAGTGGATAAGTAGACACCATATCTAGCCCACCTCCATAGATATTACTGGGACTACATAGAGATTTAGGTTAATAATTTTATACTATTATATATCCATAGAAATGTCAGCCATTTAGCTATCATGCAGTGGATAAGTAGTCACCATATCTATCCCACCTCCATAAATATTACTGGGACTACATAGAGATTTAGGTTAATATACTATTATATCTGCATACAAATGACAGCCATTTACGGTAGCTATCATGCAGTGGATAAAGAGTCGCCATATCTATCCCACCTCCATAGATATTACTGGAACTACATGAGATTCTGGCCTTTATTATGAACATTGGTTTGGCTACTACATTGGCAATGTATGTCGTATTGGTAATGGCGTCAAGAGGTGCTTCTATAAGGGAAAGGGTTAAAACATGGATGATTTGTGCAATTTCGCATTCAAAAAGTTTAAACTTTATTTATTTCTCAACGATTGCGAAGCAAGTTTTAACAATTTATATTAATCACTCTCATTTGCACGGATGAAAGCGTAAATGTGGTCATTCGTGTGGGAGGAAACCGGAGTACCCAGAGGAAACCCACCTGTCTGATCTAACGACCACCGTACCATCTCACATACTTCCCGGTCTGAGGATTGAACCCGGGTTGAATTGGTGAGAAGCGAGCATGCTAACCACTGCGCTAATTGGACAGCATTCAAGATTAAAATAATGACAGAAAGTGAACATACTTTCCCATTCTGTAATCATTCTCGTCGTACTGCAGGTATGAGACGAGGGCTTGAACCCCAACTTTGGCTTCACCTGGATAGTTGGGCCAGGTTGCAGGGCACAGACTCTTGTACCTGTAATACATAACCACATTTGCAGAGTTACCTGTAACAACTCTAAAGCTTGATAATTATGTGGACAGGTCTGTATCATTGTTTACATGTTAGCTTTGTGTATAAAGCCGATTCAGCATAATATGGTACATTTCAACCGCCTCCGTGGTCGAGTGGTTAAGGTCGATGACTTGCATACCACTGTAACCTATCATCTCTGATGGTCACGGGTTCGCCTCCGTGGTCGAGTGGTTAAGGTCGATGACTTGCATACCACTGTAACCTATCATCTCTGATGGTCACGGGTTCGCCTCCGTGTCGAGTGGTTAAGGTCGATGACTTGCATACCACTGTAACCTATCATCTCTGATGGTCACGGGTTCGCCTCCGTGGTCGAGTGTTAAGGTCGATGACTTGCATACCACTGTAACCTATCATCTCTGATGGTCACGGGTTCGCCTCCGTGGTCGAGTGGTTAAGGTCGATGACTTGCATACCACTGTAACCTATCATCTCTGATGGTCACGGGTTCGCCTCCGTGGTCGAGTGGTTAAGGTCGATGACTTGCATACCACTGTAACCTATCATCTCTGATGGTCACGGGTTCGAGCCCCGCTCAGACTGTGTCTCATTTATATGAAACAGTTGGCAGTGTCTTACGGAGGTTGGTGCACCAAGTACTGGTTAACCGCTGGAGTCTGCCCAGGAAAGGTGTTGTTAGGTAAACTGCCTGTCGCTCAAATGGGAAACCGGTAGCGATGTTAAATAAACTTAAATATAAAAAAAAGAAGGTACATTTCCATTATTTATTGCCAGGTGTAAGTAACGTAGTGTGGTCCTATACGCCTTGGTTCTTTTTTTTCTTTTTCTTTTGATTTTCATGTCGGCGAAGATCACCATTTATTTACATAATGTTAAATTTTATAAATGTCATGTTTATACAGTAGCACATTGTAAACTGAATTCTTAGTGATGTCATGCTTATACACTAGCACATTGTAAACTGAATGCTTAGAGATGTCATGTTTATACACTAGCACATTGTAAACTGAATGCTTAGAGATGTCATGTTTATACACTAGCACATTGTAAACTGAATGCTTAGAGATGTCATGTTTATACAGTAGCACATTGTAAACTGAATTCTTAGTGATGTCATGCTTATACACTAGCACATTGTAAACTGAATGCTTAGAGATGTCATGTTTATACACTAGCACATTGTAAACTGAATGCTTAGAGATGTCATGCTTATACACTAGCACATTGTAAACTGAATGCTTAGAGATGTCATGTTTATACACTAGCACATTGTAAACTGAATTCTTAGTGATGTCATGCTTATACACTAGCACATTGTAAACTGAATGCTTAGAGATGTCATGCTTATACACTAGCACATTGTAAACTGAATGCTTAGAGATGTCATGTTTATACACTAGCACATTGTAAACTGAATGCTTAGAGATGTCATGTTTATACACTAGCACACTGTAAACTGAATGCTTAGAGATGTCATGTTTATACACTAGCACATTGTAAACTGAATGCTTAGAGATGTCATGCTTATACACTAGCACATTGTAAACTGAATGCTTAGAGATGTCATGTTTATACACTAGCACATTGTAAACTGAATGCTTAGAGATGTCATGCTTATACACTAGCACATTGTAAACTGAATGCTTAGTGATGTCATGTTTATACACTAGCACATTGTAAACTGAATGCTTAGAGATGTCATGCTTATATACTAGCACATTGTAAACTGAATGCTTAGAGATGTCATGTTTATACACTAGCACATTGTAAACTGAATGCTTAGAGATGTCATGTTTATACACTAGCACATTGTAAACTGAATTCTTAGTGATGTCATGCTTATACACTAGCACATTGTAAACTGAATTCTTAGTGATGTCATGCTTATACACTAGCACATTGTAAACTGAATGCTTAGAGATGTCATGTTTATACACTAGCACATTGTAAACTGAATGCTTAGAGATGTCATGCTTATACACTAGCACATTGTAAACTGAATGCTTAGAGATGTCATGTTTATACACTAGCCATTGTAAACTGAATCTTAGAGAGTCATGCTTATACACTAGCACATTGTAAACTGAATGCTTAGAGATGTCATGTTTATACACTAGCACATTGTAAACTGAATGCTTAGAGATGTCATGTTTATACACTAGCACATTGTAAACTGAATGCTTAGAGATGTCATGTTTATACACTAGCACATTGTAAACTGAATGCTTAGAGATGTCATGTTTATACACTAGCACATTGTAAACTGAATGTTTAGAGATGTCATGTTTATACACTAGCACATTGTAAACTGAATGCTTAGAGATGTCATGTTTATACACTAGCACATTGTAAACTGAATGCTTAGAGATGTCATGTTTATACACTAGCACATTGTAAACTGACTGCTTAGAGATGTCATGTTTATACACTGTCATGACTTGGTTCTTGGATCGTGAACATTAGTGGGGAAATTCTACAAGTATCACGAAATTTAAACTTTAAGTGAAGTACTAATTTTACAATGCATTGGGTGTGCAGCATTTTAACCAGCATATGAGACGTGATGTCTCTATTATAACTAGCAAGGCAAGTGTGCACTATCTTATACTCTCTTAACACTTAACCTGCCAATCACGATTAAAGCCACTTTTGCAAACAGCATAGAGCCAGATTAGATGGAACAAAACGTGCCATCTGATCAGGGTCTATGGTGTTTGCTATTCAGATAGTGGCGCTAAAGCACTTGTCTGAATAGCAAACAACATAGATCCTGATCAGATACGGCATTACACCACAGCTGATCTGGATCTATGTTGTTTGCACATTCCATCTAATTTATTTGGCGGGTTAAGAACTAACTGGTCAAATTCTCATATAGAGAAGATTAGAAATCACTTCATCGTGACATTCAGATAGGTACATCATGATCATTCTGAAAGCGATAAGAATTCACTCGGCTAATTATTCCATGGCATAAAATTTATTTATATTTCGGGTTTTACGCCTGCATCAGCATCATTTTGGGCTATATCGCCGATGGGCAGTTTACCTAACAACACCTTTCCTGGGCAGGCTCCAGCAGTAAACCAGTACTTGGTGGGTGCACCAACTCCGTAAGAAACTGCCAACTTTTTCATATAAATGAGACATGGCCTGAACGGGGCTCGAACCTGTGACCATCAGTGATGATAGGTTACAGTGGTATACAAGTCAGCGACCTTAACCACTCACCCACGGAGGCGGACCCACCATGGCATAAAAGATCAGATTTTAAATCAGGCTATCAGCTGGTTGATAACCTGTATCGACACTCTCCATCTATCTATAGCGGTATCATCAGCACTTTATAATGTCAATCTATCGTGTAAATGCACCACCTACTAGTCTTGTACTATATGTACATTGGAAACCCTAACCACACACTAGACTTGTACTATATGTACATTGGAAACCCTAACCACACACTAGTCTTGTACTATATGTACATTGGAAACCCTAACCACACACTAGACTTGTACTATATGTACATTGGAAACCCTAACCACACACTAGACTTGTACTATATGTACATTGGAAACCCTAACCACATTGACTAGACTTGTACTATATGTACATTGGAAACCCTAACCACACACTAGACTTGTACTATATGTACATTGGAAACCCTAACCACACACTAGACTTGTACTATATGTACATTGGAAACCCTAACCACATTGACTAGACTTGTACTATATGTACATTGGAAACCCTAACCACATTGACTAGACTTGTACTATATGTACATTGGAAACCCTAACCACATACTAGACTTGTACTATATGTACATTGGAAACCCTAACCACATTGACTAGACTTGTACTATATGTACATTGGAAACCCTAACCACACACTAGACTTGTACTATATGTACATTGGAAACCCTAACCACATTGACTAGACTTGTACTATATGTACATTGGAAACCCTAACCACATTGACTAGACTTGTACTATATGTACATTGGAAACCCTAACCACACACTAGACTTGTACTATATGTACATTGGAAACCCTAACCACATTGACTAGACTTGTACTATATGTACATTGGAACCCTAACACATTGACTAGACTTGTACTATATGTACATTGGAAACCCTAACCACACACTAGACTTGTACTATATGTACATTGGAAACCCTAACCACATTGACTAGACTTGTACTATATGTACATTGGAAACCCTAACCACACACTAGACTTGTACTATATGTACATTGGAAACCCTAACCACACACTAGACTTGTACTATATGTACATTGGAAACCCTAACCACATTGACTAGACTTGTACTATATGTACATTGGAAACCCTAACCACATTGACTAGACTTGTACTATATGTACATTGGAAACCCTAACCACATTGACTAGACTTGTACTATATGTACATTGGAAACCCTAACCACATTGACTAGACTTGTACTATATGTACATTGGAAACCCTAACCACATTGACTAGACTTGTACTATATGTACATTGGAAACCCTAACCACATTGACTAGACTTGTCTATATGTACATTGGAAACCCTAACCACAACACTGTACTATATGTACATTGGAAACCCTAACCACACACTAGACTTGTACTATATGTACATTGGAAACCCTAACCACATTGACTAGACTTGTCTATATGTACATTGGAAACCCTAACCACACACTAGACTTGTACTATATGTACATTGGAAACCCTAACCACATTGACTAGACTTGTACTATATGTACATTGGAAACCCTAACCACATTGACTAGACTTGTACTATATGTACATTGGAAACCCTAACCACACACTAGACTTGTACTATATGTACATTGGAAACCCTAACCACATTGACTAGACTTGTACTATATGTACATTGGAAACCCTAACCACATTGACTAGACTTGTACTATATGTACATTGGAAACCCTAACCACATTGACTAGACTTGTACTATATGTACATTGGAAACCCTAACCACACACTAGACTTGTACTATATGTACATTGGAAACCCTAACCACATTGACTAGACTTGTACTATATGTACATTGGAAACCCTAACCACACACTAGACTTGTACTATATGTACATTGGAAACCCTAACCACATTGACTAGACTTGTACTATATGTACATTGGAAACCCTAACCACACACTAGACTTTTACTATATGTACATTGGAAACCCTAACCACATTGACTAGACTTTAGTCTTCTAAGTCACCAAGTGCAAATATATATACATATTGGTATCAAATAATTAAAATCATAACTTGTCAACATATCAAATAAGGAAATCGTTTTAACAATGGAATGTTCTTTTTCTGCATTTCATATCAGTATGAATGTCAGTTTTTTACACCTAATTTGCATAACAATCGAAGGTACTGACAGGTACTGACTGAGTGGCACACTCTCTCTTAGAATAATGTAAGAACCTGTTTTTTTTAACAATCGACCTAAAATAAATTTGCACAAATTAATCACAAACAGTGGTAACTCATACAGATCACATGCTCCACTATATATATTTGAATACGGATCTGTAGTCCAGTGGTAACACGCTGGACTGGTAATCCAGGGATCGCAGGTTCGATCCCCCGTCTGACCCTAATACAATTAACAGTCTTTCAGATGGGACGTTAAACCGAGGTCTCGTGTCAGTGCTGTATACCGTGCATGTAAAAGAACCAGAGGAGACTCTGGAATGGGTCGCTGTCTGTATCATGCACTATCCTCCAAAATCTAAAATGACTAATCTCTTCAGGAGGTGTCGCTCATATGGGCAACCGGTAGCGACGATAAATAAATGTAAAACACAATTTCACAGTGGCTTTCTACCTCTTTAAGAAAACGTTGTATGGTCGTCTGTATGCGAAGCCGGCACGTCGTACTCGCAGGTTCTCCATCAGTCCGAGGTACTTGACCTGATGATGAACGATCTTCTCTTCAAATTGTTGCGCTCGCTTGTAATCATTTGGCTTTATACATCTCACATACGACGGTTCCTTCGACATCAGGATGTCCATCAGTTGAGATAGGCTGCTCTTGAACTGTGTAGCTGCCTGAAATACGAATAAAGTATGGATCAACATCACATACCATATTTCTGAAAAACATTTAAAGTATAGAATTATGACATATTGGCATATTACTGAAACACATATACGAGGGATGTTCAAAAAGTTCGCGGAAAGTGCTTATAAAATCTTTATTTGTCTTCTATATGACTTGAAATTTAACATAGTGAACCCTTTTTATATTCCTAATTGATTTACCGAAAAACAGCATTGTATTCATAATAATGTTATTTGTATCGTTACTAGAGTAATGTCCATCGACCGTCACCGGATCACTTTTCGTATTTTAACCAATTTTTTGGAAAATTGTTACCACTTTACATGTTCATTACTTTTGTATGAGCTAATTGATTTTCTCAAAAATTACATCACGTCCACATACGGTTCCCGTACATTCATACTGTGATGTCAGTAGACTATTATGACGTCATTTGTGACGCAACACATGTTCAACGTGCGCATCGTCTATTAGCAGACCGGATTCACATCACGATGTCGTTAGAACAGCACTACGCAATAAAATGTTGTGTTTTGCAAAAGAAAACTAAATCAGAAACTGTGACTGATATTACGAAAACATATGTTGAAAAGGCTTTGAAGAAAACTGCAATATATAAGTGGTACAACAGATTCAGCGACGGCGTCGATTTACCCAAGGACGTAAAACGAGACGGACGTCCTGCAACGTCGAAAAACGATAAAATCATCTGTAGGGCCAAATCCATTCTGGATAGACGTATACGTGTCAGGGATTTAGCTAATAAATTGGATATTTCAACGGGAAGTGCGTATTCTATAGTTACGGATAAGTTGAATATGCGTCGTGTTGCATTTAGATGGGTACCTCGGTTACTTTCAAGCGAACACAAAGAGAAAAGAATGGCGGCTACACAATTTCTACAGAACTTTCGTAAAAAAGGCATGAGATATTTAAATAAAATAGTGACAGTTGATGAAACATGGGTATCAACGTTCGATCCTGAAATCAAGCAAATGTCGTCAGTTTGGAAAACACCGGCATCCCCATCACCACAGAAGGCACGTGTCGTCCGCTCAGCGAAGAAGCAGATGTTTATCGTATTCTACGACGTGCGAGGTGTGGTCCTAACTCATGCCATACCTGTGGGGACTACAATTACCTCCAAGTACTATTCAAAGGTATGTACAGTACAATCTATATGATTTATACATTATTTTCTCATTTTTTTGCCTCACAAATGGGCGGGTTGTGATATGTTTGCAATTGCCTTTCAGGTGTTGAGCAGAAATTTCATAGCAGCGATGAGAAAGAAGCGACCTGGGCTCTTAAATGACTACCTTCTGCATCAAGACAATGCTCCCAGTCACAAGTCTGCATACACACAGGCGATGATGGATAAGTTGAATATGAAAACTGTGGATCACCCGCCCGACTCACCCGATTTGGCATCAAATGACTTTTATCTATTCCTAACTTTGAAAGCTGAACTTCGTGGCAGACGAATGGGCTCGATAGAGGAAATTCAAATTTGAGAATGACGTGACGTTAATTAATTACTCGTATTTTGACGTTGATCCGGTCATGCTTTGTAGGCATTACTAATACTATGGTAACTTCTTCATTTTTAAAGATACTATGGTGAAATCTTTCCTACAAGTTGAAAAGAGATGTATGTATATCGGTATTAAATATAATGATTAAAACTGTATTGTTAAAAAAGTTATAAGCACTTTCCACGAACTTCTTGAAACCCCTCGTATAGTATAGAATTATGACATATTGGCATATTTCTGAAATACATATAAAGTATAGAATTATTACATATTAGCATATTTCTGAAATACATAATTACCGGGTATATAGTATAGAATTATGACATATTAGCATATTTCTGAAATACATATAAAGTATAGAATTATGACATTTTCAGCCATTCTGTATTTCAACTCCATCTCTCTATAACAGGCAGCATGAGAACAGTAAATGTGGCTGCTGTAGGGAGGTAGCATTTGGTAAAGAGTTAAACATTGGAGGAGACACAAGTTTTAGAGACAAACAACTGACAGGTACAGGGTACTGGCGTGCTTTGGGAGATAGTAAAACTGGTTGCTATATGGAAGTGGCAGTTGTTGAGAGGTGGCAGTGAGAGAAATTCTGGATATCAACAGTGGTACTCATAATCCGTGGAACAGCATGCTGTCTACATGGAGCACTTGTAGGATTAGAAAGCAACAGGGGTACTCATAACCCGTGGAACAGCATGCTGTCTATATATGAGCACTTGTAGGATTAGATAACAACAGGGGTACTCATCACCCGTGGAGCAGCATGCTGTCTATATATGAGCACTTGTAGGATTAGATAGCAACAGGGGTACTCATCACTCATGGAACAGCATGTTGTCTACATGGAGCACTTGTAGGATTAGATAGCAACAGGGGTACTCATCACCCGTGGAACAGCATGCTGTCTACATGGAGCACTTATAGGATTAGATAGCAACAGGGGTACTCATCACCCATGAGACAGCATACTGTTTACGTGGAGCACTTGTAGGATTATACTTACAGTATCCGGTCTCTTCTTGCTATTCAATTCTTCTCTACGGAAACACACACTTGTAATAGGATTCGTAGTGTCACTCATCGCCTAAAATATATGAACAAACATAAACAACTGAGAGATAAACAATCAGAGATAAACTACTGAGAGATAAACAACCGAGAGGTAAACAACCGAGAAATAAACAACCGAGAGATAAACAACCGAGAGATAAACAACCGAGTGATAAATAACCAGGAGATAAACAACCAGAGATAAACAACCGGGAGGTAAACAACCAGAGATAAACAACTGAGAGATAAATAAACGTAAAACACACACCCTGTTTAAACTATTATTATTATTATTATTATATACCACACTTATATAGCGCTCTTTTCATCTAAATATAAAACGTTCAAAAGCGCTTTACAGCCTAAAATATCACAAATATTGATAAAAACTTCCACATACAATGAGATAAAACAAGACAAAATTAGCAAACACAATTACAATGGATTCTAAATATGCTATAAAATATTAGGATCTAAAATTATAACAATTAAAATATAGGTAATAATTAAATAAAATGTGTTCATTTGCAGTCTTAATCCTGATTGAGCACAGACACAGTTCGATATTTATGTTCCATATGAACATTTAAAAAGGTGTGTCTTCAAAGCCTTTTTGAAAGAACACAATGTTGTTGCACTTCTAAGATTTGATGGAAGAGAATTCCAAAGTTTTGGGGCAGCAGTCATGAAACTTCTATCTCCGTATGTGACAGTCCGACTTCTTGGTAACACAAGAGTAGTTGCTTCATTTTTAGACCGTAAGTCTCTCCTTGGTATATAAACCTCAAGCAAGTTTCTCAAATAAATCGGTGCTTCTCCATTCAATGCTTTATATGTGTGAGTCAGTATTTTATACTTTATTCTTTCTTGAACTGGTAGCCAATGAAGTTCTTTTAGAATGGGCGTTACATGACTGAAACGGGATGTTCTGGTTATGATGCGAGCTGCTGTGTTTTGAACAGTTTGTAATTTATTGGAAGTGTTTTTTGGCACGCCGTACAACAGTGAATTACAGTAGTCGAGCCTGGATGTAACGAGTGAGTTTATGAGAGTTTTCGTGGCGTCTGTTGTTAAATACTGCCGAATGTGTCCAATCCGCCGGATCTGCGCATAACATGATTTTGTCACGGAATTTACATGTTTGTCCATATCCATTCTTAAGTCTAGGAAAGCTCCTAGATTTCTCACACATGTTGATGGTTCTGTATTTGAGTCTCCTACTTTCACATTTATGTTTTCAATGTGTTGAAAATTTCGCTGACTAGAAAACATAATCATTTCAGTTTTATCAGTATTGAGTTTTAACATATTGGCATGCATCCAAGCAACAATGTCTTGTAGACAGTTTTCCATTCGAAGTAGTGTCTCTGCTTGTGAAGCTTGAACGGTTGGTTTGAATGAAAGGTAAAGCTGGGAATCGTCAGCATAAAAGTGATGGTTCAGTCCATGGTGTTTACAAATGGCTCCTACAGGCTTGGTATACATAGTGTAAAATTTCGGGCCTAAAACAGACCCCTGTGGAACACTGAAATTCATGAGCACTGAGTTGGATAGTTTTCCATCGATACATACTGCTTGATAACGGTCGGTAAGATAAGATGATATCCATTGGAGAGGTTTTCCAGTAATTCCAAAATGAAATTCGAGACGCTGTAAAAGTGTTCTATGGTCGATGGTATCAAATGCAGCAGATAGGTCCAAAAGCACAAGGATTGTAGCATTGTTCTGGTCCAGAGATTGGAGTATATCGCTTTGGACTTTCAGTAAGGCAGTTTCTAAACTAACGATCCAGAGGTAGAGCCTCAGATTTGAGGTGAGGATTCGCGGGTTTGGTGCCTCGGTCAGGGCACAAATGTAGTGTTCTTGAACAAGATACCTCTCACACCTATGCCCGAGGCAATAACACTTCTCAGATCTCAAACTCAAGCTCAAATGATTTGATTGGTTGATTCTGAGTTTTACTGCCAGCTGAACCAATCAGAAGCTTGAGACTTGAGTTTGAGATAGGAGAAAAGTTTTATAACCTCGAGGCCAGGCTTAGTGCTGTGGTTTTTTCTGTACTTGCATGTGATCATGACAGGTAAAGGGCCGACAACCCTGTTATCACAACCAGATGCGAATAAACATTGTGGCTAGGTTCGGGACACAATCCATGCTAACAAGAGAATCATGTTGAAGAATTGCCCTAGATTATGCATGTCACCCTCTCAAAAACTTGTTATCTAAACATGTCACCCCCAAACATGTCACCCTCTCAAAAACACAAACACACCTCTCTAAACATGTCACACTCTCTAAACTTATCACCCACTCTCTAAACAAGTCACAACCTCTACCTGTCACACGCAACAGCACAGCATCCTCTCTAAGCTTATCACCCACTCTCTAAACAAGTCACAACCTCTACCTGTCACACGCAACAGCACATCATCTTCTATAAATCATAACACCCTGTCTGCATTATGTCACACTGTCTAAATCATATCACCATGTCTATATCATAACACCCTGTCTGCATTATGTCACATTATCTAAAACATATCACCATGTCTATATCATAACACCCTGTCTGCATTATGTCACATTGTCTAAAACATATCACCATGTCTATATCATAACACCCTGTCTGCATTATGTCACATTATCTAAAACATATCACCATGTCTATATCATAACACCCTGTCTGCATTACGTCACACTGTCTAAAACATATCACCATGTCTATATTTCTATCATTATTAACATGAAAATGATATATTTCTACAGTATGAATGGCTACCTCTCTGATTATAACTGACAGGAAGTACTTTGACAAGTAAATTTCTTACCTCCTTCAGGTCTCTGAAGAGCAGATCATTGTTTTTGTCCAGAAAACCTTTTACATTGTAAGTGACGACACCAGCATAATGCAGAAGTCGAAATTCCTGTAAATTATACAACTGCAATAAATCTTCTTGTTTGGTTAGAATTCCGAGTAAAATATTGTATTATGTCTTCATCGGGTTATTGTTTGTGTGAACTGGATGATCTACGGACCCAATCTAATAACCAAGACAAATCTACCTACAAAGTTTGTGGAGGGTAAGTAAGCTATTGTTTCACAACATATGGACCAAAGATTGCAGTAGCATACAGAGCATGTATAGCCAAGTATTCTGTAAAAGTATGGAGCCAGTATCCCAACACACAACACAAACCAAACAAAAAAGCCAAGCATGCGGTAGCATACGGAGCATGTATAGCCAAGTATTCTGTAAAAGTATGGAGCCAAGCATGCGGTAGCATACGGAGCATGTATAGCCAAGTATTCTGTAAAAGTATGGAGCCAAGCATGCGGTAGCATACGGAGCATGTATAGCCAAGTATTCTGTAAAAGTATGGAGCCAAGCATGCGGTAGCATACGGAGCATGTATAGCCAAGTATTCTGTAAAAGTATGGAGCCAAGCATGCGGTAGCATACAGAGCATGTATAGCCAAGTATTCTGTAAAAGTATGGAGCCAATATCGCCAAGCATGCGGTAGCATATGGAGCATGTATACCAAGTATTCTGTAACAGTATCGCCAAGCATGCGGTAATATACGGAGCAAGTATAGCCAAGTATGTGGTAGCATATGGAGTTTGTAGTGTGAAGCATACAGTAGTGTCTTGAGCTTGAATAGCCACTTATTATGATTATTCAGGTATGAAACTTACACCTCTCTGTATTGTCTTCCTGTCAATGGTGTGAAACTTACACCTCTCTGTATTGTCTTCCTGTCAATGGTATGAAACTTACATCTCTCTGTATTGTCTTCCTGTCAATGGTGTGAAACTTACACCTCTCTGTATTGTCTTCCTGTCAATGGTGTGAAACTTACACCTCTCTGTATTATCTTCCTGTCAATGGTGTGAAACTTACACCTCTCTGTATTGTCTTCCTGTCAATGGTATGAAACTTACACCTCTCTGTATTGTCTTCCTGTCAATGGTGTGAAACTTACACCTCTCTGTATTGTCTTCCTGTCAATGGTATGAAACTTACATATCTCTGTATTGTCTTCCTGTCAATGGTATGAAACTTACATATCTCTCTGTATTGTCTTCCTGTCAATGGCATGAAACTTACATCTCTCTGTATTGTCTTCCTGTCAATGGTGTGAAACTTACACCTCTCTGTATTGCCTTCCCATCAATGGTGTGAAACTTACATACCTCTGTATTGTCTTCCTGTCAATGGTATGACACTTACCTCTCTCTGTATTGTCTTCCTGTCAATGGTATGAAACTTACCTCTCTCTGTATTGTCTTCCTGTCAATGGCATGAAACTTACACCTCTCTGTATTGTCTTCCTGTCAATGGTATGAAACTTACACCTCTCTGTATTGTCTTCCTGTCAATGGCATGAAACTTACATCTCTCTGTATTGTCTTCCTGTCAATGGCATGAAACTTTCATCTCTCTGTATTGTCTTCCTGTCAATGGTATGAAACTTACATCTCTCTGTATTGTCTCCTGTCAATGGTATGAAACTTACATCTCTCTGTATTGTCTTCCTGTCAATGGCATGAAACTTACATCTCTCTGTATTGTCTTCCTGGTCGAGTTATCAGCCACGCTGTGACTGATGAAGTGTGGATGTTTCCCGATGATCTCTGATAGCTTGTCAAGGAAGGTCTGGTCCGTGGTGTCGCCGGGTCTCAAACATTCCTCATCTAATACGCACACTATACCCCTCGGCTTGGACTCAATCAGGTCACAAATTATTTTATTGTTGAAGAACTGAACCGGTTCCCACTGCAACAAAGTAATCATTAATCATTTTGAACTGGTTCACACTGTAACAAAGTAATCATTAATCATTTTGAACCGGTTCCCACTGCAACAAAGTAATCATTAATCATTTTGAACTGGTTCTCACTGTAACAAAGTAATCATTAATCATTTTGAACCGGTTCCCACTGCAACAAAGTAATCATTAATCATTTTGAACTGGTTCCCACTGTAACAAAGTAATCATTAATCATTTTGAACCGGTTCCCACTGCAACAAAGTAATCATTAATCATTTTGAACTGGTTCCCACTGTAACAAAGTAATCATTAATCATTTTGAACCGGTTCCCACTGCAACAAAGTAATCATTAATCATTTTGAACTGGTTCCCACTGCAACAAAGTAATCATTAATCATTTTGAACCGGTTCCCACTGCAACAAAGTAATCATTAATCATTTTGAACTGGTTCCCACTGTAACAAAGTAATCATTAATCATTTTGAACCGGTTCCCACTGTAACAAAGTAATCATTAATCATTTTGAACCGGTTCCCACTGCAACAAAGTAATCATTAATCATTTTGAACCGGTTCCCACTGCAACAAAGTAATCATTAATCATTTTGAACTGGTTCCCACTGCAACAAAGTAATCATTAATCATTTTGAACCGGTTCCCACTGTAACAAAGTAATCATTAATCATTTTGGACTGGTTCCCATTGTGATGATTATCATGCATCATTTGAACAGATTCATTCAATGGGACTTTGCAGTGAGTTGTCGTTCTTAACTAGGTGGCGCCACCTGACCCGGTCCCGATACATTTGGAGTGATTCGGATTTTATCGTACTTTCCTTAGAAAACAATGTCAACACGCTCATACAAAATAACACAAAATAATAGATACTTATGCCTTCAACCTGCTGCTGTGTACCCCAGTGTCATTTAAGAGGAGGACATGAGTTTCCGAAAGATTATGATAGGCGTTCCAAGTGGGTGAACGCGATTAGAAGGATAGACGAATCGTTCAAAGATTGGCAGCCTTCGAAGACTGCAGTCGTATGCAAAGGCCATTTCAGAGCTGATGATTACGTTCAACAGACCATCGATGGTATGTTTAAGCGCTTGTTGTGTTTTTTAAGAAAAGCTTGAGAATGAAAAAGAGTAGCATTGAGCAGAACTAGAGTCCAGGACCCCTGCTTCATTGTCATGTTGTAGAGGCGTTAGTACGGGCGAAATACTGATTTCGGATAAAGTCGGATTTCGGACACAAAATGACTGGCAGAACGATTTACCCAAATCTTAATTTATATGCTAGGTATAACCTTATTTATGTGGTTTCTATACAATATATAGTGGATCTATTAGACTAATATGAGTGATGGTTTACTATGATATTTATTAAACAAATTTTGTTGTATATAAATAAATGTTTGAGTCTGGAACCGCCTTGAAAAAATATTTGACAGGACCCATCCACCACTTACCCCGGAAAAAATTCCTGGATCCGTAAATGAAATTGATTTAGTTGTGCATCTAATTACACTGAACATTGGATTTCAGGTCGGCAGCCAATACAACAGAAGTTACGGGCTACGGCTCTACCTAGCCTGTTTTCTTGGTCACGGCCTCAGACGCCAGCACAGAAATCGCGTGTAGAGAGACATCATGCCAGAAAATCGCTAAAACGAAAATTTGATGATGAGGTGTTGTCTGTGTTTGAGTCGGAAATGGCAGAATCCTCAGTCATGGTAAACGAGGTTACGATTGAAGCAGACAACACATGCGATATGAACTGTGAAATGCCAATGTTACAGAGTCGAAACATGGGAATACAGACTGATCCTACACAGTCCAAACCTGCCTATGATGTTGAGAATTTCTGTGATGACAATAAGTGTATTCATTTTTATACGGGTCTTGAAAGTTACATTAAATTAATGTTTGTATTAAACAGTCTTGGACCAGCTGCCTATAGTTTGAACTATATATATCATAAAGTTGAAAGTGTGTCAATTGCAAATCAACTGTTCATGACACTACTGAAATTACGTAGGAACTTGACATATTTTGAACTGTCTCGGATGTTTGGCATTGCAGAAAACAGTGTTAAAAATATTGTGCTGACCTGGATAGTCTTCATGTCCAAACAGTGGCGAGAAATTGATATTTGGCCTTCGAGAAGTATGGTACGTTATTTTGCACCATCAGACTTTAAAGCCACTTTCCCATCTACACGCATCATCATAGATGGAACTGAATGTCCAATAAAAAAACCGAAGGCCCCAAGAGCACAACAAGCTACGTATTCTACATACAAGAATAGGAACACAATGAAAGTGCTAATTGGTGCAACACCTGGTGGATTGGTCTCATATGTATCTCCGTTATATGGTGGATCCACAAGCGACCGTCAAATTGTTGAACGGAGCACCTTATTCAGTGTGCTAGACCCTGGTGACTCTATCATGGCTGATAAGGGTTTCAATGTACAGGACCTTTTTGCTCCGCTGGATGTAACAGTCAATATGCCTACATTTTTTAAAAAAAAGAACAGGATGTCTGGAAAAATTGTCATGAAAGACAGAAAAATATCAAGCAAACGTGTACATATAGAACGCATTATTGGTCTTGGTAAGACATACAAAATTTTATGTCAGCCAATGACCAGTACTGAGACAAAGATTTCATCCCATATTGTTTTTGTATGTTACATGTTATGTAATTTCAGAACAAGAATTGTATCTGAACACGCATAAGAAAAGGTTTTTAGACGATTCCGTTCTTTGCTAATGCAACGAAACATTTTATTATAAATACAAGTCAGGTTTACATTATTAAAATGGTTATTTTTGAACCAATTATTGCTCCCCAAAGTCGACTTTGGATCGCTCATATTTACATGCATATTTACTGACTGTGGTGACCACAGGAACTTGAAATTTTATCCATAAGCCACCAAAGGTCTTGTACCTCTATCCTAGGACCCCCCTCTATTTAATAGAGGTGTCCTAGGATAGAGGTACAAGACCTTTGGTGGCTTATTGATAAAAATTCATCATTTATTCATGTGATATAACATAAATATTGTTGAAAATGGCATTTAACCCCATTGAAACAAAAGAACAAAGAACAGTTTAGTAATCTATTTTACATGTACATTACATAGTAATCTATTTTACATGTACATTACATAGTAATCTATTTTACATGTACATTACATAGTAATCTATTTTACATGTACATTACATAGTAATCTATTTTACATGTACATTACATAGTAATCTATTTTACATGTACATTACATAGTAATCTATTTTACATGTACATTACATAGTAATCTATTTTACAATCATGTACATTACATAGTAATCTATTTTACATGTACATTACATAGTAATCTATTTTACATGTACTTGACATAGTAATCTATTTTACATGTACTTGACATAGTAATCTATTTTACATGTACTTGACATAGTAATCTATTTTGTACATGTATGTAGTATCAAAATCAGTAATGATAGATAATGTACACAAGATTGTCAATGAACTGACAATGTATGCAAGGTATAACCAAACGCAGGTTGTGTTACAGTAAACTGGTTGAAATATGGGATGTCAGATTTCACATCGATCAGTAAAATGGCCCTATCTTAAACAATTTTGTACAAATCTGTCCGAATATAACGCCTATCCCGAGTCTTTATATTGTTCTTCAGATAAAACACAACTTTAAGCTGCATGTTTTATCTGACATCCCACAGAGTAGAATCCCTGTACTTAAATATATATACTAGTACCCCCAAACGTGCCAAATTCCTGTGTCATGGAACTATTCTACAAATGGACAGTAAAATCTTTTCTCGATCAGTGCTGGTTTGAAATAAGTGTCAAAGAATGTCTGCAAACATTCCACCATTGTCCTAATAAATGCATTGTCACGATTGATTGTGGTGTATACAATGTCACATAAGGTGTATACAACAAGCACACAAGCACTTGCACCTGTGCACAGTAACTGTCCCTGAATTTGGTAGTAGTAGTTGTGCTGTTTGTCCAAGCACAATTTACCATTTTCATCTGTTTTAAGATAGGGTACCGTCACCAGATTTATTGGTTTGTCTTTAGCAGTGAAAGGACACTTCACTTCAACTATTAGGGAACTGTCTATACTACCGTCGGGTGAGCATGACAAAAATGGATAGTCTTGTGCAACAACGATGCCACATTTCTTTACATTATGTCCACTTTCAGACATATATCTGGACATAGCAACATCTTCATATCTGACACCATGTTGTATTGGTGGTGTGTTCAGTTTTGTAACTTGCAATTGGGATTTGGCAAGCTTCTGCCTGTCAGTCCTTGAGGATTACAGTGTGCATTTGGCCCCATGCCTGCTGCGCACTCGCACTGAGACTTCTCAATACTTCCGTCTAGACATAAAACAATGTCAACACGGTATGTGACCCCTCTTCTCATCTCAGCATGGCAAGCACTCCGAACATACAAGCAATTTCCATCGAAGGCTCTGCGGAAGTATGTTAAAAATCGCTCATTGTATAATTGCTTTATGCTGTTGTGATCAAAGTCCTTCTGAAAGTTGCTAAGATAGTCAGTAATGGTTTCAGATGTGATACTGCAAAATTTACTGTCTGCATTGACGTCCCTGTAAGCAGAGTCCAAAGGCACAGTGATGTAGTAATCTGGTTCACAAACATCAGACTGACCAAAATTCTGGTTTCTGTCATAGGCTTCTAACCTGAAATGGACAAAAATATTGAATCAGTCATAATCAATTAGATTGTTCTGAAAAAGACAAAAAAAACAACATTGGGATTAATAAAACAACTCCAGTATGATTCGAACCCGGGTCTCCCGCGTCATAGACCAACGCTCTAACCACACGGCCATTTCGACATTTATATACTTCGAGACAAAGTTATCGTATATAATAGCGTATGCTAGCCGTAAAAGTTGTTTGTTTTCCCAGTTATACAATTTTAATTCTGTTAGGTGTTGCAATTCGGGTAGAATACATATTCTTTACCATTTTTAACGTCAACTACAAGGTATTTTTTACATATCATCGTGTTATCGTCCATTGCATTAACTTAGCACTGTCGGACATGACCCGTGTTTACGGTTCACAGGATCACTGCATTTCTCGGTTTTTATTGCTTATTACGCTCAAATTTGAAGCAAAATTAATACCTTTCAACCAAATCCATTTTCCTTCCTGTCTGCTTTGCATTTCTCTTCTTTAATTCCGATTTTAACTGTGGTATTGTCATAAGACCGAACTTCGATGCCATGTTAATGCTGTTTATTCTGCGAGAATTCCAGGACCGGGTACAGTGGCGCCCCTAGCGGATGCCAAGGAAGATAACTGACTGCTATTTCCCATTGTAACAAATGTTATCATACAACCGGTTCCCATGGCAACAAAGATATTCTAAATCATTTTGAACTAAACACAAGAAAAATAAAAAAGAATCGGAAATGACGTCTGACGCCACACATCATTAAGAAATTGTTCATACAAAGAACAGTATATATTAACGTTCAAAATAGTTTGTATTTTTGTCGAAAACACAAAATTTTAACAATGATCTGCATGATGTTACGTCTGGTAAATGCAACCCTGGGGCGATCCTTGGACCGGTAAGTATGTCAGATGGTACGGTGGTTGCCAAGTAGGACAGGTGGGTTTTCTCCGGTTTCCTCCAACATGCATGACCACATATACGCTTTCATCCACGCCAACGAGAGTGACTAATATAAGTTCTCCGCAATCGTAAAATAAATAAACGTTTATGCTACATCAATATTCTGCTGACCTTAGCATCATGATGCCATGGAAACCGTAATTTCCTAAACAATAAATGTATATGAATCTCGTTTGCAGATACTATAGACAGAGCATACATATTGAACTTGACATAGTTTTATTTAATTTAAAACAATATTAAAAATGTTACGCCACTTGTCCCAAACCTCCTCAATCATCCATCATATATAGGAAACTGCATAACTCAATCATCCGTCATATATAGGGAACTGCATAACTCAATCATCCGTCATATATAGGGAACTGCATAACTCAATCATCCATCATATATAGAACTGCATAACTCAATCATCCATCATATATAGGGAACTGCATAACTCAATCATCCATCATATATAGGGAACTGCATAACTCAATCATCCATCATATATAGGGAACTGCATAACTCAATCATCCATATATATAGGAACTGCATAACTCAATCATCCATCATATATAGGAACTGCATAACTCAATCATCCATCATATATAGGGAACTGCATAACTCAATCATCCATCATATATAGGGAACTGCATAACTCAATCATCCATCATATATAGGGAACTGCATAACTCAATCATCCATCATATATAGGAAACTGCATAACTCAATCATCCATCATATATAGGGAACTGCATAACTCAATCATCCATCATATATAGGGAACTGCATAACTCAATCATCCATCATATATAGGGAACTGCATAATATGTTTTCTCTGTACTTCACTATGTATTACGGACATCATTGGTCGGGGTGGGTGACATGGGGCTGAGGGCACACATTGTAGTGACAAAATAAATCCTGATACACACCTGGATCCCTTCTCTCTTGTATTCTTCTTGTTCAGACTTTAGTGTCAGTTCAATAAACAGCTGTTGTAGCTTCTCATTGCAATAGTTGATGCAAAACTGCTCAAACCTGTAACATTGTAAATAACAACACTACAAACATGGCAACACCATTGTGTATGTCACACGGTTGAGGAAAATGTGCAGCCAACCCGGGGCTCGTATCCGGGACATTTACCTTGCAGGGCGAATGCTCTACCAAATGAGTTAGCCGGGCCGTTTAAACATAAGCTCTCCAATTGTGAGTATGTCCATACTGCAACATTACAAGTAATAATACTACAAATAATACTACAAACATTGCAAATAATACTACAAACATTGCAAATAATACTACAAACATTGCAAATAATACTACAAACATTGCAAATAATACTACAAACATCAAAAAACTACAAATAATACTACAAACATTGCAAATAATACTACAAATAATACTACAAACATTACAAAAAACACAAAAAATACACACATTGCAAATAATACTACAAACATTGCAAATAATACTACAAACATTGCAAATAATACTACAAACATTGCAAATAATACTACAAACATTGCAAATAATACTACAAATAATACTACAAACATTGCAAATAATACTACAAATAATACTACAAACATTACAAATAATACTACAAACATTGCAAATAATACTACAAACATTGCAAATAATACTACACACATTGCAAATAATACTACAAACATTGCAAATAATACTACAAATAATACTACAAACATTGCAAATAATACTACAAACATTGCAAATAATACTACAAACATTGCAAATAATACTACAAACATTGCAAATAATACTACAAATAATACTACAAACATTGCAAATAATACTACACACATTGCAAATAATACTACAAACATTGCAAATAATACTACAACATTGCAAATAATACTACAAACATTGCAAATAATACTACAAATAATACTACAAACATTGCAAATAATACTACAAATAATACTACAAACATTACAAATAATACTACAAACATTGCAAATAATACTACAAACATTGCAAATAATACTACAAACATTGCAAATAATACTACAAATAATACTACAAACATTGCAAATAATACTACACACATTGCAAATAATACTACACACATTGCAAATAATACTACACACATTGCAAATAATACTACAAACATTGCAAATAATACTACAAATAATACTACAAACATTGCAAATAATACTACAAATAATACTACAAACATTACAAATAATACTACAAACATTGCAAATAATACTACAAATAATACTACAAACATTGCAAATAATACTACAAACATTGCAAATAATACTACAAATAATACTACAAACATTGCAAATAATACTACAAACATTGCAAATAATACTACAAATATACTACAAACATTGCAAATAATACTACAAATAATACTACAAACATTACAAATAATACTACAAACATTGCAAATAATACTACAAACATTGCAAATAATACTACAAACATTGCAAATAATACTACAAACATTGCAAATAATACTACAAACATTGCAAATAATACTACAAACATTGCAAATAATACTACACACATTGCAAATAATACTACAAACATTGCAAATAATACTACAAACATTGCAAATAATACTACAAACATTGCAAATAATACTAAAAACATTGAAAATAATACTACAAATAATACTACAAACATTGCAAATAATACTACAAATAATACTACAAACATTGCAAATAATACTACAAACATTACAAATAATACTACAAACATTGCAAATAATACTACAAATAATACTACAAACACTGCAATACATGTAACACTGGAAACATGGCTGATGAGCTGGTCTCTACAAACACTGCAATACATGTAACACTGGAAACATTGCTGATGAGTTGGTCTCTACAAACACTGCAATACATGTAACACTGGAAACATTGCTGATGAGCTGGTCTCTACAAACACTGCAATACATGTAACACTGGAAACATTGCTGATGAGCTGGTCTCTACCTAGGTTAGACAAACATCCGGAAATAATAAAGCAATATTGATTTGTTGGTGCAGTGAACTTCAACCCATCAACATGCACTTGTATGACTGGCAATAAATATGAATAAAACGTTGACATTTTGGCCATTACAGGTAACAACCAGATCAGATGATTGAACTAATTGCTGATATCAGAACTTGACACTGAAGAATTCTTAATTTAGATGCATCCCGAGGAATTATTGCAGGCTTCCAGTACTAACCAACAAACACACTATTCAACCTGATACAACACTTGGTCTTCACTTTGAATATTTACACAAAAGTAAATTGAAATAACAGATATCTTGTATTTTTTGCATTGGGTTGGATTGTATTATCATTAAACAAACAAGAACTTTTGATGAAACACACTCGCCCATTTACAAGGAAAACTAACATACCCATTTACAAGGAAAACTAACGTACCCATTTACAAGGAAAACTAACGTACCCATTTACAAGGAAAACTAACGGTACCCATTTACATGGAAAACTAACGGTACCCATTTACATGGAAAACTAATGTACCCATTTACAAGGAAAACTAACGTACCCATTTACAAGGAAAACTAACGTACCCATTTACAAGGAAAACTAACGTACCCATTTACATGGAAAACTAACGGTACCCATTTACATGGAAAACTAACGTACCCATTTACATGGAAAACTAACGGTACCCATTTACATGGAAAACTAACGGTACCCATTTACAAGGAAAACTAACGTACCCATTTACATGGAAAACTAACGGTACCCATTTACATGGAAAACTAACGTACCCATTTACATGGAAAACTAACGGTACCCATTTACATGGAAAATTAATATACCCATTTAAATGGAAAATTAAAGCACCCATTTAAATGGAAAACTAACATACCCATTTACATGGAAATCTAATGTATCCATTTACATGGAAATCTAACTTACCCATTTACATGGATAATTAACTTACCCGTTTACATTGAAAATTTCAAATCCATAAATGTCTAGTAAACCCATCAGTGAACACTTTAATCTTCTCTAAAATAAAACATAGAGAAATAAATAAATAACTTCACTATGGAACAAAGCTAATAGTACATGGGGTTATGATGAGCGACGCCTCCTGAAGAGATTAGTCATTTAAGATTTTTGGAGGATAGTGCGTGCAATGATACAGACGGAGACCCATTCCAGAGTCTTCTCTGGTTCTTTTACGTGCACGGTGAACAGCACCGACCTAAGACCTAAGTTTAAAGTCCCATCTGAAAGACGGTTAATTGTATTAGGGACGAGGGATCGATACGTATCGTGCAATAATGAGATCACGGTTGCATCTATTGTAGAAGTAAGTCACTTGGATTACTTTTGCCGTTATCATTTTTGCAAGGCAAGTGCAACATCATAACTACGCTTCCCTTACTAAGCCATTTTATGTATATAGGAGTCACTCACAACACCAAGGTTGCAATCTTCTCGTGTTCTATCACGCATTCTGTGTCCTGAAAGCTCCCGAAGGCCGCCTCGTGTTACAACATATATTTTCATTAATTCTAGGCATAATGATACAATTTGTATAGGTACAAAAATTGTCAACACTTTCTGGAATGGATTCCTCATCCGAGACACTGTTGCTGATTTCAGGTGTATATAATTATGTTTTGTATTGGCGACATGTCTGAATGAATATTCTCAGCTCCCATTGCACACAAATTTAACGTTATGCGATTTTAACGCAATTTCGCCGAACCCGACATAGAATTTGTATTGTGTGCAGCGCATCTCCTTATATGGAAGTATTGTGTACAGCGCATCTCCTTATATGGAAGTATCGTGTACAGCGCATCTCCTTATATGGAAGTATTGTGTACAGCGCATCTCCTTATATGGAAGTATTGTGTACAGCGCATCTCCTTATATGGAAGTATTGTGTACAGCGCATCTCCTTATATGGAAGTATTGTGTACAGCGCATCTCCTTATATGGAAGTATTGTGTACAGCGCATCTCCTTATATGGAAGTATTGTGTACAGCGCATCTCCTTATATGGAACCACCAGTTTATGACAGGTAACAAAAATGGTGGCCTGTATATCATTGATTTAGGCACATCAATTGCTTAGCTATTATGATATGGTAATGAGAAACAGAACCACGAGTCGAAAGAAACAAAGAGTCTCCTAGTCAACATAAGACTAAAAATGATTCGTGAACAATTTAAAAATGTTAACCCTTAAATGCTAATCACCACTAAAGCTGCTTTTGCAAACAGCATAGAGCCAGATCAGACGGGACAGAATGACCCGGCACAGATCGTGCCATCTGATCAGGCTCAATGCAGTTTGCTATTCGAATAGTGGAGCTCAAACACTTGACTGAATTAGCAAACAACATAGATCCTGATCAGACGCGGCATTACTATGCTGTTTGCACATTACTTCCTATTTATTCAGCATTTTAAGGGTTAAAATGCTTGGATTTATTTACAGAAACACTTGGGTAGCAGCTATGCAATTATATGATAAGATATTTAGAAATTGTGACATTTTGAGCTTGAATATGAGCTTGAATATGAGCTTGTATGAGCTTGAATATGAGCTTGAATATGAGCTTGAATATGAGCTTCAATATGACTCTTATATGATATTTATTACATAACGTTACTTGTATTCAGTGTATGTCATCACATAATTTCTTATATGTGCACACGTGTAATTACACCTGGAAGGATTCTGATTGGTTGAGAGAATAATCCTTCAAATTTGTAAATTAACCTTTTAACGTATGCATATTTCTATTTGTATTGGTACATAACGTTAATGGTAAGACAAACTATGATTTAAAAGAAGTCTTGACGCAATTATAACGCTGTTTAAAACGCTGCTGTGCATTGTGACGTCATGCCTGTTTAGTGATATCATAACAATTTAAGCTGACATTTGGCGCCAAAATGAAAGTAGCAGCGTTATTTTATGCAAGAATATGATTAAAACCAAATCTAGTAATGTGATAAAAATGATCTTACACTCGTGTTAATTTCATACCATATTTTATGAAACTCGTTTTGGAATTTTGCTATTAAGTTTGCCAAAATACTCGCTTAATAACAAAATTCCACAACTTGTTTCATATAATATAGTATGAAATCACCACTCGTGTAAGATCTTATATATCTGTTATGCTTTCAGATTCTGCCTACATACCCTGATAGACAGCGATTCGTTGACTTTATGTACAATCCACGTGAACATTCGGTCGTATATTCCTTTAGCTAGAGCATCTCGCGCATATATCGCCTGATCTACCGTCAGCGGTGACTTCATCTGTAATGTTATCAAAATTCACGCTAGTCTTTCCTGGCTACATCATGAATCATTTGTAACCCTTTCAACACCACAGACCTCTAAATAGGCTTACAAAAAGTGTAGATCCAGATGAGCCGGCTCGTGACGAGCCGTCTCATCAGGATCTGCACTTTTTGCCAGTGATATGACTATTCTTAGACATAATTACCCATTTTGATAAATGAACTTGTCCAATTGTGATTTTCTGATTCATTTATTGGTTTATGAATATCATGGACCAGTCCATGTGAGTTACTTGGTGTTGAATGGGTTAAACATAAGGTGAGCAATGCCATTGGAAAACAACAGTGGTTGAGACGGTACATAGCATGTGACCAAGACATGACCTAATGTTGACATTGATATTAAATGCAAGCACATATTAACCCATTCAACACCAAGTAACTGACATGGACTGGTGCATGGTATTTTTAGACCAATAACTTAATAAGAAAATTATATTTGGACCAGTTCATATATCAAAAATGGTAATTTTGTCTAAAAATAGTAATATTACTGGCAAAAAGTGCAGATCTTGATAAGATGGCTCGTCACGAACATGGATCTACACTTTTTGTAAGCCTATTTAAAGGTGTGTGGTGTTGAAAGGGTTAAAGAATACAACCAAGATTAACAACCTGAGTTCGAGCCCCGCTGGAACCGTTACGTGTGTGTCCTTAGGCAAGGCATTTAAATTCCACCTGCCTCTTCTCTCTCCCTCATGGCGATGGAATCCATCAGGAATGAGGTCTCAAGTGTGATTAATATAAGTTGTAAGAACTTGTTTTGCAATCAAACTAAAATAAATTTGTATAAACTAACCAAGATTAAAATTATTTAAGAAATATGATGCAGTTAATTTGCGTAAATTGAACTTGCAATTATTCAAACTTTTAATATGCTTTCCAGTATGGTGAATGACTTCTAAATCTATGGTAATTGATTATTTACCTTATTAAATGCATTTATGCAAATTTATGTTAATTAGCTAATGGAACGTGTCTATCTTTGCAAAAATAATTCTGCTTTGGCAAAGTAAGACATCATCAGATGCTAAGGCATCAGTTTACTGTACAATGTAAATACCCTCAAGTTTGATAACGTAAAATATATATTAGCGCAGTGGTTAGTGCGCTCGCTTCTCACAAATGCAACCCGGGTTCGATCCTCGGACCGGGAAGTATACGAGATGGTACGGTGGTCGCCAGATCGGACAGGTGGGTTTTCTCCGGGTACTCCGGTTTCCTCCCACACGAATGACCACATATACGCTTTCATCTGCGCCAACGAGAGTGATTAATATAAGTTGTTAGAACTTGCTTCGCAATACCTTTTCTCCTTTAGCCTCTATGGTCCTGTTTTGTAGAGCAGACAGTAGAGCATTTTCCTTACAACCCAGCAACTGTAGTAGAGAAATATATTCATTACTGACAACCTAGCAACTGTAGCAGAGAATAATATGCATTACTGACAACCTAGCAACTCTAGTAGAGAAATGTATGCATTACTGACAACCTAGCAACTCTAGTAGAGAAATGTATGCATTACTGACAACCCAGCAACTGTAGTAAAAGTGTGATATTTTTTCTTTTTTGTAATTAATGTAAATATAAGTAATGAATCACATGTTAATAGTTTCCATCGGGGTATGAATTACATCGGGCGTGTTTACGTAATGTTAGCATGACGCCTTTGGCTCATACCGCATTTGTAACTATTAACCCGCGATTTATTCCTTAATCAAATACTTAATCTGAATCACTAACCTCGGAAATGACATCAACATGTTCTATATTTGTGACTCTTGCATCATCACTTGACTGGTCGGTCCCAAACTCAATATTCCCAAGATGCAACACAGAGGCTACTATGGCAAATAGGGCCTGAAAAATAAACAACATAAATATATGAAAGTACAGTCAAGTCAGTAACAGTCACCATAAATATATTGACACACGAGTAGTCAAGCTGACTACTGTACATACTCACACAAAGTACAGTCAAGTCTGTAACAGTCACCATAAATAGATTGACACACGAGTAGTCAAGCTGACTATATACTGTACACACTCACACAAAGTACAGTCAAGTCAGTAACAGTCAACATAAATAGATTGACATGCTAGTAGTCAAGCTGATTATACCGTACATACTCACACAAAGTACAGTCAAGTCTGTAACAGTCACCATAAATAGATTGACATGCTAGTAGTCAAGCTGACTATCGTACATAATCACACAAAGTACAGTCAAGTCAGTAACAGTCAACATAAATAGATTGACACACGAGTAGTCAAGCTGACTACCGTACATACTCACACAAAGTACAGTCAAGTCTGTAACAGTCAACATCAATAGATTGACATGCTAGTAGTCAAGCTGACTATACTGTACATACTCACACAAAGTACAGTCAAGTCTGTAACAGTCAACATCAATAGATTGACATGCTAGTAGTCAAGCTGACTATACTGTACATACTCACACAAAGTACAGTCAAGTCTGTAACAGTCACCATAAATAGATTGACATGCTAGTAGTCAAGCTGACTACCGTACATACTCACACAAAGTAGTCAAGTCAGTAACAGTCACCATAAATAGATTGACACACGAGTAGTCAAGCTGACTATACCGTACATACTCACACAACGTAGTCAAGTCTGTAACAGTCAACATCAATAGATTGACATGCTAGTAGTCAAGCTGACTATACCGTACATACTCACACAACGTAGTCAAGTCTGTAACAGTCAACATCAATAGATTGACATGCTAGTAGTCAAGCTGACTATACCGTACATACTCACACAACGTAGTCAAGTCTGTAACAGTCAACATCAATAGATTGACATGCTAGTAGTCAAGCTGACTATACCGTACATACTCACACAACGTAGTCAAGTCTGTAACAGTCAACATCAATAGATTGACATGCTAGTAGTCAAGCTGACTATACCGTACATACTCACACAACGTAGTCAAGTCTGTAACAGTCAACATCAATAGATTGACATGCTAGTAGTCAAGCTGACTATACCGTACATACTCACACAACGTAGTCAAGTCTGTAACAGTCAACATCAATAGATTGACATGCTAGTAGTCAAGCTGACTATACCGTACATACTCACACAAAAGTAGTCAAGTCTGTAACAGTCAACATCAATAGATTGACATGCTAGTAGTCAAGCTGACTATACCGTACACACTCACACATAAGACATCGCCACTATAAGACGACCTCCAAACCTTTGTCTGTATCAGGGTATTTTGGTATATAGACACGCGTATAACGGGCTGAGAAAAGGAAACCACTCAGAAGTAAAGATAAAACAATTTAACTAACAACTAAATTATGCTAAATCATAAAAAAAATGCACTGATGAACAACAATAAAATAGATTTGCTAATCTGCTATGACAATTTCAGTTACAGACAGAGAGCTATGAAAGTCTATGCTTTTGTTACACTCTTTTGAGTTATTCAAAATACATACATCTATAATGTGGAGTAGAGATACTGATTTTAAACTCACAATCTCCGTTTATGAGGCAGACACTTTGCAAAAACTGCTTAGGTCATATGTCGACAGTCTGCTTATAGTGGAAAAGCCCAGGTGTGCTTCCTGCTGTATTCATGTACAGTGAGTACCCATATAAAACCACTGACCTTCCACAATGCAGCTGGAATCTTCCTCACATGAAATAATTTTACATCCCTAATGGAATCAAACTTACAGTGCGTGTTTTACGTTTATTTATCGTCGCTAACCCGTTACCTATATGAGACGCGCCTCCTTAAGAGATTAGTCCATTTTAGATTTGGAGGATAGTGCAATGATACAGACAGAGACCCATTCCAGAGTCTCCTCTGGTTCATTTACGTGCACGGTGTAAAACCACCGACACGAGACCTCGTTTAAACGTCCCATCTGAAAGACTGTTAATTTTATTAATGTCAGGCGGGGATCGAACCTGCGATCCCTGGATTACCATCCAGCGTGTTAACCACTGGACTACAGATCCGTCTGTAAGAACCTACAGTGATGATGGTAAAATATATGAGGTCAATGATCTAAAACTCAAACAGAGGCAGACCTCTTACATGTATCCTCGACAAGTGAGAATATCGCAACCTACCTTTGTTGCTGGTCTGTGAAGTCGAGTACATCCAAGCTATTTGTACCGCCCGCCAATTAGCCTGATCATCCATCGAACACCCCCCCAAAACAAACCACAAAAAACAAAAACAAAAAACAACAACATTTGTAGCATACTGCTGTCGCCCTGTCATAAGACATTAACTTTTTGCATGCTGGGTAAAATATAGGCTATAAATAGGTCAAATAATTGTAGCAGACAACATTTTGTAGCATACTGCTGTCGCCCTGTCATAAGACATTAACTTTTTGCATGCTGGGTAAAATATAGGCTATAAATAGGTCAAATAATTGTAGCAGACAACATTTTGTAGCATACTGCTGTCGCCCTGTCATAAGACATTAACTTTTTGCATGCTGGGTAAAATATAGGCTATAAATAGGTCAAATAATTGTAGCAGACAACATTTTGTAGTATACTGCTGTCGCCCTGTCATAAGACATTAACTTTTTGCATGCTGGGTAAAATATAGGCTATAAATAGGTCAAATAATTGTAGAAGACAACATTTTGTAGCATACTGCTGTCGCCCTGTCATAAAACATTAATTTTTTAATGCTGGGTAAAATAAAGGCTATAAATAGGTCAAATAATTGTAGCAGACATTTCATTAATGTGTTTTTCTTATTTCTAACAGAAAAGTGGAAATATATCATAGAATTACACAAGAATTGGTGTGATTACAACACAATGACACATTTGTCCGTTACATTCACAGCTAGGGTGAGTCTCAAATGCATTTTTTATTCTTGAAATAGAAAAATAAGAACTATAATATATATTCAAATATGTGTGTTTTACGTTTATTTATCGTCGCTACTGGTTGCCCATATGAGTTACGCCTCCTGATGAGATTAGTCATTTTAGATTTTGGAGGATAGTGCAATGATACAGACAGAGACCCACTCCAGAGTCTCCTCTGGTTCTTTTACGTGCACGGTGTAAAGCATCAACACAAGACCTCTGTTTAACGTCCCTGTTAATATTATTAGGGTCGGACGGGGGATCGAACTCTGCAATCCCTGGATTACCAGTCCAGCGTGTTACCACTGGACTACAGATCTGTCTGTATGAATCCCAGTATTAACTTTATAAAAACAACTATTTACAAAACATAATATTACTTAGTTTGTATACAAGTATTCATAAAGGGAGGTAATTTACTAATAGTCACAAATCCAGTTTATTTGTGGGCAAATCAGAATGAAATCTATCCGATTTGCCGCAGTGGTTAGCATGCTTGCTTCTCAACAATACAACCCAGGTTCAATCCTCAGAAGGAGGGGTAGGTGAGGTTGTATGGTGGAAACAAGGGGCTTAGACTGGTAGGTTCTCTCCGGGTACTCTGGTTTCCTCCTACACGAATGGTCACATGATGGGTGATCTATATTCGGAGATCAGTCTTAAGCATATGTTTTACCATTTTTTCCTGGCCATAAATCCCCAAAATGTTCGCATACAAAAATGTTATGAAAGTAATATATTGAGGAGACGAATTATATAAGACTCTGTCTTTCATTCTAATCCTTTTTCTGTATTTTGATTATGTGTGATGTATACATTGTTCAATATGTATTATATTGGGAAATAATATATGTTTAAACTAAAGCAAAATGTCGACATATGCCCGAAAAGCAAGCAAAACGAAATTTCTAAAAAAAGTTGAATTTTTGTTCGGTAATTTTTAAATTGATTTAATCATGTGCTAATAATATGTGAAAATTGAATTCTGGAATAACAAACAGGTAATTCAATAAATTTATTAGATAAGTTATTGGATAAACGATTGGGGAGGGCAGATTACTAGAACTTGTTGCCCAACCCATGTTGTGTTTTCTTTGCTTTGTCATGATTATGTATGTAATGTAAATGTGAATTGGCAAATAAAATATGATTAAACTAAATTGGATAATTGATAGATATCTACAGGCTTAAAATATCTATTTCTTGGAACTTTATGTCTGTTTGTATGTGTTATTTGTTTATTATCCAGCTTAAAATCAGCCTTTACAAGCCAAAATGTGCCCATCGACTTATGGCTGAGGTCGACTTATGGCCGAGGTCGACTTATGGCTGAGGTCGACTTATGGCCGAGGTCGACTTATGGCTGAGGTCGACTTATGGCTGAGGTCTGAGGTCGACTTATGGCAGAGGTCTGAGGTCGACTTATGGCAGAGGTCTGAGGTCGACTTATGGCAGAGGTCGACTTGTGGCTGAGGTCGACTTGTGGCTGAGGTTGACTTATGGCTGAGGTCTGAGGTTGACTTATGGCTGAGGTTGACTTATGGCTGAGGTCGACTTATGGCAGAGGTCGACTTATGGCCGAGGTCGCCTTATGGCCAGGAATATACGGTACAGTGCATGATGGTTCTCTAAGCACCGGATATTACACTCACCTGGTTTAGATAGAAGTACGAGTCCGGATCAGCGGACAGCTTCAACTGTTTGAGAGTTATTGGTGTCGCTCCAACCAACATCTGATAGAAGATGTGGAAATTCCTCTCTCCGCTTGCCTGGTGTATCACCCGCGATTTCTCCAGCAAGTAGTTCAGAATATGACCACCGACAGGTGCACCCTGACACAGATACAAATAAATGCTGGATCCATCACTATAAGTAACCTACACCATCACTCTACCCCACAGATACAAATAAATGCTGGATCCATCACTATAGGTAAACAACACCCTCACTCTACCCCACAGATACAAATAAATGCTGGATCCATCACTATAGGTAAACAACACCCTCACTCTACCCCACAGATACAAATAAATGCTGGATCCATCACTATAGGTAAACTACACCCTCACTCTACCCCACAGATACAAATAAATGCTGGATCCATCACTATAGGTAAACAACACCCTCACTCTACCCCACATATACAAATAAATGCTGGATCCATCACTATAGGTAAACTACACCCTCACTCTACCCCACAGATACAAATAAATGCTGGATCCATCACTATAGGTAAACAACACCCTCACTCTACCCCACAGATACAAATAAATGCTGGATCCATCACTATAGGTAAACTACACCCTCACTCTACCCCCACAGATACAAATAAATGCTGGATCCATCACTATAGGTAAACTACACCCTCACTCTACCCCACATATACAAATAAATGCCGGATCCATCACTATAGGTAACCTACACCCTCACTCTACCCCACATATACAAATAAATGCCGGATCCATCACTATAGGTAAACTACACCCTCACTCTACCCCACATATACAAATAAATGCCGGATCCATCACTATAGGTAAACTACACCCTCACTCTACCCCACATATACAAATAAATGCCGGATCCATCACTATAGGTAAACTACACCCTCACTCTACCCCACATATACAAATAAATGCTGGATCCATCACTATAGGTAAACAACACCCTCACTCTACCCCACAGATACAAATAAATGCCGGATCCATCACTATAGGTAAACTACACCATCACTCTACCCCACAGATACAAATAAATGCCGGATCCATCACTATAGGTAACCTACACCATCACTCTACCCCACATATACAAATAAATGCTGGATCCATCACTATAGGTAAACCACACCCTCACTCTACCCCACATATACAAATAAATGCTGGATCCATCACTATAGGTAAACTACACCCTCACTCTACCCCACAGATACAAATAAATGCTGGATCCATCACTATAGGTAACCTACACCCTCACTCTACCCCACAGATACAAATAAATGCTGGATCCATCACTATAGGTAACCTACACCCTCACTCTACCCCACAGATACAAATAAATGCTGGATCCATCACTATAGGTAAACTACACCCTCACTCTACCCCACATATACAAATAAATGCTGGATCCATCATTATAGGTAAACTACACCCTCACTCTACCCCACATATACAAATAAATGCTGGATCCATCACTATAGGTAAACAACACCCTCACTCTACCCCACAGATACAAATAAATGCTGGATCCATCACTATAGGTAAACTACACCCTCACTCTACCCCACAGATACAAATAAATGCTGGATCCATCACTATAGGTAAACTACACCCTCACTCTACCCCACATATACAAATAAATGCTGGATCCATCACTATAGGTAACCTACACCCTCACTCTACCCCACAGATACAAATAAATGCTGGATCCATCACTATAGGTAACCTACACCCTCACTCTACCCCACAGATACAAATAAATGCTGGATCCATCACTATAGGTAACCTACACCCTCACTCTACCACACAGATACAAATAAATGCTGGATCCATCACTATAGGTAACCTACACCCTCACTCTACCCCACAGATACAAATAAATGCTGGATCCATCACTATAGGTAACCTACACCCTCACTCTACCCCACAGATACAAATAAATGCTGGATCCATCACTATAGGTAACCTACACCCTCACTCTACCCCACAGATACAAATAAATGCTGGATCCATCACTATAGGTAACCTACACCATCACTCTACCCCACATATACAAATAAATGCTGGATCCATCACTATAGGTAACCTACACCTCACTCTACCCCACATATACAAATAAATGCTGGATCCATCACTATAGGTAAATACACCCTCACTCTACCCACATATACAAATAAATGCTGGATCCATCACTATAGGTAAACTACACCATCACTCTACCCCACATATACAAATAAATGCTGGATCCATCACTATAGGTAACCTACACCATCACTCTACCCCACATATACAAATAAATGCTGGATCCATCACTATAGGTAACCTACACCATCACTCTACCCCACATATACAAATAAATGCTGGATCCATCACTATAGGTAAACTACACCATCACTCTACCCCACATATACAAATAAATGCTGGATCCATCACTATAGGTAAACAACACCCTCACTCTACCCCACATATACAAATAAATGCTGGATCCATCACTATAGG
>CM026403.1:39051786-39076896 GCA_014843695.1 Archivesica marissinica
CCATCACTATAGGTAACCTACACCCTCACTCTACCCCACATATACAAATAAATGCCGGATCCATCACTATAGGTAAACTACACCCTCACTCTACCCCACATATACAAATAAATGCCGGATCCATCACTATAGGTAAACTACACCCTCACTCTACCCCACATATACAAATAAATGCTGGATCCATCACTATAGGTAAACAACACCCTCACTCTACCCCACAGATACAAATAAATGCCGGATCCATCACTATAGGTAAACTACACCATCACTCTACCCCACAGATACAAATAAATGCCGGATCCATCACTATAGGTAACCTACACCATCACTCTACCCCACATATACAAATAAATGCTGGATCCATCACTATAGGTAAACCACACCCTCACTCTACCCCACATATACAAATAAATGCTGGATCCATCACTATAGGTAAACTACACCCTCACTCTACCCCACAGATACAAATAAATGCTGGATCCATCACTATAGGTAACCTACACCCTCACTCTACCCCACAGATACAAATAAATGCTGGATCCATCACTATAGGTAACCTACACCCTCACTCTACCCCACAGATACAAATAAATGCTGGATCCATCACTATAGGTAAACTACACCCTCACTCTACCCCACATATACAAATAAATGCTGGATCCATCATTATAGGTAAACTACACCCTCACTCTACCCCACATATACAAATAAATGCTGGATCCATCACTATAGGTAAACAACACCCTCACTCTACCCCACAGATACAAATAAATGCTGGATCCATCACTATAGGTAAACTACACCCTCACTCTACCCCACAGATACAAATAAATGCTGGATCCATCACTATAGGTAAACTACACCCTCACTCTACCCCACATATACAAATAAATGCTGGATCCATCACTATAGGTAACCTACACCCTCACTCTACCCCACAGATACAAATAAATGCTGGATCCATCACTATAGGTAACCTACACCCTCACTCTACCCCACAGATACAAATAAATGCTGGATCCATCACTATAGGTAACCTACACCCTCACTCTACCCCACAGATACAAATAAATGCTGGATCCATCACTATAGGTAACCTACACCCTCACTCTACCCCACAGATACAAATAAATGCTGGATCCATCACTATAGGTAACCTACACCCTCACTCTACCCCACAGATACAAATAAATGCTGGATCCATCACTATAGGTAAACTACACCCTCACTCTACCCCACATATACAAATAAATGCTGGATCCATCACTATAGGTAACCTACACCATCACTCTACCCCACATATACAAATAAATGCTGGATCCATCACTATAGGTAACCTACACCATCACTCTACCCCACATATACAAATAAATGCTGGATCCATCACTATAGGTAAACTACACCCTCACTCTACCCCACATATACAAATAAATGCTGGATCCATCACTATAGGTAAACAACACCCTCACTCTACCCCACATATACAAATAAATGCTGGATCCATCACTATAGGTAACCTACACCCTCACTCTACCCCACAGATACAAATAAATGCTGGATCCATCACTATAGGTAAACTACACCCTCACTCTACCCCACATATACAAATAAATGCTGGATCCATCACTATAGGTAAACTACACCCTCACTCTACCCCACATATACAAATAAATGCTGGATCCATCACTATAGGTAAACAACACCCTCACTCTACCCCACAGATACAAATAAATGCTGGATCCATCACTATAGGTAAACTACACCCTCACTCTACCCCACAGATACAAACAAATGCTGGATCCATCACTATAGGTAAACTACACCCTCACTCTACCCCACATATACAAATAAATGCTGGATCCATCACTATAGGTAACCTACACCCTCACTCTACCCCACAGATACAAATAAATGCTGGATCCATCACTATAGGTAACCTACACCCTCACTCTACCCCACAGATACAAATAAATGCTGGATCCATCACTATAGGTAACCTACACCCTCACTCTACCCCACAGATACAAATAAATGCTGGATCCATCACTATAGGTAACCTACACCCTCACTCTACCCCACAGATACAAATAAATGCTGGATCCATCACTATAGGTAACCTACACCCTCACTCTACCCCACAGATACAAATAAATGCTGGATCCATCACTATAGGTAAACTACACCCTCACTCTACCCCACATATACAAATAAATGCTGGATCCATCACTATAGGTAACCTACACCATCACTCTACCCCACATATACAAATAAATGCTGGATCCATCACTATAGGTAACCTACACCATCACTCTACCCCACATATACAAATAAATGCTGGATCCATCACTATAGGTAACCTACACCATCACTCTACCCCACATATACAAATAAATGCTGGATCCATCACTATAGGTAACCTACACCATCACTCTACCCCACATATACAAATAAATGCTGGATCCATCACTATAGGTAAACTACACCCTCACTCTACCCCACATATACAAATAAATGCTGGATCCATCACTATAGGTAAACAACACCCTCACTCTACCCCACATATACAAATAAATGCTGGATCCATCACTATAGGTAACCTACACCCTCACTCTACCCCACAGATACAAATAAATGCTGGATCCATCACTATAGGTAAACTACACCCTCACTCTACCCCACAGATACAAATAAATGCTGGATCCATCACTATAGGTAAACTACACCCTCACTCTACCCCACAGATACAAATAAATGCTGGATCCATCACTATAGGTAACCTACACCCTCACTCTACCTCACAGATACAAATAAATGCTGGATCCATCACTATAGGTAAACTACACCCTCACTCTACCCCACATATACAAATAAATGCTGGATCCATCACTATAGGTAACCTACACCCTCACTCTACCCCACAGATACAAATAAATGCTGGATCCATCACTATAGGTAACCTACACCCTCACTCTACCCCACAGATACAAATAAATGCTGGATCCATCACTATAGGTAACCTACACCCTCACTCTACCACACAGATACAAATAAATGCTGGATCCATCACTATAGGTAACCTACACCCTCACTCTACCCCACAGATACAAATAAATGCTGGATCCATCACTATAGGTAACCTACACCCTCACTCTACCCCACAGATACAAATAAATGCTGGATCCATCACTATAGGTAACCTACACCATCACTCTACCCCACATATACAAATAAATGCTGGATCCATCACTATAGGTAACCTACACCATCACTCTACCCCACATATACAAATAAATGCTGGATCCATCACTATAGGTAAACTACACCCTCACTCTACCCCACATATACAAATAAATGCTGGATCCATCACTATAGGTAAACAACACCCTCACTCTACCCCACAGATACAAATAAATGCTGGATCCATCACTATAGGTAACCTACACCCTCACTCTACCCCACAGATACAAATAAATGCTGGATCCATCACTATAGGTAAACTACACCCTCACTCTACCCCACATATACAAATAAAAACTGGATCCATCACTATAGGTAACCTACACCCTCACTCTACCCCACAGATACAAATAAATGCTGGATCCATCACTATAGGTAACCTACACCCTCACTCTACCCCACATATACAAATAAATGCTGGATCCATCACTATAGGTAAACAACACCCTCACTCTACCCCACATATACAAATAAATGCTGGATCCATCACTATAGGTAACCTACACCCTCACTCTACCCCACAGATACAAATAAATGCTGGATCCATCACTATAGGTAAACAACACCCTCACTCTACCCCACATATACAAATAAATGCTGGATCCATCACTATAGGTAAACTACACCCTCACTCTACCCCACATATACTCTCCCTCTTTTCTGGCACATGGGTAGAACCACCAACCTTCTGCAATGCCAGCTGGATAATTTCCTCACAGGAAATAATTTCCCAATGGGATTTAGAACCAGCAGCAATGGGAGGCAATGATTTAGAACCAGCAGCAGTGAGAGACAAGTGATTTAGAACCAGCAGCAGTGAGAGGCAAGTGATTTAGATCCAGCAGCAGTGAGAGGCAATGATTTAGAACCAGCAGCAGTGAGAAGCAAGTGATTTAGAACCAGCAGCAGCGAGAGGCAAGTGATTTAGAACCAGCAGCAGTGGGAGGCAATGATTTAGAACCAGCAGCAGTGAGAGACAAGTGATTTAGAACCAGCAGCAGTGAGAGGCAAGTGATTTAGAACCAGCAGCAGTGAGAGGCAAGTGATTTAGAACCAGCAGCAGTGAGAGGCAAGTGATTTAGAACCAGCAGCAGCGAGAGGCAAGTGATTTAGAACCAGCAGCAGTGAGAAGCAAGTGATTTAGAACCAGCAGCAGTGAGAGGCAAGTGATTTAGAACCAGCAGCAGTGAGAGGCAAGTGATTTAGAACCAGCAGCAGTAAGAGGCAAGTGATTTAGAACCAGCAGCAGCGAGAGGCAAGTGATTTAGAACCAGCAGCAGTGAGAGGCAAGTGATTTAGAACCAGCAGCAGTGAGAGGCAAGTGATTTAGAACCAGCAGCAGTGAGAGGTAAGTGATTTAGAACTAGCAGCAGTGAGAGGAAAGTGATTTAGAACAAGCAGCAGTGAGAGGAAAGTGATTTAGAACCAGCAGCAGTGAGAGGAAAGTGATTTAGAACCAGCAGCAGTGGGAGGCAAGTGATTTAGAACCAGCAGCAGTGGGAGGCAAGTGATTTAGAACCAGCAGCAGTAAGAAGCAAGTGATTTAGAACCAGCAGCAGTGAGCGGAAAGTGATTTAGAACCAGCAGCAGTGAGAGGCAAGTGATTTAGAACCAACAGCAGTAAGAAGCAAGTGATTTAGAACCAGCAGCAGTGAGAGGCAAGTGATTTAGAACCAGCAGCAGTAAGAAGCAAGTGATTTAGAACCAGCAGCAGTGAGAGGAAAGTGATTTAGAACCAGCAGCAGTAAGAGGAAAGTGATTTAGAACCAGCAGCAGTGAGAGGCAAGTGATTTGAACAGTAACAACTCGGCCGCAAATGATTCATGTGTGTGTTTTACGTTTATTATCGTCGCTACTAGTTGCCCATATGAGCGACGCCTCCTGAAGAGATTAGTCATTTTAGATTTTGGAGGATAGTGCAATGATACAGACAGAGACCCATTCCAGAGTCTCCTCTGGGGTTCTTTTACGTCGCATCTGAAAGACTGTTAATTTTATTAGGGTCAGACGGGGGATTGAACCTGCGATCCCTGGATTACCAGTCCAGCGTGTTACCACTGGGGTACAGATCCGTCTGTAAACTGATTCAAATGTACATACAGCATTATATGTATCTCAATTTGTGGTTTATATTTCATTGTGTTTTCTATTAGCGACATTTTGGTAGCATTTTCATAAAGAAAAGTGCAATTGATTTAAAAATTGTATTCCTGCACACATTCTGTTTTTAATTTGATGTGATTTTAGACATTACCTGGAAGTAAACACAAAACTATTTCTTTGAACATTACATGACCCCAATTATTGTTAAGTTAATTGGCACCTCTATGGTTTTAACTATATCAAGATACAAAATGAGAACTTTTGATTTTACGTACCTTATAGTCAAACTGTATATCCATATACTTGCCAAATCTACTGGAATTGTCATTCTTGTTCGTTTTCGCATTCCCAAAAGCCTGAATAAACAGATAAATGGATTATATGAAAATGTCATTTTGAAAGGCATTATGATTTTTCTGTGTAAATTTGTGAATGTTTCCTGTCTTTTTAATTTATTTAATTTATTTGTCGACCATGCTATCCCTCACACCCTCCCATGCTATCCCCACACCCTCCCATGCTATCCCCACACTCTCCCATGCTATCCCTCACACCCTCCCATGCTATCCCTCACACCCTCCAATGCTATCCATCACACCCTCCCATGCTATCCCCACACTCTCCCATGCTATCCCTTACACCCTCCCCATGTTATCCCTCACACCCTCCCATGCTATCCCTCACACCCTCCCATGCTATCCCTCACACCCTCCCATGCTATCCTCCATACTCACCCATGCTATCCCTCACACCCTTCCATGCTATCCCTCACACCCTCCTATGCTATCCCTCACACCCTCCCATGCTATCCCTCACACCCTCCCATGCTATCCTCCATACTCTCACATGCTATCCCTCACACTCTCCCATGCTATTCCTCACACCCTCCCGTGCTATCCCTCACACACTCCCATGCTATCCCTCACACCCTCCCATGCTATCCCTCACACCCTCCCATGCTATCCCTCACACCCTCCAATGCTATCCCTCACACCCTCCCATGCTATCCCTCACACCCTCCCATGCTATCCCCCACACTCTCCCATGCTATCCCTCACACCCTTCCATGCTATCCCTCACACCCTCCCAAGCTATCCCTCACACCCTCCCATGCTATCCCTCACACCCTCCAATGCTATCCCTCACACCCTCCAATGCTATCCCTCACACCCTCCCATGCTATCCCTCACACTCTCCCATGCTATCCCTCACACCCTCCAATGCTATCCCTCACACCCTCCCATGCTATCCCTCACACCCTCCCTTATTATCCTCCACACTCTCCATGCTATCCCTCACACCCTCCCATGCTATCCCCCACACCCTTCCATGCTATCCCTCACACCCTCCCATGCTATCCTCACACCCTCCCATGCTATCCCTCACACTCTCCCATGCTATCCCCCACACTCTCCATGCTATCCCTTACACTCTCCCATGCTATCCCTCACACTCTCCCATGCTATCCCTCACACCCTCCAATGCTATCCCTGACACACCCTCCAGTGCTATCCCTGACACTCTCCCATGCTATCCCTCACACCCTCCAATGCTATCCCTCACACTCTCCCATGCTATCCCTCACACCCTCCAATGCTATCCCTCACACTCTCCCATGCTATCCCTCACACCCTCCAATGCTATCCCTCACACCCTCCAATGCTATCCCTCACACTCTCCCATGCTATCCCTCACACTCTCCCATATCCCTCACACCCTCCCATGCTATCCCTCACACTCTCCCATGCTATCCCCCACACTCTCCCATGCTATCCCTCACACCCTCCCATGCTATCCCTCACACCCTCCAATGCTATCCCTCACACCCTCCCATGCTATCCCACACACCCTCCCATGCTATCCCCACACCCTCCCATGCTATCCCTCACACCCTCCCATGCTATCCCTCACACCCTCCAATGCTATCCCTCACACTCTCCCATGCTATCCCTCACACTCTCCCATGCTATCCCTCACACCCTCCCATGCTATCCCTCACACTCTCCCATGCTATCCCCCACACTCTCCCATGCTATCCCTCACACCCTCCCATGCTATCCCTCACACCCTCCAATGCTATCCCTCACACCCTCCCATGCTATCCCACACACCCTCCCATGCTATCCTCACACCCTCGCATGCTATCCCTCACACCCTCCCATGCTATCCCACACACCCTCCCATGCTATCCCACACACCCTCCCATACTATTACCCACACCCTTCATGCTATCCCCCACACCCTCCCATGCTATTCCCCACACCCTCCCATGCTACCCCCATACCCTCCCATGCTATCCCCACACCCTCCCATGCTACCCCCATACCCTCCCATGCTATCCCTCACACCCTCCCATGCTATCCCTCACACCCTCCCATGCTACCCCCATACCCTCCCATGCTATCCCTCACACCCTCCCATGCTATTCCCCACACCCTCCCATGCTATCCCCACACCCTCGCATACTATCCCTCACATGTTATCCCCACTTCCTCCCCTGCTATCTCCACCTCCTCCCATGCCATCCCCCACTTCCTCCCATGCTATTTCCCACCTCCTCCCAAGCTACCCTCCCACCCCTCCCATGCGATCCCACACCCACTCCTAGCCTAACATTGCTAAGAGTAAAACTATTCATTTGTTTGTATGTTTTGGATGTAGAAAGTCGCACCAACAGCCTAGGTCATATAGCAACTCTCCACCTATTACTGTGACCCTCCTAGCGGTATTTCAGGCACAGATTGGCACCATTGTAGAACCACCGATGCAAGCCAGCTGGATAGCTTCCTCACATGAAAGAAAATAAAGGAGAAAAAACTATTAATATATTAGACCTCTAGGAGAGGATTGGACTCGAGCAGTCTATCTTTAACCCTTTCCACATCCTTAGAGTGTGTGCTACTGGAAGCTATGTACAGAAGGATTTTCTTAGAAGCCTCTGTCTTCCCGGAACCACTCTCTCCGGATATCAGGATACACTGGTTGCGGTTCTCTCCGCGCATGGAGCGGTAGGATGCATCGGCAATGGCGAATCTGTGAACAGTCAAAACACGTTATTAGAAATATTTACAAATGTGTTGTTGTTTAATCTTATTTGTTATATTCCTAACAATGTTCTGCCTAAGATACAGGCAGAATCCATAACTCTTTGCATGCTGGGTAAATTGTTATGTTATATTTCGGGTTTTACGCCTGCATCAGCACCATTTCGGGCTATATCGCCGGCGGGCAGTTTACCTAACAACACCTTTCCTGGGCAGGCTCCAACGGTTAACCAGTACTTGGGTGTACCAACCTCCGTATGAAACTGCCAACTTTTTAATATAAATGAGACACAGCCTGAGCGGGGCTCGAACCCATGACCATCAGTGATGATAGGTTACAGTGGTATACAAGTCAGCGACCTTAACCACTCGACCACGAAGGCAGACGCTGGGTAAATTAAATGCTATAATTAGTTCAAATAATTGTAGCAGACAATAATTTATAAATGCGTTTTTCTTATTTGTAAGCGTTTTACTTATTTGAACTTAAATTTCTGGAAATATATCGTGGAATTTCGTTAGAATGGTGTTGTTGTGGCACGACATATTTGAATGTTATTTTCGCTTCTAGTGTGCATAGAGTGACACATGTGAGGAATTCCATATCATGGTGACCGGTAGGGGACTAATAAATGTCTAACACCTTAATGACTTAGGGGATTTTCAACAGTTTTCAACTAAAATGTTAGCCCCTAATCCCGAAATATACGCGGACAGGTGGGTTTTCTCCGGGTACTCTGGTTTCCTCCTACACTAAAGACCACATATACGCTTTCATCCGCGCCAACGAGAGTGATTAATATAAGTTGTTAAAACTTGCTTCGCAATCGTTGTAAAATAAATAAAGTTTAAATATACACGGACGGACGGAAATCACTCCCACAGCAAATAACAGTATGGCACTCCACCTCCACCCTCTCTAAATGAGCTCATATGGCACTCCACCTCCACCCTCTAAATGAGTTCATATGACACTCCACCTCCACCCTCTAAATGAGCTCATATGGCTCTCCACCTCCACCCACTAAATGAGCTCATATGGCTCTCCACCTCCACCCTCTAAATGAGCTCATATGGCTCTCCACCTCCACCCTCTAAATGAGCTCATATGGCTCTCCATCTCCACCCTGTAAATGAGTTCATATGACACTCCACCTCCACCCTCTAAATGGGTTCATATGACACTCCACCATGCCCTCTAAATGGGTTCATATGGCTCTCCACCTCCGCCCTCTAAATGAGTTCATATGGCACTCCACCTCTGCCCTCTAAATGGGTTCATATGACACTCCACCTCCGCCCTCTAAATGGGTTCATATGGCACTCCACCTCCGCCCTCTAAACAAGTTCATATGACACTCCACCTCCACCCTCTAAATGAGTTCATATGACACTCCACCTCCACCCTCTAAATGAGCTCATATGACACTCCACCTCCACCCTCTAAATGAGTTCATATGACACTCCACCTCCACCCTCTAAATGGTTTCATATGACACTCCACCATGCCCTCTAAATGGGTTCATATGACATTCCACCCTCACCCTCTAAATGGGTTCATATGACATTCCACCCTCACCCTCTAAATGAGTTCATATGACATTCCACCCCCACCCTCTAAATGAGTTCATATGACACTCCACCTCTGCCCTCTAAATGGGTTAATATGACACTCCACCTCCGCCCTCTAAATGAGCTAAATCTTCTCTCAAGCCGATCACGGAGAAACCAAGTAATATTTGACTTTGGCCTCAATAATCTAATTCAATATAATATTACAAACATACAACAATCTAAATATCAAAGCAGGCATGAGTGTTCACATGAAACAGTGTTCAAGTGTTGTATATATTTCAGGAAGGAAGTGATTCACACAATAAGCTAGCTACTGATTGTATGCACTGTGCACATGTCCTTCCTCGAAATATACTTAACTCTTTGCACGCTAGCGGCAGATAAAATCACCTTTACAAACAGCATAGAGCCAGATCAGACGGCACAGAATGTGCCGTCTGATCAGGCTCTATGCTGTTTGCTAATCGGATAGTGGAGCTAAAACACTTGGCTGAATAGCAAACAACATGGATCCTGATCAGACACGGCGTTACGCCGCGGTTGATCTGGATCTATGTTGTTTGCAAATGTGATTTTATTTACTCAGCAGGCAAAGGGTTAAACACAGTACTCCAGGCTTATTTAATACAAATTTATTTTCGCTCGACTGCGAAACAAGTTCTTACAACTTATATTAATCACTCTCGAGACCTCATTACTGATGGAATCCATCGCCACGAGGGAGAGAAGAGGCAATGTGGAAATTAAATGCCTTGCCTAAGGGCACAATCGTAACGGCTCCAGAGGGGCTCAAACTCTGGACCTTTCGCACCTGGAGCGAATGCGCATCCACTGCACTATCACGACTTCCACTCCAGGCTTGGTTAATCTGAGCATGCCATGTCCTTTCTGGTGTGCCTTGCCCTTCTTACGTACGGTCAGGGGTACCTCATTAACAAACACATTTATTAAAAAATATCCATGTACTGATTACATAATTATGGCTTTACCGATATCTAACCACTTGCATGCTGGGTAATATAAAGGTCATAAACAGTTCAAATAACTGTAGCAGACAATTCGTTAACACTTTCCCTCATAGAAGCACCTCTTGACGCCATTGCCAATACCACATACCCTAACCCTAACCCAATGTAGTAGCCAAACCAATGTTCATAATAAAGGTCAGAATCTCATGTAGTCCCAGTAATATCTATGGAGGTGAGATATATAATATGACTACTTATCCACTGCATGATAGCTAAATGGCTGTCGCTTGTATGGAGATATAATAGTATATTAACCTAAATCTCTATGTAGTCCCAGTAATATCTATGGAGGTGGGATAGATATGGCGACTACTTATCTACTGCATGATAGCTAAATGGCTGTGGCTTGTATGGAGATATAATAGTATATTAACCTAAATCTCTATGTAGTCCCAGTAATATCTATGGAGGTGGGATAGATATGGCGACTACTTATCTACTGCATGATAGCTAAATGGCTGTGGCTTGTATGGAGATATAATAGTATATTAACCTAAATCTCTATGTAGTCCCAGTAATATCTATGGAGGTGGGATAGATATGGCGACTACTTATCTACTGCATGATAGCTAAATGGCTGTGGCTTGTATGGAGATATAATAGTATATTAACCTAAATCTCTATGTAGTCCCAGTAATATCTATGGAGGTGGGATAGATATGGCGACTACTTATCTACTGCATGATAGCTAAATGGCTGTGGCTTGTATGGAGATATAATAGTATATTAACCTAAATCTCTATGAAGGAAAGGGTTAAATGGCTGTCGCTTGTATGGAGATATAATAGTATATTAGCCTAAATCTCTATGAAGGAAAGGGTTAAATGGCTGTCGTTTGTATGGAGATATAATAGTATATTAGCCTAAATATCTATGAAGGAAAGGGTTAAATGGCTGTCATTTGTATGGAGATATAATAGTATATTAGCCTAAATCTCTATGAAGGAAAGGGTTAAATGGCTGTCGTTTGTATGGAGATATAATAGTATATTAGCCTAAATATCTATGAAGGAAAGGGTTAAATGGCTGTCATTTGTATGGAGATATAATAGTATATTAGCCTAAATCTCTATGAAGGAAAGGGTTAAATGGCTGTCGTTTGTATGGAGATATAATAGTATATTAGCCTAAATATCTATGAAGGAAAGGGCTAACACATATATTTGACTGTTACTTTCATTACTAGTGTGCTAAGAATTTAACAAGCTTTCTGTCTAGACCCCCAAATATTGTCACCTTGTCTGGCCCACATTTCAGTCTGGCTGTAAGTCGGATTGAACATGTTTCTCCCTAAATAAACCTGCCCTGTTCTTAACCTGTTTTTAACCAACCTAACATCATTCTTTTATCATCTTTTATTTCATTTCTTACTAACATTCTTGTCAGTTGACGGCACGTCAAAGTCTAAGGTCCCCATCAGGGGTTCGACTAATAGGAAGATAGATAGATAGATAGAAAACAAACAATTACAAGGAAACATGAGCAAGATAACATAACAATGAGTTGACCCTACATATGACATGCACAGATAAGTGGCCTATCTTGACAGGTGAGTGCCCAAATATACCCCCAGCCATCTTCAAATACCATACATAGCAACTAGTTGCTAGAGTCTGAGACCCAACTTATTCCAAATGGGAGTGCCCAGATATACCCCCAGCCATCTTCAAATACCATACATAGCAAATAGTTGCTAGAGTCTGAGACCCAACTTATTCCAAATGGGAGACATTAAAAATATTAACCCTTAACCTGAAGAATAAATTGGACGGAATGTGCAAACAACATAGATCCAGATTAGCTGTGTCTATGTTGTTTCAGACAAGTGTTTTAGCTCCACTATCCGAAAAGTAAACAACATAGAGCCTGATCAGATGGCTACTGTCTGATGTGGTTCTAGGCTGTTTTGGCAGGTTAACCATTTCAACACCACATACTTCTAAATAGGCATACAAAAAGTGTACATCCAGGATCTGCATTTTTTGGCCAGTCATTTTTAGACATTTTTAGACAAAATTACCCGTTTTGATAAATGAAATGGTCCAAATGTAATTTTCTCGTTAATTTATTGGTCTAAAAATATTTGCATGGTTTCCTTCAGCATAACATTTTTGGACATATTTGTGAGTAATTACGGTACTAAAAAATGCCCTCATCAGCTCGTGAAATCCGAGTCACTGAATTTGACTTTTATTACAATATGTACCCTGTAAGAATGTAATGATAATGTAGTGTATTTGATACGGAAACTCAATTCTAATTTAATTGCATTTTCTTCAAAATTTAAAGTTTTAACCTTCTACACATGTTTTCTTCAAACGTAGAAATAAAGCTATACCGTAATTCATATGCAAATTTATCCGTGTAATAACTTTAATAAACTATCATTTACAATCTGATGATTTGATAAATAAATGAGATGGGTCAGCAGTTGTCCAGTGGTTAACACCTTGGACTGCAAATCCAATGATCACAGGTTCGATCACCGTCTGAACCGAACAATATTAACGATCTTTCAGACTATAAACAAAGGTCTCGTGTATTAATGTTATACACCGGGCATGTAAATGTAATGGAGGAGGGTCTCCTGTATCCAAGTGCACTATCCTCCAAAACAAATAAAAATGACTAATATACTTATGGATGTGTCGTCCCCGCCCCCCTCACTCAATTAAAAATTAAATGAGCGGAATAATTTACAAGTGGTAATTTCACTAAAACCAATTGAGTTTTTGTTTTTAAATTTTACTTCTTAAAATCCTGTATGACTTACTGAACCTGAATAACTGTATTGTATAACTGTACTGTATAACTGAACCTGTATAACTGTACTGTATAACTGTACTGTATAACTGTACTGTATAACTGAACCTGTATAACTGTACTGTATAACTGTACTGTATAACTGTACTGAATAACTGAACCTGAATAACTGTATTGTATAACTGAACCTGTATAACGGTACTGTATAACTGTACTGAATAACTGTACTGTATAACTGTACTGTATAACTGTACTGTATAACTGAACCTGTATAACTGTACTGTATAACTGTACTGAATAACTGTACTGTATAACTGTACTGTATAACTGTACTGTATAACTGAACCTGTATAACGGTACTGTATAACTGTACTGAATAACTGTACTGTATAACTGTACTGTATAACTGTATTGTATAACTGTACTGTATAACTGTACTGAATAACTGTAATGAATAACTGTACTGTATAACTGTATTGTATAACTGTACTGTATAACTGACAACCTGTATAACTGTACTGTATAACTGTACTGAATAACTGTACTGAATAACTGTACTGTATAACTGTACTGTATAACTGAACTGTATAACTGTACTGTATAACTGTACTGTATAACTGTACTGTATAACTGTACTGTATAACTGTACTGTATAACTGTACTGAATAACTGTACTGTATAACTGTACTGAATAACTGTACTGAATAACTGTACTGTATAACTGTACTGTATAACTGTACTGAATAACTGAACCTGAATAACTGTACTGTATAACTGTACTGATAACTGAACCTGAATAATTGTACTGAATAACTGTACTGAATAACTGAACCTGAATAATTGTACTGAATAACTGTACTATATAACTGTACTGTATAACTGTACTGAATAACTGTACTGAATAACTGAACCTGAATAATTGTACTGAATAATTGTACTGAATAACTGTACTGAATAACTGTACTGTATAACTGTACTGTATAACTGTACTGTATAACTGTACTGAATAACTGTACTGTATAACTGTACTGAATAACTGTACTGAATAACTGTACTGTATAACTGTACTGTATAACTGTACTGTATAACTGTACTGTATAACTGTACTGAATAACTGTATTGTATAACTGTACTGTATAACTGTACTGTATAACTGTACTGAATAACTGTACTGTATAACTGTACTGTATAACTGTACTGTATAACTGTACTGAATAACTGTATTGTATAACTGTACTGTATAACTGTACTGTATAACTGTACTGTATAACTGTACTGAATAACTGTACTGTATAACTGTACTGAATAACTGTACTGAATAACTGTACTGTATAACTGTACTGTATAACTGTACTGAATAACTGAACCTGAATAACTGTACTGTATAACTGTACTGTATAACTGTACTGAATAACTGTAATGTATAACTGTACTGAATAACTGTACTGAATAACTGAACCTGAATAATTGTACTGAATAACTGTACTGAATAACTGAACCTGAATAATTGTACTGAATAACTGTACTATATAACTGTACTGTATAACTGTACTGAATAACTGTACTGAATAACTGAACCTGAATAATTGTACTGAATAATTGTACTGAATAACTGTACTGTATAACTGTACTGTATAACTGTACTGAATAACTGTACTGTATAACTGTACTGAATAACTGTACTGAATAACTGTACTGTATAACTGTACTGTATAACTGTACTGTATAACTGTACTGTATAACTGTACTGAATAACTGTACTGTATAACTGTACTGTATAACTGTACTGTATAACTGTACTGAATAACTGTATTGTATAACTGTACTGTATAACTGTACTGTATAACTGTACTGTATAACTGTACTGAATAACTGTACTGTATAACTGTACTGAATAACTGTATTGTATAACTGTACTGTATAACTGTACTGTATAACTGTACTGAATAACTGTACTGAATAACTGTACTGTATGACTGTACTGCATAACTGTACTGTATAACTGTACTGTATAACTGTACTGTATAACTGTACTGTATAACTGTACTGAATAACTGTACTGTATAACTGTACTGAATAACTGTACTGTATGACTGTACTGCATAACTGTACTGTATAACTGTACTGAATAACTGTACTGTATAACTGTACTGTATAACTGTACTGTATAACTGTACTGTATAACTGTATTGTATAACTGTACTGTATAACGGTACTGAATAACTGTACTGAATAACTGAACCTGTATAACTGTACTGAATAACTGTAATGTATAACTGTACTGCATAACTGTACTGTATAACTGTACTGCATAACTGTACTGTATAATGGTACTGAATAACTGTATTGTATAATTGTACTGTATAACGGTACTGTATAACTGTATTGTATAACTGTACTGTATAACGGTACTGAATAACTGTACTGTATAATGGTACTGTATAACTGTACTGTATAACTGTATTGTATAATTGTACTGTATAACTGTACTGTATAACTGTATTGTATAACTGTACTGTATAACGGTACTGAATAACTGTACTGAATAACTGAACCTGTATAACTGTACTGAATAACTGTACTGTATAACTGTACTGTATAACTGTACTGAATAACTGTACTGAATAACTGTACTGTATGACTGTACTGCATAACTGTACTGTATAACTGTACTGTATAACTGTACTGTATAACTGTACTGTATAACTGTACTGAATAACTGTACTGTATAACTGTACTGAATAACTGTACTGTATGACTGTACTGCATAACTGTACTGTATAACTGTACTGAATAACTGTACTGTATAACTGTACTGTATAACTGTACTGTATAACTGTACTGTATAACTGTATTGTATAACTGTACTGTATAACGGTACTGAATAACTGTACTGAATAACTGAACCTGTATAACTGTACTGAATAACTGTAATGTATAACTGTACTGCATAACTGTACTGTATAACTGTACTGCATAACTGTACTGTATAACTGTACTGCATAACTGTACTGTATAACGGTACTGAATAACTGTATTGTATAATTGTACTGTATAACGGTACTGTATAACTGTATTGTATAACTGTACTGTATAACGGTACTGAATAACTGTACTGTATAATGGTACTGTATAACTGTACTGTATAACTGTATTGTATAATTGTACTGTATAACTGTACTGTATAACTGTATTGTATAACTGTACTGTATAACGGTACTGAATAACTGTACTGAATAACTGAACCTGTATAACTGTACTGAATAACTGTAATGTATAACTGTACTGTATAACTGTACTGCATAACTGTACTGTATAATGGTACTGTATAACTGTACTGTATAACTGTACTGTATAACTGTACTGTATAACTGTACTGTATAACTGTACTGAATAACTGTACTGTATAACTGTACTGTATAATGGTACTGTATAACTGTACTGTATAACTGTACTGCATAACTGTACTGTATAATGGTACTGTATAACTGTACTGTATAACTGTACTGTATAATGGTACTGTATAATGGTACTGAATAACTGTATTGTATAACTGTACTGTATAACTGTACTGTATAATGGTACTGAATAACTGTATTGTATAACTGTACTGAATAACGGTACTGTACTGTATAACTGTACTGTATAACTGTACTGTATAATGGTACTGTATAACAGTACTGTATAACTGTACTGTATAATGGTACTGTATAACAGTACTGTATAATTGTACTGTATAACTGTACTGTATAACTGTACTGTATAACTGTACTGTATAACTGTACTGTATAATGGTACTGTATAACAGTACTGTATAACTGTACTGTATAACTGTACTGAATAACTGTACTGTATAACTGTACTGTATAACTGTACTGTATAATTGTACTGAATAACTGTACTGTATAACTGTACTGTATAACTGTACTGTATAACTGTACTGTATAATGGTACTGTATAACAGTACTGTATAACTGTACTGTATAATTGTATGGTATAACTGTACTGTATAACTTAGTATTAAAAAATGGAAACAAAAGCCTGAATAATCATGATTTCTAATGAGAAAATGAGAAACATTGGTGAGTTACTGCCCCTGAATACTCCTAGCAGTAGATAGGTCCACTTAATTGGTTTCCTCTGTTTTTATCGTTGTATCCTTTGCATCACATGCTACCCATTTCTTCCGTCTTCTCATCTTATGATAATTAAATTATTAAATCTCGACAGATATCCTACAGCATATCCAATGGATACTTTACTGTAAAACATGTGTTATCAATTAATTAACATGATTTTGATAAAATTATATTTATCCTATCGTAACATCTGGTTAGAAAGAAAACAACAGTAAAAACGAAGGATTAAAACTAAAAGGACCAACATTCAGTTCCTGATAAATCGGTTAAGGGAGGTAATAGAAAAACAAGCAATCTCTCTCATTGTCTGCTCATTAGAATATCTCAGTGTGCAGTCCACATCTAAGTCATTACATGATGGGGCTATAAAATATAATTATGGACTTTCAAGATCAGGTATACAAAATACAGGTTCTTAAAGCGACATTACATCGCAGAAAGCAAATAAAATGCATTTTTGCTGCTACAAATTCTTCTGAATACATTCGAACACTAACATTGAATCAATAAACAGTGTTTTTGTGGATTGAAAGTATGATTTCATAGAACGGTCATCCCGGTCATCCATGCTCTTGAATTGACATTTGTTTGTCATCGGAGTCAATAATAAACGCGAGATAATGTCGTTTAGAGATAATTTAACTAAGAATAGTCTACAAATAAATAGGCACAAATGAGAGATATAACGGTAAATCTGTACCATAAATCGTGCTATTCAGGATACACGAGTTGTATTACACATGAATTTACATTATTTAGTTATGTCAACAAACCACGTATACGACGTTTGTTTATTAGTTGAAATACTCAGTATTTGGAAAAAATTTATACCATATAATAGGAAAATACATTTTGTAGAAATGTGTGTTTTCACTGATGTAGTGTCGCTTTAAAGACATGTTACAGAATATTTAACATTGGAAACCAATCAAGAATTACTGCATTTTGTAATGTACATAATTATACTACCTACCATTTTTGATGTTGTTCAAATGCATTCTCTATTTTTGTTATTCTTTTTTCCTTCTAATTCTCAAATTGGGGAAAACACTCCACACACAAGTTTTGTATGTACATAGAATGCAATAATTATATAAGTTTTTTATATAATAAATAAATAAATAAATTTGATAATAATATAAAATGTCATTGTTTAATTAACTGCGTTGCTTTGTATGTATGTAAAGAAAAATAAATAAATGGGGTGACCCGAAAGGGGCCTCAATATTAAAAAAAAAGAAAAAAAGAATTACTGCATACATTCCAAGTATGACCAGAAACATTAGCTGCAATCTAGTTTGTGTAATTAGAAAAAGATATAATCCAGTTATGACTGGATCAGTCAATGCAAACACAAGCAGGATTTGTTTTAATCGACTTGTATCGAGAATTTGCAATAACATTGCTAGGCTTCTCTTGAATGACTACGTAAACATTACATTGTTCATGTAGTAGAGGACATTTGTATTTATTAACCCTTTCAACACTACAGACTAGTGATAAACCGATTATCGCTAAGTCGCCGACAATCGTTCGCCGGCATGGACATCGGCGATAATCGATTGTGAAAATGTGTAATCGATTATAATCAAGAAGTCTTTATTTTTGGAACCACGTTTAAGGCCCTTTTATTTTCCTCGTCATAGGTGGTGACCTGTGGGTCGAGGGCATTCCACAAGCACCTTACAATAATGTACATTTTTTAACGAGTAGAATAAACAAACGGCATGAATAATAGTGTATATAAATATATCAAGTCATTATCATGTTGGCCTTAAAGTGGTGAAAAAATGTTCAGTTACACTTAGAAAAAAGAAGAAGAGAAAAGTGGTCTGCAGCCTACATTCTACCAAGTGATTGATGACAATTATTTTCAATATAATTTTAAAATATTTCGTCAAATTCAAATAATTTGTTCTATTGAAGCTGTCTCAAGTTCAGTATCATATAATAGTTTTAATCGACACATCAGATGTTGAACGGATGGTTTTATGTCTTTATTTTTGTCTCTTACTTTTATGTTTGTTTATACCTCAAATAAAACTACGATTTACTATTGGGTGTATTTTATTAGCATTGCACGTTTGCAACAACAATTCTAACTGTATCTAGTACTAGACTTAGTATGTCACTAAGTGTTCTGTCCTCTATTAACTTAAAAACTAATTTTATATCAGGTGGCAGTCCAGTAACTTAAAGTCTTGTACTCAGATGTAACTGAGTAACTAATTTGTCGAAACTAGTAACTTGTAAGTAATTTATTAGTACTAAATAGATTGTTAAACTCACAAATTAGATGGAATGATTTTGATTTATAACTATATCAATTGCCCGATTAATAATCGATTATCTAATCGGTTTACCCGTCCGATTATTCCGATTATGGATTTTGAAATCGATGCACATCACTACTACAGACCTCTAAATTGGCATACAAAAAGTGTAGATCCAGATGAGCCGGTTCATGACAAGCCGTCTCATCAGGATCTGCACTTTTTGCAAGTAATATTACTATTTTTAGACAAAATTACCCATTTTGATAAATGAACTGGTCCAAATATAATTTTCTCGTTAATTTACTGGTCTAAGAATATTGGTTCAGCAGGGTCTCTCCTTCATGGTACAAATTTGGACAGATTTGTGAGTAATTACGGTACTTAAAAACGAGGTCATCAGCTCGTCATCAGCTGGTCAAATCCCAGTCACATCATTTGACTTTTATTACAACCAGTCCATGTCAGTTACATTACTTGTGTGTGTGTGTTTTACGTTTATTTATCGTCACTACCGGTTACCCATATGAGCGACGCCTCCTGAAGAGATTAGTCATTTTATATTTTTGGAGGATAGTGCATGATACAGACAGAGACCCATTCCAGAGTCTGCTCTGGTTCTTTTACGTGCACGGTGTAAAGCACCGACACGAGACCTCGGTTCAACGTCCCATCTGAAAGACTGTGAATTTTATTAGCGTCAGCCGGTGGATCGAACCTGCGATCCCTGGATTACCAGTCCAGCGTGTTAACCACTGGACTACAGATCCGTCAGTTGCTTGGTATGGAATGGGTTAATGCTATTTGTCAATCTCCTAAAGCAATAAAGCCATGATTCTATACTAATCGTTAAATATTTAGCTAGAAATGACACAGTATCACAAGTATAATTGCTGAATCACAGCAGATGAATTTAAATTCTGCGTAAAGTTTGTTATGTAATTAGTTTATACAAATTTATTATAGCTCGATTGCGAAACAAGTTCTTACAACTTATATTAATCACTCTCGAGACTTCATTCCTAAAGGAATCCATTGCCACGAGGGAGAGAGAAGAGGCAACGTGGAATTTAAATGCCTTGCCTAAGGGCACAATTGTAACTGCTCCAGTGGGGCTCGAACTTCGGACCTTTCGCACCTGAAGCTAATGTAATTGTAATAACAGTGTATGATATAATTATGATGTAATTGTCAATAAATGGCTGCTTTCTTGCCTCATTTTATAGCCGAATTTCTTCATTTTAGGCTATATTCCAAATATTAAATAAACTATCCTTTATTCCAAGTATGAGACAGATTCAGCAGAAACGTATACAAATATTGGAAGTCGTGATAGCGCAGTGGATGCACGTTCGCTTCAGGTGCGAAAGGTCTGGAGATCGAAGTCGTTACGATTGTGCCCTTAGGCAAGGCATTTAAATTCCACGTTGCCTCTTCTTTCTCCCTCGTGGCGATGGATTCCATCAGGAGTGAGGTCTCGAGAGTGATTAATATAAGTTGAAAGAACTTGTTTCACAATCAAGCTAACATAAATTTGTATAAACTTATTTGTATACAATCGGATATTTGCTATGCACATAATTGTGTACTCATTCAGGCGCGGCGCTAGGAATTTCTGGAGGGGGTTCGATGCAAGTGCGACGGCCCGTAGGGCAGGAGCCCGTTAGGGGGGTCCTGGGGCATGCTCCCCCTGAACATTTTTAAATCTGGAAGCTCTGAAATGGCATTTCCTGCATTCTAGAGCTCAAAATGTATGGTAAAACAGCCCGAAAATATATGTAGAAATATGGAGTCAAAAGGCTATTAAACACATATTTCGCTGATGTTGGGCCTAAAGTTATTTCAGCGGTTATAGAACCATATATGTATCTTTCAACTATACTACAAAAACAGCTTTAACGATGTCAGTTATTGCAACTGTGAGCTACGGATTGACTAAGACAGGGTTGACAGATTTTATTTACATTCATTTTCTTGTAGTCACCATGCGTCCCTAGTGACTACTCATCAATGCTTAGCGATATAAACACATTATATTCCGCTAATATGTCACCTCCGTTTGAGGTTTTTACAACAAAATTATGTCTTTCAACTTTACTTTAGTAACAGCTTTACAGTAACAGCTTTTTCGTCACAGAAAAAGACGTTTCACACTCACACGAGGTGACGCAGATTCACAAAGTCAAGACTGAAAGATTAGATTCGCGTCCTTTATACGGCGAGGGTGAAGCCTTACGAACAACTAAAAACTACTTTCTTGTAGTCGACATTGTGTCCATAATGGATATTCATCAATGCAAGTGCTGATAGTTGTTGAGTTCCCATGGTGGCCCGTAACCAGGTTCTGAGTCTGCGCATCACAGAACAAGACCTTTCACACTCACACCTAGAATACAGCCAATTTGGAGAAGGATGAAAATGTTTGGATAACGGGTCTTGTCACAGGATTGAATGGCTGCTGCCAGTGATGCTGGGTGATCCTCGACATATTCTTTCTCCCATTTTCTTTTCCAGGACATGAGCTCAATGTTGACAAGATCAGGGTTTGGCAAGTCATCACTGTACATGTCTACAGCAGCCTTCACGTTGTCAGAGATGTTGGTACTGTCGCAACAGATGGCAGGAACAAGCATCAGCAGCTTCACAGCTCTCTGTGAAAGTTTGTTAAATCGTGTATCCATCTCACTGATGATGCATTCAAGAAGTGGATTGGCAACTGTACGGCGATAATATTCTTCTGGCGTATCAGCGGGCTGATTTTGACGATGGATCTGGCGTTTGGCAATGCGTGGCAAAGACGGTAACGTTTATTTTCTCTGCGATGCGTTCGGCTTGTTTGTAGATCTTTTTGAAACCTTCTTCAACGTTGTCACGTGTCGCTTTCATATCAGACGCGGTTTCATCAATCAACTGGTACGCTTTTACAATGTCTATCGTTCGATCCTGAAGGTAGACGGTAATGCCATGAAGAGGGCGCAACAGGTAATACAGCGACACCAGACCAACAATAAATCCGAAATCCGCCACAGCTTTAGCGTGAGCAATTGCATCTTTCTTTGATTCCGAGTCCCAGCCTTCCGTAAACGCCTTATCAAAATCATCAATGTCCTGATGAGTACCACTGATGATATCAAAGCACTCTACCAGGAATGGTAGGGCCAGGTAGAAATGCTCATAAGCGGTATCGCGCTCCGACCAACGGGTCTTGCACATGCCAATTATCACTTTTCTAGTCGTGGCATTGTGAACGCGACGTTTTTCCGCTATCATTTCTATGAGCCTTTCCCGTTTTGGAGAGTAGACAGTTGAAGAAGATAGCTACATCCTTCATGGTAGCAATCACATGCTGTATGTTATTAGCTTTACAACTAGCGGCAATGGAAATATTAAGAATATGTCCATTGCAATGGGTATATGGAGCATTTGGTGCATGCTGTGAAATGATTCCAGATACGCCTTTCTTCTCGCTAGACATGTTTGAGGCACCATCATAACACTGCCCCTGAAGCTGATGAATATCCAAACCAACGTTTTTATGGAACTCCAGGATGGCATTAGCGATAGCTTCGCCAGTAATTCTATGAATGTTAATGAACTCAACGAACTCCTCTCGTATATGTTTCTCTTCGTCTACAAAGCGAAAGCAAACTGATAGAATTTCATCATTGCTTGATGTTACCTCATCCACCATTACAGTGTGAAAACCTGATTTCTTAATCTCTGTAATAATATCTGCTTGGATGATGGAGTGGCCAATCAAATGAATCATCTCATTTTGCGACTGGTGATGATGATATGAAGCATTCCTTGAGATGGGTTTCATCATATGATCATACACCATTAACTGAAAAAGGGGGTTCGTTCGCACCCCCCGAACCCCACTGGCGCCGCCCCTGCCATTGCACTGTTTTTGTACGTATATAAAGAATTTGCCAGTGCCGATTAAACAGGTCTTCCAACAATTCCTAATACTATTGTAACAAACTGAAACAACGGTCAGGGGAATGTTACAACAGTTGATTTGTTTCATCAAGCAGGCATCTTCGAGCAAGTCCAGTTCAAATGATCTGGCAGTAATAATACAGTCAAACCTGTGCTAAAGGCCACCTCCGAATAAAGGCCGCATATGAAAAACCTGTCTCTAAAGACCACCATTTTTCTCTTCCGTCGAGCCATTTTCAATGCATTTTAACCCTCTATTGAGAGGCCACCTGCCAACAATGGCCACTTTTTGACTTTCCCAAGGGTGGCCTTTATAGACAGGTTTGACTGATGTATTAACAGTCTTATCAGCTGGGATTATGACACCGGGCATGTAAAAGAACAAGGGACGCTTCTGGAATTGGGACATCTTCTGTATCGTCATGCACTATCATCCTAACAATAACATGACTAATATAATCTGGAGACGTTTAACGAGAGGCCGACGATTAATAAGCATATCGAGAAAAAAAATCTAGCACATCTTATTCATACACACACTTAAACCCATTCAACACGTACTGTAACTCAAGTAACTGACATGGACTGGTCCATGATATTTACAGACCAATAAATTAATAACATTATATTTGGACCAGTTCATTTATCAAAATGGGTAATTTTTGTCTAAAAATAGTCATATTACTGGCAAAAACTGCAGATCCTGATGAGACGACTCATCACAAGCCGGCTCATCTGTATCTACACTTTTTGTAAGCCTATTGAGGCCTGAGATTCTGAAAGGGTTAACCACCGGTACATGCCTGCCTACACATGACTGCACATTTTCTTCAAAGATTGACAATATGAAAATGTGAAAAATGCAACAAAAAATGAAGTGTAAGAGGTGTGTAGGTGTGTAGGTGTGTAGGTGTGTAGGTGTGTAGGTGTGTAGGTGTGTAGGTGTGTAGGTGTGTAGGTGTGTAGGTGTGTAGGTGTGTAGGTGTGTAGGTGTGTAGGTGTGTAG
>CM026403.1:39077896-39139222 GCA_014843695.1 Archivesica marissinica
GTGTGTAGGTGTGTAGGTGTGTAGGTGTGTAGGTGTGTAGGTGTGTAGGTGTGTAGGTGTGTAGGTGTGTAGGTGTGTAGGTGTGTAGGTGTGTAGGTGTGTAGGTGTGTAGGTGTGTAGGTGTATTCATGATGAAAAGATGTGGTTATTTCATTATTATTTAATTGACAAAAGAAGATTTGTAAAGGAACTGTACAAAATGAATATGTTTCTTATTTCTCACTGAAAACTTGCAATAAAATGCCGACACTTTCATATTCTTCCAGGGGGTCATACCCCTGAACACCCTATCCTAATTGTGCCTACACATATATCAAGCTCAAGCTAGACAGGTTCGATCCCCCGTCTGACCCTAATAAAATTAACTCTTTCAGATGGGACGTTAAACCGAGGACTCGTGTCGGTGCTTTACACCGTGCACGTAAAAGAACTAGAGGAGACACTGGAATGTATCTCTGTCTGTATCATTGCACTCTCTTCCAAAAATCTAAAATGACTAATCTCTTCAGGAGGCGTCGCTCATATGGGCAACCGGTAGCGACGATAAATAAATGTAAAACACACACACGCTCAAGCTACATCCGTGTTAACCTACATACATTTATACACAAGATAACCATCAATAAATGCCAAAATAAACTGCATGAAGCTGTGAAAATGGACGAGATTGGCTATATACACCACACCAAGTGTGCAATCTGCCACATATATGGAATTAATGAGATTAATAAGTCTTGTCCTGTCAACCTGGGAATTATGAAATAAATAAAGCATTCAGCATGTAACAGCTGTTGTCTCCTGGTAAATCAGGCATTCTCTGTATACATGCAGTATAAACCAAATGATCTGGCACATAAACTGTGAGTGTATGATAGCCATTTTATCCTGCAACATGCACATGCATTCTTTCTTTGAAAATGAACCTGCACATTCAGAGCTATCTCACAAACAAGACATAATATGAAGTTATAAACACCCCAACGCATATATTTTTGTCTCTCTGTGTGTGTGTGTGTGTGTGTGTGTGTTGTGTGTGTGTCTGTCTGTCTGTCTGTCTGTCTGTCTGTCTGTCTGTCTGTCTGTCTGTCTGTCTGTCTGTCTGTCTGTCTGTCTGTCTGTCTGTCTGTCTGTCTGTCTGTCTGTCTGTCTGTCTGTCTGTCTGTCTGTCTGTCTGTCTGTCTGTCTGTCTGTCTGTCTGTCTGTCTGTCTGTCTGTCTGTCTGTCTGTCTGTCTGTCTGTCTGTCTGTCTGTCTGTCTGTCTGTCTGTCTGTCTGTCTGTCTGTCTGTCTGTCTGTCTGTCTGTCTGTCTGTCTGTTAGCAGGATAACTCAAAAAAGTTGTTGAATAATGATGACTTTGTAGATTAATAGAAAGTTGGTCGAGAAGGAAGTGTTATGATGTTTGGATAAATCAGTCACGCCATGTGGTCATGGTGATCTGCCCAGATCGAGGGTTTGCATCTCTCCGTGTTGCTATTTCATTTACTAATTTTCACCCTAGTTTGCTAGTTTGTCATCTATTTGTTTGTATGAAGGATTTCGCAAACACTGACAGATGGATGTTCATGAATTTGTTAGGGAAGGTCCACGGTGGGCCTAGAATCAATTTGTTAGGGAAGGTCCACGGTGGGCCTAGAATCAATCCATTTGTTGACAGAGGTAAGCGCTCTACTGAGTGCCCTCTAGATTATAAAGGAATTGTGTACAGCTTATACTTGCCCATATTGACCCCAACCGGCAAATTTTATTATCGGGTGAACTTTTGTAACACCTCGAAACCAGAATAACAGGAATAAACCGGATGTTTTGCCTCGTTCAAATGTTTTTCCCGTTTTAACAATTGCTAAAATAAAAACACCGATAATTGCGGATCAAATATGAGATTGAGGACTCATTCTATCTAATTTGTTCAAAACTTCACCTCCGATATACCCCACTAAACCGAAACACCCTCTTATTTACCAGAAATAAGATTGACAGAATGAATTGAAACTCATTAAAATTTTGTAATTTATGCTAAAGCTTGTTAGAGAGCTAAAATACAATAATTCTCAAAACTAAGATATAAATTTGTTGAATTTGTGCTCAACCTTTGAAAATCAATGAAAATAAACAACAGGTTCATTATGAATTTCATGTAAAAATACAATTGATTTCAGACAATCAGAGAGCTCAAAATACTATTTATACAGTCAAATCAGAGAGCTCAAAATACTATTCATACAGACAATCAGAGAGCTCAAAATACTATTTATACAGACAAATCAGAGAGCTCAAAATACTATAATACAGACAAACAGAGAGCTCAAAATACTATTTATACAGACAAATCAGAGAGCTCAAAATACTATTTATACAGACAATCAGAGAGCTCAAAATACAATTGATTCAGACAATCAGAGAGCTCAAAATACTATTTATACAGACAAATCAGAGAGCTCAAAATACTATAATACAGACAAACAGAGAGCTCAAAATACTATTTATACAGACAAATCAGAGAGCTCAAAATACTATTTATACAGACAAATCAGAGAGCTCAAAATACTATTTATACAGACAATCAGAGAGCTCAAAATACTATAATACAGACAAACAGAGAGCTCAAAATACTATTTATACAGACAAACAGAGAGTCAAAATACTATATACAGACAAAGAGAGCTCAAATACTATTTATACAGACAATGGGTTGAACAGAGAGCTCAAAATACTATTTATACAGACAAATCAGAGAGCTCAAAATACTATTTATACAGACAAATCAGAGAGCTCAAAATACTATTTATACAGACAAACCAGAGAGCTCAAAATACTATTGATACAGACAATCAGAGAGCTCAAAATACTATTTATACAGACAAAACAGAGAGCTCAAAATACTATTGATACAGACAATCAGAGAGCTCAAAATACTATTTATACAGACAAAACAGAGTGCTCAAAATACTATTTATACAGAAAAATCAGAGAGCTCAAAATACTATTGATACAGACAATCAGAGAGCTCAAAATACTATTTATACAGACAAAACAGAGAGCTCAAAATACTATTTATACAGACAAAACAGAGAGCTCAAAATACTATTTATACAGACAATCAGAGAGATCAAAATACTATTTATACAGACAATCAGAGAGCTCAACATATTATTTATACAGACAAATCAGAGAGCTCAAAATACTATAATACAGACAAACAGAGAGCTCAAAATACTATTTATACAGACAAATCAGAGAGCTCAAAATACTATTTATACAGACAATCAGAGAGCTCAAAATATTATTTATACAGATAAATCAGAGAGCTCAAAATACTATAATACAGACAAACAGAGAGCTCAAAATACTATTTATACAGACAAATCAGAGAGCTCAAAATACTATTTATACAGACAAATCAGAGAGCTCAAAATACTATTTATACAGACAAATCAGAGAGCTCAAAATACTATTGATACAGACAATCAGAGAGCTCAAAATACTATTTATACAGACAAAACAGAGAGCTCAAAATACTATTTATACAGACAATCAGAGTGCTCAAAATACTATTTATACAGACAATCAGAGAGCTCAAAATATTATTTATACAGATAAATCAGAGAGCTCAAAATACTATAATACAGACAAACAGAGAGCTCAAAATACTATTTATACAGACAAATCAGAGAGCTCAAAATACTATTTATACAGACAAATCAGAGAGCTCAAAATACTATTTATACAGACAAATCAGAGAGCTCAAAATACTATTGATACAGACAATCAGAGAGCTCAAAATACTATTTATACAGACAAAACAGAGAGCTCAAAATACTATTTATACAGACAATCAGAGTGCTCAAAATACTATTTATACAGACAATCAGAGAGCTCAAAATATTATTTATACAGATAAATCAGAGAGCTCAAAATACTATTTATACAGACAAATCAGAGAGCTCAAAATACTATAATACAGACAAACAGAGAGCTCAAAATACTATTTATACAAACAATCAGAGAGACAATCAGAGAGCTCAAAATACAATTGATTCAGACAATCAGAGAGCTCAAAATACTATTCATACAGACGATCAGAGAGCTCAAAATACTATTTATACAAACAATCAGAGAGACAATCAGAGAGCTCAAAATACAATTGATTCAGACAATCAGAGAGCTCAAAATACTATTCATACAGACGATCAGAGCTCAAAATACTATTTATACAGACAATCAGAGAGCTCAACATACTATTGATACAAACAATCAGAGAGACAATCAGAGAGCTCAAAATACAATTGATTCAGACAATCAGAGAGCTCAAAATACTATTCATACAGACGATCAGAGCTCAAAATACTATTTATACAGACAATCAGAGAGCTCAAAATACTATTTATACAGACAAACAGAGAGCTCAAAATACTATTTATACAGACAAACGATCAATCCGAAAATGTTTACACATTTTTCTGTAAGCTCGATTGTGAAACAATTACTTACATTAATTAATCACTCTTGAGACAATATGGATTTAACTGTCTTGCCCAAGGATAATTACCACCACGGTTCACATGGAGCTCAAGACCCACAGACCACTAGAATCAGCAAGTATTGTTTGTTTCCATTTTTTTCGGGTTTAATGGCGCACAAACAGCTTAGGTCATACAGTGACTCTCCAGTTATTATTGGAGGAGGATCGCCCGGGTGCCCCTCCGAATAGTAGGACAGGCAGTGATGGACACCCAGGTAGAACCACAGACCTGCTGGATAGTTTCCTCACATGACACCCTCAGTGGGATTCGAACCAACTGTGGTGGGGGGCGAGTGATTTCATGACACCCCCAGTGGGATTTGAACCAACTGTGGTGGGGGGCGAGTGATTTCATGACACCCCCAGTGGGATTCGAACCAACTGTGGTGGGGGGCGAGTGATTTCACGACACCCTCAGTGGGATTCGAACCAACTGTGGTGGGGGGCGATGGTTTCACGACACCCCCAGTGGGATTTGAACCAACTGTGGTGGGGGGCGAGTGATTTCATGACACCCTCAGTGGGATTCGAACCAACTGTGGTGGGGGGGCGAGTGATTTCTTCTTCTTGTCGTTCGCGAATCACATGGACAAGCCGGCAGCAAACACGAAATGGGCCGTCCTCCTCAGATCCTCCCGGCAGCCATGTAACTTCGTCTGGAGAGAAGTATCTGTTGGCCAGGTTGTTTTCCTCAGCCCATGAAGATTGGGACACTCCTGGAGGATGTGTTATGCAGTCTGGTCCCCTACGTTGCAGCTGCAGGCAGTTGATGGAGCTAGTCCAAGCTTCCGACACATATGGAAGTTCAGGTGGTTATGCCCTGTTCTAAGCCGGAATATCGTGACTTGCTCCTGTCTGGTGAGAAGGTGGTAGTCATCCTTCTCGACTGTTGGCTTTGATGCAGATTTGATTATGGTGCATTTCTCCTTGTAAGTCAAATCTTTGTCTGGTTGCCTCTCGGTAGAACCTTGCTTGGCCTTTGAAGTCAACAGCCTTAATCACTCGGCCATGAAGGCCCCTTACTCAGCAAGTAAAAAGTAAGGCTAAACAATACTTACACATGAGGAGGTAACTCATAGAAGTTGATGTTTTTGTAGCTTTTAATGACATCGGCATTGTAGATGTCCAGTTCATGGTAGGGATTCACCGACACCAGTACTGGACCTATATACGTCTAAAATAAACAACAACAACAAATTGTGATAAGATGTGAACAGATTGACTATCTGGTAGACTTGGCTGAATGTGGTTCACTGCAATTCACACATGATATTGGATGTCGACACTTGTCTGTTGTGGTGAGAGTGACCATTGCCAGCACACATGTGACACACCTTTTCAGTTTTACAATTGGTCTTGTTGTGTCCAAATTTAAAAACAATTGTAGTATTGAAGTGGATTTGGGACATAAATGTCCACCTAAGTAAGTAAATAGCCAATTTTGAGTGTACGTGGTAAGAGACGAGTGCAAAATGTGAGAATAATTGTGTTTGTTTGTTTGTATTTCTCTATTGACTCTTTTAATTTTAATGCGTCTAGTTGCAGTGAGATGTTGTTCTCGAAGCTCATTCACAATCTCAGTCTCGGCAATGCCAGCAAGGTCAGGGCAACGAATTACCCCTCTTGATAAGTTGAGAGAGTGGTGTGGATAACACTTGCAAGGAACATTGAAGAATGATGTCAGAGAAGTAGTTTGCGAGAGTGATGAAGATTGCCTACTTAAATAAGCAGGTTTCCAGTTCGGAGCTTTCTTACAGATTTCGGAACTCATGCAATACTCTTGATCGTTTTTTCTATAACGAAAGGAGAGAGGTTCGTAATTTTTTTACTTTTGTCAGTGGATTCTATGATTAGAAATCTTGTGTAAATTGAATACGATGGATGGTGAGAAGAGTTCTCACCTCCCGTGTCATGACAGTCCAGTTCATTATGCGGTCGTGTTTTCTTTGGGGTATCCATATTAAATTATTGAAACCTGTAGCCTCCATGAATTCCAACAAGGGGACATGTAAATGGAGCGGAATATCTATCCAGCTTACACGCGCCAGAGATATTCAAATAATATACTCTGACGAATATTTCATGATCCAAACATCACCAGATCGGCCATGATCGTGTCAGTTCAGGATGGATCGTTAACGTACCCCCGATTAGCCCAGTGCAGTCATTTCAATCACCAGGATCCTCTTCTCCGGCTTACGGGATGCCACCCACGGCAAACAGGCGGCTCCCTTTTTGAGGGAGTTGCACCCCTATGCAGGGGGATACAGACGGAAATATTTATTCCCCCCCCGCCAGCAAGGGTCTCTGAAGAGATTAATCATTTTAGATTTTTGGAGGATAGTGCAATGATACAGATACAGACCAATTCCAGAGTCTCCTCTGGTTCTTTTATATACACAGTGTACAGCACCGACACGAGACTTCGGTATAAAGAAACGAAGAGAAAATATAGTATATATTTATATTACAAAGAAAAACACATGTTGACATCGTTATAAAAGTACAAGCTCCCACATAAACAATACTGCATACTCCTGCGACAGGGACACATTGGAACAAGGTTAGTTCATTGTGAATGGTAATTGTTTGAATGGTTTTCGTTAATTTGCTTATAGAGTTTTCACGTACGTTATTTCAAGCACATTTCATGTTCAGTTGTACGATCAGGCCCGTGTGTGTGTTTTACATTTATTTATCGTCGCTACCGGTTGCCCATATGAGCGACGCCTTCTGAAGAGATTAGTCATTTTAGATGTTTGGAGGATAGTGCAATGATACAGACAGCGACCCATTCCAGAGTCTCCTCTGGTTCTTTTCGTGCACGGCGTACATCACCGACACGAGACCTCGGTTTAAAGTCCCATCTGAAAGACTGTTGATTTTATTAGGGTCAGACGGGGGATCGAACCTGCGATCAGGCCCGTAGCCACACTGAGACTCACCAATCAGCTGCCTCGTTTAAAATTTCCAAAGCAAAAAAAAACAATTAAATAAATAAAATATAAACAATATCCCTTTGCTGTATAAAACTGTTGACTGCTGGAGAGCTGAGCGGTCAGTACATAATTATACGTTTAACCCTTTCAACCCCAAGTAACTGACATGGACTGGTCCATGATATTTTTAGACCAATAAATTAATAACAAAATTACATTTGGATCAGTTCATTTATCAAAATGGGTAATTTTATCTAAAAATAGTAATAATTATTACTGGCAAAAAAGTGCAGATCCTGATGAGACGGCTCGTTACGAGCCGGCTCATCTGGATCTACACTTTTCATAAGCCTATTTAGAGGCCTGTGGGGTTGAAAGGGTTAAACTCATTAAATCAGAAAATGCAGGAAATCGCTTCTATACCCCAACAATGTTAAGGGGGAACATGCCCCTGGACCGCCTAGATTGCCTCGGTTGAAATTTGCCTCTGCCTATGGTACTGACGATATGTGAAGATGGATTGTTGTATTGGGTTGCATGAAGTGTAGTGCAAGCATTAGATGTTTTATAATAACAAACCACTTCCTGTTTTTATGTGTGCCAATATTTCTAAAATATAACCCATGTCTGTCAAAATAAATCATCCTCTTGACATACCAAACCAGTAGAGTCACGTAAATTCCAAAACAACAAACAGGATCGGTTTTTTTTGTGTGCACACTTAAAGATTTAAAAGTTCAAGAGAGAGCGAAATACTTGAAATACTTACATAGATAAGATCTTCCTGGAATCGTTTGCGGAGATTCTCGACAAAGGCATCATCGTTGGTATAGTCTTCTAGGAGAACAAAGTCTTGGACACCCGTGTGATCTCGCTGGTGTAGATGGTCTTCCATTGCACGATCATGTAATCCAATCACGAAATCCGTCAGTAGACTTTCCTTTCTTTATTTAAATATTCAGGTCAATCTGAAGAGACAAATGTTAATGCATTTTGCATGTTACTTATTTTATGTTATTGCAAAAATGTCTTAACCTAGAGGCTGTTTTTAAGGAAATAAAAAACAGATAATTGATAACGCTTCTTCTTGATAACTATCTATACAAGCAATAAGGAATAAAGTGGTGAAGTGGTTACGGTTGTTTAATTAAAATCACTTGTCCCTCATCGCTGTAGGTTCAAATCTCACACCGGGTCACATTGGGGGTGTCAAATCTCACACCGGGTCACATCGGGGGTGTCAAATCTCACACCGGGTCACATCGGGGGTGTCAAATCTCACACCGGGTCACATCGGGGGTGTCAAATTCGTTCAAGTAAGGAAACTATCCAGCTGGCTTGCTGGTGTTGGTGGTTTTAACTGGGTGCCCGCCCGTCCTGAAATACTGCTCGAGTGGCACCCGGGATACTCCACCAATAAGTGACACTCGGGATACTCCACCAATAAGTGGCACCCGGGATACTCCACCAATAAGTGGCACCCGGGATACTCCACCAATAAGTGACACCCAGGATTCTCCACCAATAAGTGACACCCGGGATACTCCACCAATAAGTGGCACCCGGGATACTCCACCAATAAGTGGCACCCGGGATACTCCACCAATAAGTGGCACCCTGGATTCTCCACCAATAAGTGGCACCTGGGATACTCCACCAATAAGTGATGCCCAGGATTCTCCACCAATAAGTGACACCCGGGATACTCCACCAATAAGTGGCACCCGGGGTACTCCACCAATAAATGGCACCCGGGATACTCCACCAATAAGTGGCACCGGGATACTCCACCAATAAGTGGCACCCGGGATACTCCACCAATAAGTGGCACCCGGGGTACTCCACCAATAAGTGGCACCCGGGATACTCCACCAATAAGTGGCACCCGGGATACTCCACCAATAGGTGGCACCCAGGATACTCCACCAATAAGTGGCACCCGGATACTCCACCAATAAGTGGCACCCGGGATACTCCACCAATAAGTGGCACCCGGGATACTCCACCAATAAGTGGCACCCGGGATACTCCACCAATAAGTGGCACCCGGGGTACTCCACCAATAAGTGGCACCCGGGATACTCCACCAATAAGTGGCACCCGGGTACTCCACCAATAAGTGGCACCCAGGATACTCCACCAATAAGTGACACCCTGGATACTCCACCAATAAGTGGCACCCGGGATACTCCACCAATCAGTGGCACCCGGTATACTCCACCAATATGGGGCACCCGGGGTACTCCACCAATAAGTGGCACCCGGGATACTCCACAAATAAGCAGCACCCGGGATACTCCACCAATAAGCAGCACCCGGGATACTCCACAAATAAGCAGCACCCGGGATACTCCACCGATAAGCAGCACCCAGGATACTCCACCAATAAGCGGCACCTGGGATACTCCACAAATAAGCAGCACCCGGGATACTCCACCAATAAGCGGCACCTGGGATACTCCACCAATAAGCAGCACCCGGGATACTCCACTAATAAGCGGCACCTGGGATACTCCACAAATAACAGCTGGAAGCACAATCTAACTGCTTTCATTAACCAACAATTTAACCATTATAATTTGAAATAAAAAATTAGCAAATTGAGGCTTTACCTCTTTGCATGCTGGGTAAAATATCTAAGGCTCTACTGTGAACAGTACCACAGAGACTCCACTGTGAACAGTACCACAGAGACTACACTGTGAACAGTATGACAGAGACTCCACTGTGAACAGTACAATAGAGACTCCACTGAGAACAGTATGACAGAGACTACACTGTGAACAGTATGACAGAGACTACACTGTGAACAGTACAACAGATACTACACTGTGAACAGTACCACAGAGACTCCACTGTGAACAGTACAACAGAGACTCCACTGCGAACAGTATGACAGAGACTACACTGTGAACAGTACCACAGAGACTCCACTGTGAACAGTACCACAGAGACTACACTGTGAACAGTATGATAGAGACTCCACTGTGAACAGTACAACAGACACTCCACTGTGAACAGTACAACAGAGACTCCACTGTGAACAGTATGACAGAGACTACACTGTGAACAGTATGACAGTGACTACACTGTGAACAGTACCACAGAGACTCCACTGTGAACAGTACAACAGAGACTCCACTGCGAACAGTACCACAGAGACTACACTGTGAACAGTACAACATAGACTACACTATGAACAGTACAACAGATACTACACTGTGAACAGTACCACAGAGACTACACTGTGAACAGTATGACAGAGACTCCACTGTGAAAAGTACAACAGAGACTCCACTGTGAACAGTACAACAGAGACTACACTGTGAACAGTATGACAGAGACTCCACTGTGAACAGTACCACAGAGACTCCACTGTGAACAGTACAACAGAGACTACACTGTGAACAGTACAACAGAGACTACACTGTGAACAGTACCACAGAGACTACACTGTGAACAGTATGACAGAGACTACACTGTGAACAGTACCACAGAGACTACACTGTGAACAGTACCACAGAGACTACACTGTGAACAGTATGACAGAGACTACACTGTGAACAGTACCACAGAGACTACACTGTGAACAGTACCACAGAGACTCCACTGTGAACAGTATGACTGAGACTACACTGTGAACAGTACCACAGAGACTACACTGTGAACAGTACCACAGAGACTACACTGTGAACAGTATGACAGAGACTACACTGTGAACAGTACCACAGAGACTACACTGTGAACAGTACCACAGAGACTACACTGTGAACAGTACAACAGAGACTACACTGTGAACAGTACAACAGAGACTACACTGTGAACTGTACAACAGAGACTACACTGTGAACAGTATGACAGAGACAACACTGTGAACAGTATGACAGAGACTACACTGTGAACAGTATGACAGAGACAACACTGTGAACAGTACAACAGAGTCTAACGGATCATGAAAATCAATTGAAATATTACTGTAACTCTGCCTTATTCCATTCAATGTCCATGTTCAGTTGTATCAATTTTAGTCAAGTTAGGAGAAAATCCAGGACGAAAGGTTATAGTGAGTTACATAGACATGAACAAAACTCAACAATATGTCAATTTTGTCAGCCCACAACTCAAGATTATTTATTAAAAATGGACATTCTTGTGGTAAATTCAGGTGACAATTTACTACACATTGTATTAAACTCTCCAGTTTGAATGAGTGGATTAAATATTTACCCTGCATAAAGAAAACACAATCCCATGATAAACAAGGGTTCTTATATCCGGATGTATCAGTATTTTATATTAAGCATTTAGTAACCGTCGCCCCCCACAACATCAGGGCGACGCCTCCAAAAGTTCTTATATCCGGATGTATCAGTGTTTTATATTAAGCATTTAGTAACCGTCGCCCCCCACAACATCAGGGCGACGCCTCCATAAGTTCTTACATCCTGGTGTATCAGTGTTTTATATTAAGCATTTAGTAACCGTCGCCCCCCACAACATCAGGGCGACGCCTCCATAAGTTCTTATATCCGGATGTATCAGTGTTTTATATTAAGCATTTAGTAACCGTCGCCCCCCCACAACATCAGGGCGACGCCTCCATAAGATCTTATATCCTGGTGTATCAGTGTTTTATATTAAGCATTTAGTAACCGTCGCCCCCCCCCCACAACATCAGGGCGACGCCTCCATAAGTTCTTATATCCTGTGTATCAGTGTTTTATATTAGGTAAGCATTTAGTAACCGTCGCCCCCCCAAAATTCAGGGCGACGCCTCCATAAGTTCTTATATCCTGGTGTATCAGTGTTTTATATTATGCATTTAGTAACCGTCGCTCCCCCCCCCACAACATCAGGGCGACGCCTCCATAAGTTCTTATATTCTGGTGTATCAGTGTTTTATATTAGGTAAGCATTTAGTAACCATTGCCCCCCACAACATCAGGGCGACGCCTCCATAAGTTCTTATATCCTGGTGTATCAGTGTTTTATATTAGGTAAGCATTTAGTAACCGTCGCCCCCCACAACATCACTACACAAAGTGATATCATTCTTACTGAAAGACATCGCTACATAAAGCGATATAATCTATACGGAAAGATATCACTACACAAAGTGATATCATTCCTACCTTATAATAGGAAATTACATTCTGCAGATATTTGCATTTTCACCGATGTAGTGTCGCTTTAAGTAATATATTTGACATTGAATGATACAGCATTTAACTCTGTGCTATACACTATACTGTAAGGTAACCCAACCTCATCAATAAAATCATCAAACACTTGTACCCATACTTGTAAACTGTTTCTCTGGACTAGAGTATGATGTACGTCCGGGCATCAGATGGGGGGTGGGGGGAGGCCATTTTCAAAACTGATAGAGGGAGTGAACAATAAATTTCACACTTTAATAAACCCAATTTTATTGTATTATTTTAGGATGTTTGAGTGCAAGCCCATAGTTCTCTAGCGGCGTCCTTAAATTAATTGAACATTTTTCCTCACTACTTAAATCAATAAAACAAAAAAGAAAGAAATTTCAATAGGACTCAAAATTAAAATATTTTGGCCAGCGGGCCAAGAGCAATATATTACTGTCAGTTGAAGACCAAATAAAAGTAACATCATAAATATTCCCATTTGCAGATAAGCAGATAGCGAAAGAATGTTATGTTTTAAGTAAAGTATTCTATTAATTTCCTACCTGCAATATAAACAGTACAAAGAATTTCCTACTAATGATCAATGCTATCCAATTATTTAAACCATGACCACAAGTTGAGGACTGTTTACTATAAAATGAAGCATTTTACCACTCCAAGAAAAGATATGATTTTCACAAGGCCAGGCTTAAACAAATAATTGTTTCCATAATTATATAAGCGTCGTTAAAATCATTCGCTTCACTTGCCTCTCAACGTTCAACTTAGCTTAACTTATGCGAGGACATCCAACTGGCTTATAAAAGGTTGGTGGTTCTACCTGGGTGCATTTGCATTTTGTTTTTATTTTTTATTCCACATTCAACATAGATTACAATGATTTCTTAACACATTAACAATAATAATACTGCTCAGAGTGAATTTGCATCATTCGTACATTCATGATTCGATTGTAATCAATTTTAATAATACACATGTAGTCTAGAATAGAGCTCTATTCCATCAAACTAGGAATATTTCGGACCAAAAAACATTTATTATGAAATAGTTGGTGGATATCTTTCTGGATAAAAAAGGTAGCGTATGTCCATTGACAAAAATAGATTGATGTACGTAAAAAATACGTAATTATCGGATAGCAAAATGAGGAATAATAAGAGCGAGTAGATTTAAAAGAATAATAAGGTGCATGCCCATGTCTAAAATCCATGAAGACCTCTGCCCTATAATTCATGAATGCAGTTCTGATCTGCCCTAAATTCTACGAACACCTCTATCATAAAATCTATGAACACCTCTATCATAAAATCCACGAACACCTCTATCATAAAATCCATGAATACCTCTATCATAAAATCCACGAACACCTCAACCCGTATATCCACCATGCACACCTCAGCCCTTATATCCACCATGAACACCTCAACCCTTATATCCACCATGAACACCTCAACCCTTATATCCACCATGAACACCTCAACCCGTATATCCACCATGAACACCTCAACCCTTATATCCACCATGAACACCTCAACCCTTATATCCACCATGCACACCTCAACCCTTATATCCACCATGAACACTCAGTCCTTATATCCACAAGAACACTCAGTCCTTATATCCACCATGAACACTCAACCCTTATATCACCCCCATGAACATCTCAACCCTTATATCCACAATGAACACCTCAACACTTATATCCACCATGCACACCTCAGTCCTTATATCTACCATGAACACCTCAACCCTTATATCCACCATGAACACATCAACCCTTATATCCACCATGCACACCTCAACCCTTATATCCACCATGAACACCTCAGCCCTTATATCAACCATGAACACCTCAGTCCTTATATCCACCATGAACACCTCAGCCCTTATATCCACCATGAACACCTCAGTCCTTATATCCACCATGAACACCTCAGTCCTTATATCCACCATGAACACCCCATCCCTTATATCCACCATGCACACCTCAGCCCTTATATCCACCATGAACACCTCAACCCTTATATCCACCATGCACACCTCAGCCCTTATATCCACCATGAACACCTCAACCATTATCCACCATGAACACCTCAACCCTTATATCCACCATGAACACCTCAACCCTTATATCACACCTCAACCCGTATATCCACCATGAACACCTCAACCCTTATATCCACCATGAACACCTCAACCCTTATATCACACCTCAACCCTTATATCCACCATGAACACCTCAACCCTTATATCCACCATGAACACCTCAACCCTTATATCCACCATGAACACCTCAACCCTTATATCCACCATGAACACCTCAACCCTTATATCCACCATGAACACCTCACCCTTATATCCACCATGAACACCTCAGCCCTTATATCCACCATGAACACCTCAGCCCTTATATCCACCATGAACACCTCAACCCTTATATCCACAATGAACACCTCAACACTTATATCCACCATGCACACCTCAGTCCTTATATCTACCATGCACACCTCAACCCTTATATCCACAATGAACACCTCAACCCTTATATCCACCATGCACACCTCAGTCCTTATATCTACCATGAACATCTCAACCCTTATATCCACCATGAACACATCAACCCTTATATCCACCATGCACACCTCAACCCTTATATCCACCATGAACACCTCAGTCCTTATATCCACAATGAACACCTCAATCCTTATATCACACCTCAACCCTTATATCCACAATGAACACCTCAACCCTTATATTCACAATGAACACCTCAGCCCTTATATCCACCATGAACACCTCAGCCCTTATATCCACCATGAACACCTCAGTCCTTATATCCACCATGAACACCTCAACCCTTATATCCACCATGAACACCTCAGCCCTTATATCCACAATGAACACCTCAACCCTTATATTCACAATGAACACCTCAACCCTTATATCACACCTCAACCCTTGTATCCACAATGAACACCTCAGCCCTTATATCCACCATGAACACCTCAGTCCTTATATCCACAATGAACACCTCAACCCTTATATCCACAATGAACACCTCAGCCCTTATATCCACCATGAACACCTCAGTCCTTATATCCACAATGAACACCTCAACCCTTATATCACACCTCAACCCTTATATCCACAATGAACACCTCAACCCTTATATTCACAATGAACACCTCAACCCTTATATCACAATGAACACCTCAACCCTTATATCCACAATGAACACCTCAGCCCTTATATCCACCATGAACACCTCAACCTTATATCCACAATGAACACCTCAGCCCTTATATCACCATGAACACCTCAGTCCTTATATCCACAATGAACACCTCAACCCTTATATCCCAATGAACACCTCAGCCCTTATATCCACCATGAACACCTCAGCCCTTATATCCACCATGAACACCTCAGTCCTTATATCCACCATGAACACCTCACCCTTATATCCACAATGAACACCTCAGCCCTTATATCCACCATGAACACCTCAGCCCTTATATCCACCATGAACACCTCAGTCCTTATATCCACCATGAACACCTCAGCCCTTATATCCACAATGAACACCTCAACCCTTATATCCACCATGAACACCTCAACCCTTATATCCACCATGAACATCTCAACCCTTATATCCACCATGAACACCTCAGACCTTATATCCACCATGAACACATCAGCCCTTATATCCACCATGAACACCTCAACCCTTATATCCACCATGAACATCTCAACCCTTATATCCACCATGAACACCTCAGACCTTATATCCACCATGAACCTCAGCTGTCTGATTAGCGCAGTGGTTAGCATGCTCACTTCTCATTTATGCAACCTGTGTTCGATCCTCAGACCGGAAAGCATGCAAGATGGTACGGTGGTCGCCAGATCGAACAGGTGGGTTTTCTCTGGGTACATCGGTTTCCTCCCACACGAATGACCACATTTACGCTTTCATCCGCGCCAACGAGAATGATTAATTTAACTTCGCAATCATTGTAAAAAAAACAACCTTAAATCCACAATGATCAAATCTGCCCTTATATTCATGAAAAGCAGTTGACAATACCACTATAAGGCACAATCTATTCCAATATGTTTAGTTAGACCTAGATGTAGGTAGCAACCCAGATTGTTTGATTCATTTCTGCCTAATTTCACCTGATAAATTGAGCCGGTATATTTCAGCTGTGTACTATAGCAACTCTGCAGGTGATGTTCATTAATTGTTTATTACACTGTTTGCGTTTTGTTTCCATTCCTAGATTTTCAGCAGAAATCAAAGTAGAATGATTAATTTCTTCACTACAGGCGAATTAACTCTTTGCCTGCTGAGTAAATAAAATCACTTTTGCAAACAGCATAGATCCAGATCAGCGTAATGCCACATCTGATCAGGTTCTATGTTGTTTGCTATTCTGCCAAGTGTTTTAGCTCCACTATCCGAATAGCAAACAGCATAGAGCCTGATCAGATGGCACATTCTGTTCCGTCTGATCTGGCTCTATGCTGTTTGCAAAAGTGATTTTATCTGCCGCTAGTGTGCAAAGGGTTAAGAAATACCCATTAGTAGGACACTCGTAGGCCCATTAGTAGGACACTCGTAGGTCCATTAGTAGGACACTCATAGGTCCATTAGTAGGACACTCATAGGTCCATTAGTAGGACACTCATAGGTCCATTAGTAGGACACACATAGGTCCATTAGTAGGACACACATAGGTCCATTAGTAGGACACTCATAGGTCCATTAGTAGGACACACATAGGTCCATTAGTAGGACACACATAGGTCCATTAGTAGGACACTCATAGGTCCATTAGTAGGACACACATAGGTCCATTAGTAGGACACTCATAGGTCCATTAGTAGGACACACATAGGTCCATTAGTAGGACACTCATAGGTCCATTAGTAGGACACTCATAGGTCCATTAGTAGGACACTCATAGGTCCATTAGTAGGACACTCATAGGTCCATTAGTAGGACACTCATAGGTCCATTAGTAGGACACTCATAGGTCCATTAGTAGGACACTCATAGGTCCATTAGTAGGACACTCGTAGGTCCATTAGTAGGACACTCATAGGTCCATTAGTAGGACACTCATAGGCCCATTAGTAGGACACTCATAGGTCCATTAGTAGGACACTCATAGGCCCATTAGTAGGACACTCATAGGCCCATTAGTAGGACACTCATAGGCCCATTAGTAGGACACTCATAGGTCCATTAGTAGGACACTCATAGGTCCATTAGTAGGACACTCGTAGGCCCATTAGTAGGACACTCGTAGGCCCATTAGTAGGACACTCGTAGGCCCATTAGTAGGACACTCATAGGCCCATTAGTAGGACACTCATAGGTCCATTAGTAGGACACACATAGGCCCATTAGTAGTAGGACACTCGTAGGCCCATTAGTAGGACACTCGTAGGCCCATTAGTAGGACACTCATAGGCCCATTAGTAGGACACTCATAGGCCCATTAGTAGGACACTCGTAGGCCCATTAGTAGGACACACATAGGTCCATTAGTAGGACACACATAGGCCCATTAGTAGGACACACATAGGCCCATTAGTAGGACACTCATAGGTCCATTAGTAGGACACACATAGGCCCATTAGTAGGACACTCATAGGTCCATTAGTAGGACACTCATAGGTCCATTAGTAGGACACACATAGGCCCATTAGTAGGACACTCATAGGTCCATTAGTAGGACACTCATAGGCCCATTAGTAGGACACACATAGGTCCATTAGTAGGACACACATAGGCCCATTAGTAGGACACTCATAGGTCCATTAGTAGGACACTCATAGGTCCATTAGTAGGACACACATAGGCCCATTAGTAGGACACTCATAGGCCCATTAGTAGGACACTCATAGGCCCATTAGTAGGACACTCATAGGCCCATTAGTAGGACACTCATAGGTCCATTAGTAGGACACTCGTAGGCCCATTAGTAGGACACTCGTAGGCCCATTAGTAGGACACTCATAGGTCCATTAGTAGGACACTCATAGGTCCATTAGTAGGACACTCGTAGGCCCATTAGTAGGACACTTGTAGGCCCATTAGTAGGACACTCATAGGCCCATTAGTAGGACACTCATAGGCCCATTAGTAGGACACTCGTAGGCCCATTAGTAGGACACTCATAGGCCCATTAGTAGGACACTCATAGGCCCATTAGTAGGACACTCGTAGGCCCATTAGTAGGACACTCGTAGGCCCATTAGTAGGACACTCGTAGGCCCATTAGTAGGACACTCGTAGGCCCATTAGTAGGACACTCGTAGGCCCATTGGTGCAGGTGTTTTCTGTGTTTCTTCGCATGTCTTAAATTTATGTTGTAACACATGTCACGATAATAAACAATTTACTTACTAACTTACTTACATAGCAAACAATTTTCGGATTCACCAGAAATGATATCATATTGTTTACACTCAATAAAATTCCTAACATGTCACCTGGTGTTTTACAGTATTTGGAGCAAACTAATAACCATATAATATCAATATTCATATCATCTTTTTGGTCACATTTTATTGCAGATCGTTATGCATGATTTTCTGTATAATCATTTCCGGGAAAATGCATTTAATGACAATGAGCAATATTTATATTGTATGATTATTAATTGGCTCAAACAATTATAAAATACCAGGTGACCAATTAGGAATTTTATTGAGTGTACTACGGTTAATTAATGCTGACTCAGTAGATGTTATACGATATTGTTTATTACGGATAATTAATGCCGACTGGTCAAAAATGATATGAAAATATATATTATATAAAACACATTACCTGTAAAGGACAATGTCGTGTGTAAAGTGTCCAGTAGATGTTATACGATATTGTTTATTACGGATAATTAATGCCGACTGGTCAAAAATGATATGAAAATATATATTATATAAAACACATTACCTGTAAAGGACAATGTCGTGTGTAAAGTGTCCAGTAGATGTTATACGATATTGTTTATTACGGATAATTAATGCCGACTGGTCAAAAATGATATGAAAATATAAATTATATAAAATACATTACCTGTAAAGGACAATGTCGTGTGTAAAGTGTCCAGTAGATGTTATACGATATTGTTTATTCCGGATAATTAATGCCGCCTGGTCAAAAATGATATGAGATTATAAATTATATAAAACACATTACCTGTAAAGGACAATGTCGTGTGTAAAGTGTCCAGTAGATGTTATACGATATTGTTTATTCCGGATAATTAATGCCGACTGGTCAAAAATGATATGAGATTATAAATTATATAAAACACATTACCTGTAAAGGACAATGTCGTGTGTAAAGTGTCCAGTAGATGTTATACGATATTGTTTATTCCAGATAATTAATGCCGACTGGTCAAAATTGATACGAGATTATAAATTATATAAAACACATTACCTGTAAAGGACAATGTCGTGTGTAAAGTGTCCAGTAGATTTTATATAATAATTGTTTATTACGGATAATTAATGCCGATTGGTCAAAAATGATATGAGATTATAAATTTTATAAAACACATTACCTGTAAAGGACAATGTCGTGTGTAAAGTGTCCAGTAGATGTTATACGATATTGTTTATTCCGGATAATTAATGCCGACTGGTCAAAATTGATATGAGATTATAAATTATATAAAACACATTACCTGTAAAGGACAATGTCGTGTGTAAAGTGTCCAGTAGATTTTATATAATAATTGTTTATTCCGGATAATTAATGCCGACTGGTCAAAAATGATATGAGATTATAAATTTTATAAAACACATTACCTGTAAAGGACAATGTCATGTATAAAGTGTCCTGGTGTAATATTGTAAGAATCCTGCATATCACTTCTCTATCATGAAAATATGCAGGTTAACTGATATGGTATGTAACTTCATGCACTTTTTAAATACCGTATTTATTCTAGTAACATTCCTCTCTTGTAAAAGTTGCATCTCCAAGTGAGAATTGTACAGTAAAGTACAGTCAAACCTGAGATATGGTTTTTTAAATATAGGTATAAACTTTATTTAACAATGATTGCGAAACAAGTGTTATATATTATTTACTCTCGTAAAGCTGTCTCACCAGGATCTGCACTTTTTGCCAGTAATATTACTATTTTTAGACAAAATTACCCATTTTGACAAATGAACTGGTCCAAATGTAATTTTCTTATTAATTTATTGGTCTAAAATTATCATGCACCAGTCGTTGTAAATTATTCAGTGTTGAATGGGTTAAATATCATGCACCAGTCCATGTAAGTTACTAGGTGTTGAATGGGTTAAATATCATGCACCAGTCCATGTCAGTTACTTAGTGTTGAATGGATTAAATATCATGCACCAGTCCATGTCAGTTACTTGGTGTTGAATGGGTTAAATATCATGCACCAGTCCATGTTGGTTACTCGGTGTTGAATGGGTTAAATATCATGCACCAGTCCATGTTTGTTACTCAGTGTTGAATGGGTTAAATATCATGCACCAGTCCATGTTTGTTACTCAGTGTTGAATGGGTTAAATATCATGCACCAGTCCATGTAAGTTACTCAGTGTTGAATGGGTTAAATATCATGCACCAGTCCATGTTTGTTACTCAGTGTTGAATGGGTTAAATATCATGCACCAGTCCATGTTTGTTACTCGGTGTTGAATGGGTTAAATATCATGCACCAGTCCATGTAAGTTACTCGGTGTTGAATGGGTTAAATATTATGCACCAGTCCATGTAAGTTACTCAGTGTTGAATGGGTTAAATATCATGCACCAGTCCATGTAAGTTACTCAGTGTTGAATGGGTTAAATATCATGCACCAGTCCATGTTTGTTACTCAGTGTTGAATGGGTTAAATATCATGCACCAGTCCATGTTTGTTACTCAGTGTTGAATGGATTAAATATCATGCACCAGTCCATGTCAGTTACTCGGTGTTGAATGGGTTAATATCATGCACCAGTCCATGTTTGTTACTCGGTGTTGAATGGGTTAAATATCATGCACCAGTCCATGTTTGTTACTTGGTGTTGAATGGGTTAAATATCATGCACCAGTCCATGTCAGTTACTTGGTGTTGAATGGGTTAACTCTTTAATGATCACAGATATAATACCAGTCAAATATGTCATGGCATTCTAATGAAATTTTTATGACATATTTCCAGACTTTTGACGTTACAAATAATAAAAAGACATCAATGAATTGTCGTCTGCTACCATTATTTGAATTATTAATAGCCTTTAATTTTACCCATCATGCAATGAGTTAATACAGATTGGCATATTATTAGAGGTGATCACTAACACAGGTTTAGCTGTCAATTGTCATTACTGGGAAAAGAAAACACTGATCATCTCTTTGCATGCTTGGATGTGGTGACATATGTATGTATGTATGTACCATTAATGTCAAACCCCTTGCAGGGGGGGGGGGGACCTAGACATGTTTTCCTGGGCATGCTTAGCCGACCATAGCGGTTAACCAGTACTAAGCAATGTGTGTGAGGTGTCTTGCTCAATGACACTACATACGTGGCCTGACTGAGTATCGAACCCGGACCGTTTAATTCCAAATCCGACGCTCTACCATTGGACCACGGACGCCACACATAGGGTGCAATAGAATATCATTTCAGTTGTGTTGGATTTTACAGCACATCAAAGCAGTTTAATAACGATAACAAACACAAAATTTTTGATTTCACATTTCTTGTAAACAAGAATATTCTAAGAAATTTGATTTCACATCTTCCTATGCATCGAAAATTCTAAGGTGTTACTTCACATCTTCTTCAGTACATAGAACAGTGTAAGAAAACTGATTTCACTTCTAGTACATAGAGCATTCTAAGAAGTTTGATTTCATATTTTTGTACATAGAACATTCTAAGAAGATTGATTTAATATTTTTGTACATAGAACATTCTAAGAAGTTTGATTTCATATTTTTGTGCATAGAACATTCTAAGAAGTTTGATTTCATATTTTTGTACATAGAACATTCTAAGAAGTTTGATTTCATATTTTTGTACATAGAACATTCTAAGAAGTTTGATTTCATATCTCTGTACATAGAACATTCTAAGAAGTTTGATTTCATATTTTTGCACATAGAACATTCTAAGAAGTTTGATTTCATATTTTTGTACATAGAACATTCTAAGAAGTTTGATTTCATATTTTTGTACATAGAACATTCTAAGAAGTTTGATTTCATATCTCTGTACATAGAACATTCTAAGAGTTTGATTTCATATTTCTTGTGCACAGACCATTCTAAGAAGTTTGATTTCATATTTCTTGTGCACAGATCATTCTAAGAAATTTGATTTTAAACCTTCCTATGCACAGACCATTCTAAGCAGTTTGATTTCACATTTGTACATACATGTAGAACATTCTAAAGACGTTTTATCTAAGACCTTCCTGTACAAAGACCATTCTAAGCAGTTTGATTATGTACCTTATTGTGCCCAAAACATTCCAGGTAATTTGATATCACAACTTCCTCTGCACAGACCATTCCAATAAATGTATTACACAACTTCCTGTGCACTGAACATTCTAAGAAATCTGATTTCACATTCTAATTAACACTAGTTGAGGTTGAGCTTCAATGTGTTTTTTTCTGAGAATGTGCTGTATATTGCACAATTCTCCAGAGAAGATTATTTGAAATCGTGTTTATACTGTCTTTATTTCTACTTTATGCCTTCAAATTTATCATGTAGCACATATAGTAGCATCGTTTTCCATCATCCAAAAAACTACTTTTCAGCCTAAAATAAAAAGAACATTAAAATTGTGTTCGCTTAATTAACTTAATGATCAACTTATATTTCAGTCATGAACGTAGAAAGAGATCATTATCACTAAAGACTAGTGTATACAAATTTATTGTAGCTCGATTGCGAAACAAGTTCTTAGAACTTATATTAACCCATTTCATTCTGGATACATTTAAAGGCTTTTGCAAACAACATAGATCCAGATCAGCCGCAGCGTGATGCTGCATACTGATCAGGATCTATGTTGTTTGCTACATAGCCAAGTGTCTTAGCAAGATCATCTGAATAGCAAACAGCATAGAGCCTGATCAGACGGAACGCTAGGTGGTGGTAGATCTGGCTCTATGTTCTTTGCAAATACTGTTTGAACGGTATCCAGAATGAAATGGGTTAATCACTCTCGAGACCTTATTCATGATGGAATCCACTGGCACGAGGGAGAGAGAGGAGGTAATGTGGAATTTAAATGCCTTGCCTAAGGGCACAATCGCAACAGCTTCACTAAAGACTAGCGCAACATATGATAATTATTTTGCTTTCCATGTTAATTTGGTGAAATATAATTGAAACATACATTGAAACAAACATATCGTCTACATTGTACATATTCTATTTTTCAATAATAATGCATCTGGAGCTTAATTATTACGCTATTAATATTATTAAACTCAGTTTTAAAGATTTGCTCATAAATGAAATTATAATTGTAAATTATATCCCTTTATAGATATTTACTCACTTATAGTAAACAATACTAAACATTGCGATCAATTTGCATAAAAATTATAGGAATTATAATTTTATTTTTGCATTTGAAGCTAAAAACTAATTAATCGGGACTTTAAAAAAAGTCTGCCGCACAAAAGACTTGATAAAGGCAAACACGGTCTGAAGCACATACCCATGTAACCCAGCTACCTAGGATCTATAAGTACTTAAATACTGTAATATGACACACCCTTCCCACAAAAGTTACAAATATCCTTATTTATTCTAAAACAATGTTAAACATTGTAAATAACTGTAAACACAAATGAACAATGTCCTGAAAGCTCTTGAGCTTCATAAGTACTTTATAAGATTAACGAGTTAACAATTTATACAATTACTAATTACTCAGAATTATCATGGTGACCTTAAGTCCAATCCAGTAGAAATAAATAAATATAATTCAATAATATCCAATATTTGAACAATACAGTCAAACTTGCTCTGCTCAACAGTTCATGTCTGTTAACCCTTTCCTTCATAGAGGTTTAGGTTAATATACTATTATCTCTCCATACAAACGACAGCCATTTAGGTATCATGCAGTGGATAAGTAGTCGCCACATCTATCCCAGCTCCACTACATGAGATTCTGGCCTTTATTATGAACATTGGTTTGGCTACTACATTGTCGATGTATGTTGTATTGGCAATGGCATCAAGAGGTGCTTCTATGAGGGAAAGGGTTAAGAGACTGCTTAGATTAACAGATCACTTTTTCAGTTCATGTTTTGTGTTTTTAAAAGACAAATTTGTATTTAGTATTAAGAGACCATTCCTGCTTAGAGACCAGTTTTTTTTTGCTATTCCCTTTGGTGGCCACTAAACACAAGTTTGACTTGATTTTATAACTATTAATTATTATTTAAGCATAAGATAGAGCACATGATTTTCACGAATTTTGCACGAGAACAGGGAGACAATTCCTTAATGAATACGACATATAAGCCCATATCTGCACAGGTGAACAGAAGATTGCACGCTTTGCAAAGGTGAATATAAGCCCATGTCTGCACAGGTGAACAGTGGATTGCACGCTTTGCAAAGGTGAATATAAGCCCATGTCTGCACAGGTGAACATTAGATTGCACGCTTTGCAAAGGTGAATATAAGCCCATGTCTGCACAGGTGAACAGAAGATTGCACGCTTTGCAAAGGTGAATATAAGCCCATGTCTGCACAGGTGAACAGAAGATTGCACGCTTTGCAAAGGTGAATATAAGCCCATGTCTGCACAGGTGAACTGTAGATTGCACGCTTTGCAAAGGTGAATATAAGCCCATGTCTGCACAGGTGAACAGTAGATTGCACGCTTTGCAAAGGTGAATATAAGCCCATGTCTGCACAGGTGAACAGTAGATTGCACGCTTTGCAAAGGTGAATATAAGCCCATGTCTGCACAGGTGAACAGAAGATTGCACGCTTTGCAAAGGTGAATATAAGCCAATGTCTGCATAGGTGAACAGTAGATTGCACGCTTTGCAAAGGTGAATATAAGCCCATGTCTGCACAGGTGAACAGTAGATTGCACGCTTTGCAAAGGTGAATATAAGCCCACATCTGCACAGGTGAACAGTAGATTGCACGCTTTGCAAAGGTGAATATAAGCCCATGTCTGCACAGGTGAACAGTAGATTGCACGCTTGGCAAAGGTGAATATAAGCCCATGTCTGCACAGGTGAACAGTAGATTGCACGCTTTGCAAAGGTGAATATAAGCCCATGTCTGCACAGGTGAACAGAAGATTGCACGCTTTGCAAAGGTGAATATAAGCCCATGTCTGCACAGGTGAACAGTAGATTGCACGCTTTGCAAAGGTGAATATAAGCCAATGTCTGCACAGGTGAACAGAAGATTGCACGCTTTGCAAAGGTGAATATAAGCCCATGTCTGCACATGTGTACTGTAGATTGCACGCTTTGCAAAGGTGAATATAAGCCCATGTCTGCACAGGTGTACTGTAGATTGCACGCTTTGCAAAGGTGAATATAAGCCCATGTCTGCACAGGTGAACAGAAGATTGCACGCTTTGCAACGGTGAATATAAGCCCATGTCTGCACAGATGAACAGAGGATTGCACGCTTTGCAACGGTGAATAAAAGCCCATGTCTGCACAGGTGAACAGAAGATTGCATGCTTTGCAAAGGTGGGCATAAGCCCCATTGGAATTCTGCAAAGGTGTACAGTAGACTGTATGTATGCTTTGCAGAGGTTGACATAAGTGCCTTAATAACATCTACCTATAAGCATAGCAACATACTGTCAATCCAGCAACCATAGAGTGACAGACTGTCAATCTAGTGACTGTAGAGTAACACACTGTCAATCCAGCAACCGTAGAGTGACAGACTGTCAATCTAGTGACCGTAGAGCAACATACTGTCAATCCAGCAACCATAGAGTGACCGACTGTCAATTCAGCGACCGTAGAGTGACAGACTGTCAATCTAGTGACCATAGAGCAACAGACTGTCAATCTAATGACTGTAGAGCAACAGACTGTCAATCTAGTGACCGTATAGCAACATACTGTCAATCCAGCAACCATAGAGCAACAGACTGTCAATCCAGCAACCATAGAGTGACAGACTGTCAATCTAGTGACCGTAGAGCGACAGGCTGTCAATCTAGTGACCATAGAGCAACAGACTGTCAATCTAGTGACCATAGAGCAACAGACTGTCAATCCAGTGACAGTAGAGCAACAGACTGTCCATCTAGCGACAGTAGAGTGACAGACTGTCAATCTAGTGACCATAGAGCAACAGACTGTCAATCTAGTGACCATAGAGCAACAGACTGTCAATCTAATGACCATAGAGTAACATACTGTCAATCCAGCAACCATAGAGCAACAGACTGTCAATCCAGCAACCATAGAGTGACAGACTGTCAATCCAGCGACCGTAGAGTGACAGACTGTCAATCTAGTGATCATAGAGCAACAGACTGTCAATCTAGTGACTGTAGAGCAACAGACTGTCAATCTAGTGACCGTAGAGCAACAGACTGTCAATCTAGTGACAGTAGAGCGACAGACTGTCAATCCAGTGACAGTAGAGTGACAGACTGTCAATCCAGTGACCGTAGAGCAACAGACTGTCAATCTAGTGACAGTAGAGCGACAGACTGTCAATCCAGTGACCGTAGAGCAACAGACTGTCAATCTAGTGACTGTAGAGCAACAAACTGTCAATCTAGTGACCGTAGAGCAACAGACTGTCAATCTAGTGATCATAGAGCAACAGACTGTCAATCTAGTGACCGTAGAGCAACAGACTGTCAATCTAGTGACCGTAGAGCAACAGATTTTCAATCTAGTGACCGTAGAGCAACAGACTGTCAATCCAGCGACAGTAGAGCAACAGACTGTCAATCTAGTGACCATAGAGCAACAGACTGTCAATCTAGTGACCGTAGAGCAACAGACTGTCAATCTAGTGACCGTAGAGCAACAGACTGTCAATCTAGTGACCGTAGAGCAACAGACTTTCAATCTAGTGACAGTAGAGCGACAGACTGTCAATCCAGTGACCGTAGAGCAACATACTGTCAATCTAGTGACCGTAGAGTAACAAACTGTCAATCTAGTGACCATAGAGCAACAGACTGTCAATCTAGTGACCGTAGAGCAACAGACTGTCAATCTAGTGACAGTAGAGCGACAGACTGTCAATCCAGTGACCGTAGAGCAACATACTGTCAATCTAGTGACAGTAGAGCGACAGACTGTCAATCCGGTGACCGTAGAGCAACAGACTGTCAATCTAGTGACAGTAGAGCGACAGACTGTCAATCCAGTGACCGTAGAGCAACAGACTGTCAATCTAGTGACCGTAGAGCAACAAACAAATCTAGTGACCGTAGAGCAACAGACTGTCAATCTAGTGACCGTAGAGCAACAGACTGTCAATCTAGTGACCGTAGAGCAACATACTGTCAATCTAGTGACTGTAGAGCAACAGACTGTCAATCTAGTGACCGTAGAGCAACAGACTGTCAATCTAGTGACCGTAGAGCAACAGACTGTCAATCTAGTGACTGTAGAGCAACAGACTGTCAATCTAGTGACCGTAGAGCAACAGACTGTCAATCTAGTGACAGTAGAGCGACAGACTGTCAATCCAGTGACAGTAGAGTGACAGACTGTCAATCCAGTGACCGTAGAGCAACAGACTGTCAATCTAGTGACAGTAGAGCGACAGACTGTCAATCCAGTGACCGTAGAGCAACAGACTGTCAATCTAGTGACTGTAGAGCAACAAACTGTCAATCTAGTGACCGTAGAGCAACAGACTGTCAATCTAGTGATCATAGAGCAACAGACTGTCAATCTAGTGACCGTAGAGCAACAGACTGTCAATCTAGTGACCGTAGAGCAACAGACTTTCAATCTAGTGACCGTAGAGCAACAGACTGTCAATCCAGCGACAGTAGAGCAACAGACTGTCAATCTAGTGACCATAGAGCAACAGACTGTCAATCTAGTGACCGTAGAGCAACAGACTGTCAATCTAGTGACCGTAGAGCAACAGATTTTCAATCTAGTGACCGTAGAGCAACAGACTGTCAATCCAGCGACAGTAGAGCAACAGACTGTCAATCTAGTGACCATAGAGCAACAGACTGTCAATCTAGTGACCGTAGAGCAACAGACTGTCAATCTAGTGACCGTAGAGCAACAGACTGTCAATCTAGTGACCGTAGAGCAACAGACTTTCAATCTAGTGACAGTAGAGCGACAGACTGTCAATCCAGTGACCGTAGAGCAACATACTGTCAATCTAGTGACCGTAGAGTAACAAACTGTCAATCTAGTGACCATAGAGCAACAGACTGTCAATCTAGTGACCGTAGAGCAACAGACTGTCAATCTAGTGACAGTAGAGCGACAGACTGTCAATCCAGTGACCGTAGAGCAACATACTGTCAATCTAGTGACAGTAGAGCGACAGACTGTCAATCCGGTGACCGTAGAGCAACAGACTGTCAATCTAGTGACAGTAGAGCGACAGACTGTCAATCCAGTGACCGTAGAGCAACAGACTGTCAATCTAGTGACCGTAGAGCAACAAACAAATCTAGTGACCGTAGAGCAACAGACTGTCAATCTAGTGACCGTAGAGCAACAGACTGTCAATCTAGTGACCGTAGAGCAACATACTGTCAATCTAGTGACTGTAGAGCAACAGACTGTCAATCTAGTGACCGTAGAGCAACAGACTGTCAATCTAGTGACCGTAGAGCAACAGACTGTCAATCTAGTGACTGTAGAGCAACAGACTGTCAATCTAGTGACCGTAGAGCAACAGACTGTCAATCTAGTGACAGTAAAGCGACAGACTGTCAATCCAGTGACCGTAGAGCAACATACTGTCAATCTAGTGACCGTAGAGCAACAAACTGTCAATCTAGTGACCGTAGAGCAACAGACTGTCAATCCAGCGACAGTAGAGCGACAGACTGTCAATCTAGTGACCATAGAGCAACAGACAGAGATTTACACCTCAGCAAATTTCAGTGAGGTGGTGGGTCAATTACTCGGGTAACTAACAATGCACCATGCACATATTGATGCACAACATTATATACCATGCTGAATATAAGCAATTCTAACAACACAAAAACAATTATTTTACAGTCAATCTATTAAGTATATATGTTTAAGTTGATGTCAATCACACAGGAAGCTAACAATAATATACAGGATATCTGTATTTGATAAGGGAATAGTCCCACATGCAATGCACATCTGTGGTTCGCCTTCCTGCCGGGAAAATCAACCGACGTCTATGAGACATTCTTCCGTCAAGTACAACAATCTTGCGAGGGATACGGCCTACAGCTTCAACCCGACCAAGTGTTTTTCGACCATGAAATGGCGTCACGTAACGCGGTACTACGAGTGTTCCCCAACACTGTAGTTAAAGCCTGCTTCTTCCACTACACACAATGTATTTGGCGTAAAGTACAAGCAACGGGACTGGCCAACTTGTACAAGGAGCATGGCAGTGTGCACACACTCGTGAGACGGGCATCTGTTCTCCCTCTTGTCCCGGAAAATGACATTGAGGACGTGTGGTTCCAGACGTTAGATGACATTGGGAATGAAGATCTGCCCATGGACGTCACCCCATTCACCGATTACGTCACAGAGCAGTGGGTCGACAAGGATGACAAGGGCGTATGGAACCACTTTGCCACAGAGGGTCCCAGAACGACAAACCATCTGGAAGGGTGGCACAGCAAGCTGAAGAAGGCTGTTCGACATGCTCATCCGAACATCTTCAGCATCATCCAGACCATCCAGCAGATTGAAGCAGCCGGATACATCCGCATGCTTCAGTATGAGGCTGGTGGCGCTCGCCCAGTGAAGCGTCGTCGGTACCGACAGATCGAACGGAGGCTACACACCCTCAAGTTGCGACTTGAGAACGGGGAGATCGGCACGATGGAATATGCAGATGAAGCATCGAAGCTGCTGCATATATAGACACTCATTGTAGAAGACTGTTATAATGTGCTGTCAAATGCATTTGAAGTTATCAATGTGCTAGTACTAGTAGTAACTTGATTAAAAAGTAAATTGAATCCACATTTGACAAATCTTTCAGAGCAAATGCGGAATTAAATTCCGCATTTGCTCTAAAATTTTCGCCAAAATTGGACATAAATCAATTAAGGTGAAATTACAAAATGGATGTTTTAGTGGGAGACGATTATAGTGTGCTATCAAATGCATTTGAATTTATCAATGTGCTGTAAATTATGTATTTGCGTTGAAAATATGAAACTATAAAATGGAATACACTATCATGGAGTTTCTTGTATATATACATATATTTCCTTGCGGCGCTCCTTACGTTTTTTTCTAGTAGTAATTTCTATCTGAGGATTCACAATTTTAATGTCGGAAAATTTAAAATATTTTTTATTTCACTTTAAAAGTATATGCCGTGACCTCCTTGAGACGGTTCAAATGAGTGGTCACAACATATAGGAAATATATTTTTGAAATGGTTTTGAACGTTTTTTTTCTCTCATTTCTCCACTAATCAGGAATTAATATGGATGTTTTAGTGGGAAAATAAGAAAAAAACACACAACAAGAAAAGAAAAACGACAGATTCCCTTAGTATCCCGCTTAAACAATTGGAAATTAATAATATTCCTACAAGTTACCCCGTAATAAGGTGGTTAAACTGCACTTTACATTAATGTTTGCTATTTCAATAATTGAAACAGATTATAGTGTTTTCATGCCCGGAGGCTATGTTACCACTAATCTCCAAACTGGACAAATTCCTGATTACCCCACAAATAAATTGACCAGTTTTTCTAAAAGTGGGGGAATCAGGAAGACACCAATCAAATATGCTTTCAATAAGCGATATCGATCCCATTACCGCACATTATATTTGGACGGTTTTATGGCCCTAATGTGCGTTTCTTTCTTTCAATATTGTTTCAAGAGGAATTATTGGAGAGGAATTAATATAAGTTTTCTGAAAACTTGTTTTCCAATCCAAATCATTCACAATTTAGGCAATTTGTAACATTTTTTGTGTTATATATGTAAATTGATTGGAATAAATACTGTTTAAACCATATTGTTTAAATTATGAAGTTCTGCCCACAATGAAATGTAACGGTGTGCAGCAGCTTTATTCAATTAAATACAGTGGTTTTAACTCTTTGCACTCTAGCGGCAGATAAAATCACTTTTGCAAACAGCATAGAGCCAGATCAGATGGCACTGAACTGTCTGATCAGGCTCTATGCTATTCGGGTAGTGGAGCTAAAACACTTGGTTGAATAGCAAATAATATAGATCCTGATCAGACACGGCATTACACTGCAGCTGATTTGGATCTATGGTGTTTGCAAATGTGATTTTATTTACTCAGCATGCAAATGGTTAAGAAACGCTAGCTTATATGCAGATTCTGTCTACATACATTAATGGGGTTAATTATAAACTTGCTGTTCTATCTACATACATTAATGGGGTTAATTATAAACTTGCTGTTCTGTCTACATACATTAATGGGGTTAATTATAAACTTGCTGTTCTATCTACATACATTAATGGGGTTAATTATAAACTTACTGTTCTATCTACATACATTAATGGGGTTAATTATAAACTTGCTGTTCTATCTACATACATTAATGGGGTTAATTATAAACTTGCTGTTCTATCTACATACATTAATGGGGTTAATTATAAACTTGCTGTTCTATCTACATACATTAATGGGGTTAATTATAAACTTGCTGTTCTATCTACATACATTAATGGGGTTAATTATAAACTTGCTGTTCTATCTACATACATTAATGGGGTTAATTATAAACTTGCTGTTCTATCTACATACATTAATGGGGTTAATTATAAACTTGCTGTTCTATCTACATACATTAATGGGGTTAATTATAAACTTGCTGTTCTATCTACATACATTAATGGGGTTAATTATAAACTTGCTGTTCTATCTACATACATTAATGGGGTTAATTATAAACTTGCTGTTCTATCTACATACATTAATGGGGTTAATTATAAACTTGCTGTTCTATCTACATACATTAATGGGTTAATTATAAACTTGCTATTCTATCTACATACATTAATGGGTTAATTATAAACTTGCTATTATATCTACATACATTAATGGTTAATTATAAACTTGCTATTATATCTACATACATTAATGGGGTTAATTATAAACTAGCTATTCTTTCTACATACATAAATGGGGTTAATTAGCTATTCTTTCTACATACATTAATGGGTTAATTATAAACTTGCTATTCTATCTACATACATAAATGGGGTTAATTATAAACTAGCTATTCTTTCTACATACATTAATGGGGTTAATTATAAACTAGCTATTCTTTCTACATACATTAATGGGTTAATTATAAAATTGCAATTCTATCTACATACATTAATGGGTTAATTATAAACTAGCAATTCTATCTACATACATTAATGGGTTAATTATAAACTAGCTATTCTTTCTACATACATTAATGGGTTAATTATAAAATCGCAATTCTATCTACATACATTAATGGGTTAATTATAAACTAGCTATTCTTTCTACATACATTAATGGGTTAATTATAAACTAGCTATTCTTTCTACATACATTAATGGGGTTAATTATAACTTGCTATTCTATCTACATACATTAATATGACAATTTTCCTATTCGACATTCATTAATTGGGTAATTTTGTTATTCACTCAATGCACATGAAGATGAAATGTTCTATTATTTTAGAACATGTACAAGGGTAAGTTTGTTATTGTACCACACTACTATGGAAGTCGTGATAGCGCAGTCATAGTGCGTTCGCTTCAACTATGAAAGGCCCGGAGTTCGAACCTCCGCTGGAGCCATTACGATTGTGTCCTTAGGCAAGGCATTTAAATTCCACGTTGCCTCTTCTATCTCCCTCATGGCAATGGATTACATCAGGAATGAGGTCTCGAGAGCGATTAATATAAGTTGTAAGAACTTGTTTCGCAATCGAGCTAAAATAGATTTGTATAAATTAAGCATTTAAAAATTATTATTCAAGGTAACCTCACCTCACCCACCACACTATCAATTACTACTCTAATTATCAATAGATCTGGCAGACACAAAGGAGAGGAGGAACAGACAGTTACTGATAAGCCAGGCATGCACTATCTTAAGCTCATTAAGTAATATAAAAGCAAGAGGAAATGCCAACATGGATGCCAACACGCATCACTCAAAACATAAACAAAGCTGTATGCAACAGTGAAACCGAAGCAGACCTGGAGAGTATAAAACTTGATTCAAATCTCAAAATGAAGCTTTTTTTATTTCTCAACAATTGGTTGAATTTGGTACCTGAGATCAGCTCAACCAATCAGAAAGATTGAGACAGAGTTTCTACAGTGTATGACCTCCGTTCTAGATTATTTCATCAATTTTATAAACTTTATTTATTTTACAACGATTTCGAAACAAGATTTAACAACTTATATTAATCACTGGTAAATCACTGGTTCACTCGTTGGCGCGGATGAAAGCATGTATGTGGTCATTCGTGTGGAAGGAAACCGGAGTACACAGAGACAACCCACCTGTCTGATCTGGCAGCCACCATATCATCTCCCATACTACCGGGTCCGATGATCGAACCCGGGTTGCATTGGTGAGCGAGCGCGCTAACCACTGTGCTAATCGGACAGCATAATCATCAAGTTGCATGTATTCATTTTCAATCTGTTGTTTGTTGTCTACTTGGATTACACGGCTCACCAACTCAATTCTGACCAAATTTGAACAAGACTGGGTTAAATATAACACTTTCCTTCATAGAGATTTAGGTTAGTATACTATTATATCTCCATACAAACGACAGCCATTTAGCTACCATGCATGGATAAGTAGTCGCCATATCTATCCCACCTCCATAGATATTACTGGGACTACATAGAGATTTAGGTTAATATACTATTATATCTGCATACAAACAACAGCAATTTAGATATCATGCAATGCATAAGTAGTGGCCATATCTATCCCACCTCCATAGATATTACTGGGACTTCATAAGAGATTTTGGTTAATATACTATTATATCTGCATACAAATGACAGCCATTTAGATATCATGCAGTGGATAAGTAGTCGCATGATATCTATCCCACCACCATAGATATTACTGTGACTGCATGAAATTCTGGCCTTATTTATGAACATTGGTTTCGCTACTACATTATGTATGTTCAAATGTTGTCAACGCAACCATTTTCAAACTCCAGCTGTCAGTGACATCATTTATGACGTTAATTTTGATTGTCTAAACACGATGTTCTGGACGGTTGCATCGTTTTCTATCATAAAAACACTTTTCAGCCTAAATGAAAAATACTATCTATTTGCTTATATGAAAAGTCAAATAATATTTCATCATGAACATAGAAAGCTATATATTTTTATAATAATATATAAAATAACGCTTCCAATGTTTATTCTATGAAATAATTTGATCATTCGCTGAAACAAACAAATATCCTCGTGGTATTGTTTAAAACACTGTCGTGACGTCATACTTTTATACTTGCAGTCCATTAATATTAATATTGGACTGGTGTCAAAAGGCCAGAGTATTATATCAAATCCTACGTGTAACGGTGTAAATGTACGAAATTAACAATATTAATTAGTAGGTTCTTGTTATACAAATGTATGTTTTAAGTAAGATATGAGTCTCAAACGGATCCAATATGTAAATTATTGGTACTGTTTTTGGCGCCTCACACAGACCAATATTTTATGCTTATATCCTACGCATAATCTAAAAACTTAACTGTTCAAATCCAAACCAATTATGTACACTATCTATATTATTCATCACCAGTTCTCTACTCTATCAATATTATACATCACCAGTTCTGTACTCTATATATATTATACATCACCAGTTCTGTACTCTATCTATATTATACATCACCAGTTCTGTACTCTATATCTATATTATACATCACCAATTCTCTACTCTATATCTATATTATACATCACCAGTTCTCTACTCTATATCTATATTATATATCACCAGTTCTCTACTCTATATCTATATTATACATCACCAGTTCTCTACTCTATATATATATTATACATCACCAGTTCTCTACTCTATATCTATATTATACATCACCAGTTCTCTACTCTATATCTATATTATACATCACCAGTTCTCTACTCTATATCTATATTATACATCACCAGTTCTCTACTCTATATCTATATTATACATCACCAGTTCTCTACTCTATATCTATATTATACATCACCAGGTCTCTACTCTATATCTATATTATACATCACCAGGTCTCTACTCTATATCTATATTATACATCACCAGTTCTCCACTCTATATCTATATTATACATCACCAGTTCTCTACTCTATATCTATATTATACATCACCAGTTCTCTACTCTATATCTATATTATACATCACCAGTTCTCTACTCTATATCTATATTATACATCACCAGTTCTCTACTCTATATCTATATTATACATCACCAGTTCTCTACTCTATATCTATATTATACATCACCAGTTCTCTACTCTATATCTATATTATACATCACCAGTTCTCTACTCTATATCTATATTATACATCACCAGTACTCTACTCTATATCTACATTATACATCACCAGTTCTGTACTCTATATTGTACATTATACATCACCAGTTCTCTACTCTATATCTATATTATACATCACCAGTTCTGTACTCTATATCTACATTATACATCACCAGTTCTCTACTCTATATCTATATTATACATCACCAGTTCTGTACTCTATATCTACATTATACATCACCAGTTCTGTACTCTATATTGTACATTATACATCACCAGTTCTCTACTCTATATCTATTATACATCACCAGTTCTGTACTCTATATCTATATTATACATCACCAGTTCTGTACTCTATATCTACATTATACATCACCAGTTCTGTACTCTATATTGTACATTATACATCACCAGTTCTCCACTCTATATCTATATTATACATCACCAGTTCTCTACTCTATATCTATATTATACATCACCAGTTCTCCACTCTATATCTATATTATACATCACCAGTTCTCTACTCTATATCTATATTATACATCACCAGTTCTCTACTCTATATCTATATTATACATCACCAGTTCTCTACTCTATATCTATATTATACATCACCAGTTCTCTACTCTATATCTATATTATACATCACCAGTTCTCTACTCTATATCTATATTATACATCAACAGTTCTCTACTCTATATCTATATTATACATCACCAGTTCTCTACTCTATATCTATATTATACATCACCAGTTCTCTACTCTATATCTATATTATACATCACCAGTTCTCTACTCTATATCTATATTATACATCAACAGTACTCTACTCTATATCTACATTATACATCACCAGTTCTGTACTCTATATTGTACATTATACATCACCAGTTCTCTACTCTATATCTATATTATACATCACCAGTTCTGTACTCTATATCTATATTATACATCACCAGTTCTGTACTCTATATTGTACATTATACATCACCAGTTCTCTACTCTATATCTATATTATACATCACCATTTCTGTACTCTATATCTATATTATACATCACCAGTTCTGTACTCTATATCTATATTATACATCACCAGTTCTCTACTCTATATCTATATTATACATCACCATTTCTGTACTCTATATCTATATTATACATCAACAGTACTCTACTCTATATCTATATTATACATCACCAGTTCTGTACTCTATATCTATATTATACATCACCAGTACTCTACTCTATATCTATATTATACATCACCAGTTCTCTACTCTATATCTATATTATACATCACCAGTTCTGTACTCTATATCTATATTATACATCACCAGTTCTCTACTCTATATCTATATTATACATCACCAGTTCTGTACTCTATATCTATATTATACATCACCAGTATTCTACTCTATATCTATATTATACATCACCAGTTCTGTACTCTATATCTACATTATACATCACCAGTTCTGTACTCTATATTGTACATTATACATCACCAGTTCTCTACTCTATATCTATATTATACATCACCAGTTCTGTACTCTATATCTATATTATACATCACCAGTTCTGTACTCTATATTGTACATTATACATCACCAGTTCTCTACTCTATATCTATATTATACATCACCATTTCTGTACTCTATATCTATATTATACATCACCAGTTCTGTACTCTATATCTATATTATACATCACCAGTTCTCTACTCTATATCTATATTATACATCACCATTTCTGTACTCTATATCTATATTATACATCAACAGTACTCTACTCTATATCTATATTATACATCACCAGTTCTGTACTCTATATCTATATTATACATCACCAGTACTCTACTCTATATCTATATTATACATCACCAGTTCTCTACTCTATATCTATATTATACATCACCAGTTCTGTACTCTATATCTATATTATACATCACCAGTTCTCTACTCTATATCTATATTATACATCACAGTCTTACTCTATATCTATACATCACCAGTTCTCTACTCTATATCTATATATACATCACCAGTTCTGTACTCTATATCTATATTATACATCACCAGTTCTGTACTCTATATCTATATTATACATCACCAGTACTCTACTCTATATCTACATTATACATCACCAGTTCTGTACTCTATATTGTACATTATACATCACCAGTTCTCTACTCTATATCTATATTATACATCACCAGTTCTGTACTCTATATTGTACATTATACATCACCAGGTCTCTCTATATTATACATCACCAGTTCTCTACTCTATATCTATAATACATCACCAGTTCTCTACTCTATATCTATATTATACATCACCAGTTCTGTACTCTATATCTATATTATACATCACCAGTTCTCTACTCTATATCTATATTATACATCACCAGTTCTCTACTCTATATTTACATTATACATCACCAGTTCTCTACTCTATATCTATATTATACATCACCAGTTCTCTACTCTATATCTATATTATACATCACCAGGTCTCTCTATATTGTACATTATACATCACCAGGTCTCTATATTGTACATTATACAATCTCCACAGTAAGCTTGAGTATTCTTGTCATTTATTTGCAAACATTTTTAACTGAACAATGGTAAACTGTATTTGACAATTGTGTGTGACTTTTTATCAACAACAGCTATTAATTGTTCCTCTGACCTGATAAAAATGCATCATGTAGGCCAGATCAAATCATTAAGTGGGTTACTGGTCCAACGCGATATGTTATGTCATATTTATGTTATATTTCGGGTTTTACGCCTGCATCAGCACCATTTTGGGCTATATCGCCGGCGGGCAGTTTACCTAACAACACCTTTCCTGGGCAGGCTCCAGCAGTTAACCAGTACTTGGGTGCACCAGCCTCCATAAGAAACTGCCAACTTTTTCATATAAATGAGACACGGCCTGAGCGGGGCTCGAACCCGTGACCATCAGTGATGATAGGTTACAGTGGTATACAAGTCAGCGACCTTAACCACTCGACCACAGAGGCGGACTTCAACGCGATATGTGAAATACGTATATAAACATAAAACCAATAAAATAAACATGATATAGGTGATCAAAGTAGTTGGTATCGCCAAGGAATAATGAGATACAATCACTTAGTCAAAATAAAAGCGTGTTTCACTATATCTTGTATCACTGTATCGTCCTCAATATCGCGTTGCATTTATATCATTGCATATGAGATAGGTACCTGTTCATTTACATGAAGCTTGTGTGTTTTACGCTTATTTATCGTCGCTACTGGTTGCCCATATGAGTGACGCCTCCTGAAGAGATTAGACATTTTAGATTGTTGGAGGATAGTGCAATGATACAGACATAGACCCATTCCAGAGTCTCCTCTGGTCTTTTATGTGCATGGTATAAAGCACCGACACAAGACCTTGGTTTAACGTCTCATCTGACTGTTAATCTTATTAGGGTCAGACGGAGGATCCTTGGATCGGGTAATATGTGAGATGGTACGGTGGTCGCCAGATCGGAGAGGTGGGTTTTCTCCGGGTACTCCGGTTTCCTATCACACTAAAGACCACATAATTATATTCTTTCATGTGCGCCAATGAGAGTGATTAATATAAGTTGTTAAAACTTGCTTCACAATCGTTGTAAAATAAATAAAGTTTAAACTTTAAGTTTAAACGGGGGATCGAACCTGCGATCTCTGGATTACCAGTCCAACGTGTTAACCACTGTACTACAGATCCGTCTGTTTGCATGAAGCTGTGGATATTAACGGGGATGTAGTACTGGCAGGCTAACCTAGGTAAGTTGAAATCAAAGTTGGGTTGTTCACCTGGGCAAGCTATTATCAAAATTGGGTTACCCATTTGGGAAAGTTGTAAGCAAAATTGCGATAGTCGCCCGGTAAAGTTCTAATGCTTTCTTGGTAAAAGTTGTTATCAAAATTTGGTGGCTCACCTGGGTGAGTTGTAATCCAACCTTGTTAGCTCACCTGGGAGTGCATGGGTGGATGTGCATGGAGGGAGTGCATGGGTGGATGTGCATGGAGGGAGTGCATGGGTGGATGTGCATGGAGGGAGTGCATGGGCAGATGTGCATGGAGGGAGTGCATGGGTGGATGTGCATGGAGGGAGTGCATGGATGGATGTGCATGGAGGGAGTGCATGGGCGGATGTGCATGGAGGGAGTGCATGGACGGATGTGCATGGAGGGAGTGCATGGGCAGATGATGTGCATGGAGGGAGTGCATGGGCAGATGGATGTGCATGGAGGGAGTGCATGGGTGGATGTGCATGGAGGGAGTGCATGGGTGGATGTGCATGGAGGGAGTGCATGGATGGATGTGCATGGAGGGAGTGCATGGCTGGATGTGCATGGAGGGAGTGCATGGATGGATGTGCATGGAGGGAGTGCATGGATGGATATGCATGGAGGGAGTGCATGGGTGATGGATGTGCATGGAGGGAGTGCATGGGTGGATGTGCATGGAGGAGTGCATGGGTGGATGTGCATGGAGGGAGTGCATGGATGGATGTGCATGGAGGGAGTGCATGGATGGATGTGCATGGAGGGAATGCATGGAGGGGTGCAGGGTGGATGGATGTGCATGGAGGGAGTGCATGGGTGGATGGATGTGCATGGAGGGAGTGCATGGGTGGATGTGCATGGAGGGAGTGCATGGATGGATGTGCATGGAGGGAGTGCATGGGGGATGGATGTGCATGGAGGGAGTGCATGGTTGGATGGATGTGCATGGAGGGAGTGCATGGGTGGATGTGCATGGAGGGAGTGCATGGGTGGATGTGCATGGAGGGAGTGCATGGGTGGATGTGCATGGAGGGAGTGCCTGGGCAGATGTGCATGGAGGGAGTGCATGGGTGGATGTGCATGGAGGGAGTGCATGGGTGGATGTGCATGGATGGAGTGCATGGGTGGATGTGCATGGAGGGAGTGCATGGAGGGAGTGCATGGAGGGAGTGCATGGGCAGATGTGCATGGAGGGAGTGCATGGGTGGATGTGCATGGAGGGAGTGCATGGGTGGATGTGCATGGAAGGAGTGCATGGGTGGATGTGCATGGAGGGAGTGCATGGGCGGATGGATGTGCATGGAGGGAGTGCATGGGTGGATGTGCATGGAGGGAGTGCATGGGCAGATGTGCATGGAGGGAGTGCATGGGTGGATGTGCATGGAGGGAGTGCATGGGCAGATGTGCATGGAGGGAGTGCATGGGTGGATGGATGTGCATGGAGGGAGTGCATGGGTGGATGGATGTGCATGGAGGGAGTGCATGGGTGGATGTGCATGGAGGGAGTGCATGGGCGGATGTGCATGGAGGGAGTGCATGGGTGGATGTGCATGGAGGGAGTGCATGGGTGGATGTGCATGGAGGGAGTGCATGGGTGGATGTGCATGGAGGGAGTGCATGGATGGATTGGATGTGCATGGAGGGAGTGCATGGGTGGATGTGCATGGAGGGAGTGCATGGGTGGATGTGCATGGAGGGAGTGCATGGATGGATGGATGTGCATGGAGGGAGTGCATGGGTGGATGTGCATGGAGGGAGTGCATGGATGGATGGATGTGTATGGAGGGAGTGCATGGGTGGATTGATCAATTTTATAGTACGAAACACGTTTTCTAATCAATGAAAGAGGGCGGGATCAAAAATATGATGGGATGACATTAAACACTCGCCTCAACGCAGCTACGGGCCTGAATATTTATAAAGATATGTGAAATGGTATTTAAACCACACATTAACCCTTTCAACCCCACAGGCCTCTAAATAGGCTTATGAAGTGTAGATCCAGATGAGCCGGCTCGTGACGAGCCGTCTCATCAGGATCTGCACTTTTTTGCCAGTAATAATTATTACTATATTTAGATAAAATTACCCATTTTGATAAATGAACTGGTCCAAAGGTAATTTTCTTATTAATTTATTGGTCTGAAAATATCACGCACCAGTCCATGTCAGTTCCTTGGGGTTGAATGGGTTAAACACTCTCCTCGAGGTGGCTACGGGCCTGAACATTTATAAAGATATGTGAAGTGGTATTTAAGCTACACATCAAACACCCGTCTCAACATGGTTACGGGCCTGAATAAGTGCAAAATAATGAAAACCGAGTTATTTACTGTTCACCTCAATGCTCTAAATATATAAGATAAAGTTCATGGTGATATGTTATGCATATCAAAACAGATACACATTCCCAAAACAATAGTCAGCTGAGATATGTACCTCAATGCACAACATGAGATATGTACCTCAATGCACAACATGAGATATGTACCTCAATGCACAACATGAGATATGTACCTCAATGCACAACATGAGATATGTACCTCAATGCACAACATGAGATATGTACCTCAATGCACAACATGAGATATGTACCTCAATGCACAACATGAGATATGTACCTCAATGCACAACATGAGATATGTACCTCAATGCACAACATGAGATATGTACCTCAATGCACAACATGAGATATGTACCTCAATGCTCGACATGAGATATGTACCTCAATGCTAGACATGAGATATGTACCTCAATGCTAGACATGAGATATGTACCTCAATGCTTGACATGAGATATGTACCTCAATGCTAGACATGAGATATGTACCTCAATGCTAGACATGAGATATGTACCTCAATGCTGACAAGATTGTACCTCAATGCTCGACATGAGATATGTACCTCAATGCACAACATGAGATATGTACCTCAATGCACAACATGAGATATGTACCTCAATGCTCGACATGAGATATGTACCTCAATGCACAACATGAGATATGTACCTCAATGCACAACATGAGATATGTACCTCAATGCACAACATGAGATATGTACCTCAATGCACAACATGAGATATGTACCTCAATGCACAACATGAGATATGTACCTCAATGCACAACATGAGATATGTACCTCAATGCACAACATGAGATATGTACCTCAATGCACAACATGAGATATGTACCTCAATGCACAACATGAGATATGTACCTCAATGCACAACATGAGATATGTACCTCAATGCACAACATGAGATATGTACCTCAATGCACAACATGAGATATGTACCTCAATGCACAACATGAGATATGTACCTCAATGCTTGACATGAGATATGTACCTCAATGCTCGACATGAGATATGTACCTCAATGCTTGACATGAGATATGTACCTCAATGCACAACATGAGATATGTACCTCAATGCACAACATGAGATATGTACCTCAATGCTCGACATGAGATATGTACCTCAATGCACAACATGAGATATGTACCTCAATGCTCGACATGAGATATGTACCTCAATGCACAACATGAGATATGTACCTCAATGCACAACATGAGATATGTACCTCAATGCTCGACATGAGATATGTACCTCAATGCTCGACATGAGATATGTACCTCAATGCACAACATGAGATATGTACCTCAATGCACAACATGAGATATGTACCTCAATGCACAACATGAGATATGTACCTCAATGCACAACATGAGATATGTACCTCAATGCACAACATGAGATATGTACCTCAATGCTCGACATGAGATATGTACCTCAATGCACAACATGAGATATGTACCTCAATGCACAACATGAGATATGTACCTCAATGCACAACATGAGATATGTACCTCAATGCACAACATGAGATATGTACCTCAATGCACAACATGAGATATGTACCTCAATGCTCGACATGAGATATGTACCTCAATGCACAACATGAGATATGTACCTCAATGCACAACATGAGATATGTACCTCAATGCACAACATGAGATATGTACCTCAATGCACAACATGAGATATGTACCTCAATGCACAACATGAGATATGTACCTCAATGCACAACATGAGATATGTACCTCAATGCACAACATGAGATATGTACCTCAATGCACAACATGAGATATGTACCTCAATGCACAACATGAGATATGTACCTCAATGCTTGACATGAGATATGTACCTCAATGCTCGACATGAGATATGTACCTCAATGCTTGACATGAGATATGTACCTCAATGCACAACATGAGATATGTACCTCAATGCTTGACATGAGGTATGTACCTCAATGCTCGACATGAGATATGTACCTCAATGCACAACATGAGATATGTACCTCAATGCTTGACATGAGATATGTACCTCAATGCACAACATGAGATATGTACCTCAATGCACAACATGAGATATGTACCTCAATGCTCGACATGAGATATGTACCTCAATGCTTGACATGAGATATGTACCTCAATGCACAACATGAGATATGTACCTCAATGCTTGACATGAGATATGTACCTCAATGCTCGACATGAGATATGTACCTCAATGCTTGACATGAGATATGTACCTCAATGCTTGACATGAGATATGTACCTCAATGCTCGACACGAGATATGTACCTCAATGCTTGACATGAGATATGTACCTCAATGCTTGACATGAGGTATGTACCTCAATGCTCGACATGAGATATGTACCTCAATGCACAACATGAGATATGTACCTCAATGCTAGACATGAGATATGTACCTCAATGCTAGACATGAGATATGTACCTCAATGCTCGACACGAGATATGTACCTCAATGCTCGACACGAGATATGTACCTCAATGCTCGACATGAGATATGTACCTCAATGCTCGACACGAGATATGTACCTCAATGCTCGACATGAGATATGTACCTCAATGCTCGACATGAGATATGTACCTCAATGCTCGACATGAGATATGTACCTCAATGCTAGACATGAGATATGTACCTCAATGCTTGACATGAGATATGTACCTCAATGCTAGACACTAGATATGTACCTCAATGCTCGACATGAGATATGTACCTCAATGCTCGACACGAGATATGTACCTCAATGCTCGACATGATATATGTACCTCAATGCTAGACACTAGATATGTACCTCAATGCTCGACACGAGATATGTACCTCAATGCTCGACATGAGATATGTACCTCAATGCTTGACATGAGATATGTACCTCAATGCTCGACATGAGATATGTACCTCAATGCTCGACATGAGATATGTACCTCAATGCACAACATGAGATATGTACCTCAATGCTCGACATTTCCATGATGAATTTCATGAGCATAAAATAGGATTATCCGCAAAACACACCGTTATACGGCAAATTGTGCATAGTAATAAGTCGGCCATAGATACGTGAAAACACACCATTATACGACAACTTATGCACAGTAATAAGTCGTCCATAGATACGTGAAAACACACCATTATACGACAACTTATGCACAGTAATAAGTCGTCCATAGATACGTGAAAACACACCGTTATACGACAACTTATGCACAGTAATAAGTCGGCCATAGATACGTGAAAACACACCGTTATACGACAACTTATGCACAGTAATAAGTCGGCCATAGATACGTGAAAACACATCGTTATACGACAACTTGTGCATAGTAATAAGTCGGCCATAGATACGTGAAAACACACCGTTATACGACAACTTGTGCATAGTAATAAGTCGGCCATAGATACGTGAAAACACACCGTTATACGACAACTTATGCACAGTAATAAGTCGGCCATAGATACATGAAAACACACCGTTATACGGCAAATTGTGCATAGTAATAAGTCGGCCATAGATACGTGAAAACACACCGTTATACGGCAAATTGTGCATAGTAATAAGTCGGCCATAGATACGTGAAAACACACCGTTATACGGCAAATTGTGCATAGTAATAAGTCGGCCATAGATACGTGAAAACACACCGTTATATGGCAAATTGTGCATAGTAATAAGTCGGCCATAGATACATGAAAACACACGGTTATACGGCAAATTGTGCATAGTAATAAGTCGGCCATAGATACATGAAAACACACGGTTATACGGCAAATTGTGCATAGTAATAAGTCGGCCATAGATACGTGAAAACACACCGTTATACGGCAAATTGTGCATAGTAATAAGTCGGCCATAGATACGTGAAAACACACGGTTATACGGCAAATTGTGCATAGTAATAAGTCGGCCATAGATACGTGACTCGGTTTAGCAACAATCAAAATGTTTTTAGCACAAACTAATGATATTCTTACACGTAAACTATATATTACAACACAAGATGCAGATAGATTGTTTCGTACCATTATTATTATATTTTGGGTTTTACGCCTGCATCAGCACCATTTTGGGCTATATCGCCGGGGGGTAGTTTACCTAACAACACCTTTCCTGGGCAGGCTCCAGCGGTTAACCAGTACTTGGGTGCACCAACCTCCGTAAGAAACTGTCAACTTTTTCTTGTCGGAGCGGGGCTCGAACCCGTGACCATCAGTGATGATAGGTTACAGTGGTATACAAGTCAGCGACCGTAACCACTCGACCACGGAGGCGGACTGTTTCGTACCAGCATGTTCTCAATATGGTAAGCATGCAAGATAAATTTCATGAGGAAATATAAATTATATTAACGCATTCCTTATGATAAAGTTTGAACGAAATCTAATGAAAAATAGGATTTGACAGAAGGATGGACGCCGCCAGGAACGACACTGTAGGTAGTCATTGCATTGTTCTATATCAAAATAGAGACCAGTTAAGTGGTACATGATGGAATGAATATGATTCGTTAGTCTTGGGCAACACCCAAACATATGTCGATATGGACCGATGCTGGACACATTCCGATCATAACACCTCACCTTCATCACAACCCCAGTTCATCCATGTACACACATCAATCATTATTGAAAACCGGAAGACTACAGAATATATCAAATATTACTTGATGCAAAAATGGAAACAAATAATTAAGTCCAATTATTCCAGAATACCTGACAAACATAATAAATTATACAGTCTAATCTTGTAGCGCTGATTCAATATGAAACTGTTACCATGACACCAGCAATTCCCAATATCATTAGTATTAATAATATTTGATATCAGTGAACCAATGCCCAGTTTCTGCATTACAACTAAGAGATTTCAATAGTTCTCAAAACACCTGTGTGATGATGATAGCACAAAAATCAATGTAGGTATAATTATAAATATGCTAAATATAGATATATCACCTGACCGGTTATTAACTTGAAAGCTGTTTTCTATCACATATTGAAATACAGTCAACCCTGTGTCCGTGGTCACCTCTATTATTAAGCAGCAAACCTGTATTAAGCAGCCAAATTCCAGATTCGCAATATGTTGTTTTATTATGAATGTATCCGTTATTAATTTAAGCAGCCACCTGTGCTAAGCAGCCATATATAAGTTAAGCTATATAAGTTTTCTTTCGTTCTAATCCCTTTCAGTCTACTGCTGTTAAATTATATGTAAAATGTTCATTTCTTGATTACATGTACAAATACTGAAATAAATAATGTTTAAACTAAGCAGCCATGTTCTGTGATTCCCTTGGCTTGCTGCTTAAGACAGGTTTGACTGTATGCATCCCTGACAACAAACACTACCCTTGACCTGGTTTTGCTCACCTGATAGCATAATACAAGGGTGTAGTCTGCCACCAGAGAACAAACAGAGTAGAGTCTGCCACCAGAGAACAAACAGAGTATAGTCTGCCACCAGAGAACAAACAGAGTAGAGTCTGCCACCAGAGAACAAACAGAGTGTAGTCTGCCACCAGAGAACAAACAGAGTATAGTCTACCACCAGAGAACAAACAGAGTAGAGTCTGCCACCAGAGAACAAACAGAGTATAATCTACCACCAGAGAACAAACAGAGTGTAGTCTGCCACCAGAGAACAAACAGAGTAGAGTCTGCCACCAGAGAACAAACAGAGTATAGTCTACCACCAGAGAACAAACAGAGTGTAGTCTGCCACCAGAGAACAAACAGAGTAGAGTCTGCCACCAGAGAACAAACAGAGTATAGTCTACCACCAGAGAACAAACAGAGTGTAGTCTGCCACCAGAGAACAAACAGAGTAGAGTCTGCCACCAGAGAACAGAGTATAGTCTACCACCAGAGAACAAACAGAGTGTAGTCTGCCACCAGAGAACAAACAGAGTATAGTCTGCCACCAGAGAACAAACAGAGTATAGTCTGCCACCAGAGAACAAACAGAGTATAGTCTGCCACCAGAGAACAAACAGAGTGTAGTCTGCCACCAGAGAACAAACAAAGTGTAGTCTGCCACCAGAGAACAAACAGAGTATAGTCTGCCACCAGAGAACAAACAGAGTGTAGTCTGCCACCAGACTACAGACATAATGGAGTCTTCCACCAGAGTACAAACAGAGTATAGTCTGCCACCAGAGAACAAACAGAGTGTAATCTGCCACCAGAGAACAAACAGAGTGTAGTCTGCCACCAGAGAACAAACAGAGTGGAATCTGCCACCAGAGAACAAACAGAGTGGAATCTGCCACCAGAGTACAAACAGAGTGTAGTCTGCTACCAGAGTACAAACAGAGTAGAGTCTGCTACCAGAGTACAAACAGAGTAGAGTCTGCTACCAGAGTACAAACAGAGTGTAGTCTGCTACCAGAGTACAAACAGAGTAGAGTCTGCTACCAGAGTACAAACAGAGTGTAGTCTGCTACCAGAGTACAAACAGAGTAGAGTCTGCTACCAGAGTACAAACAGAGTGTAGTCTGCTACCAGAGTACAAACAGAGTAGAGTCTGCTACTAGAGTACAAACAGAGTAGAGTCTGCTACCAGAGTACAAACAGAGTGTAGTCTGCTACCAGAGTACAAACAGAGTAGAGTCTGCTACCAGAGTACAAACAGAGTGGAGTCTGCCACCAAACACGTACAGTCTGTAAATGTCAGGTGAAATTTCAAAGCCAGTTACAATATTATTTTCATAGTAACTTTAAGCTGATTTGTATTGACCCTATTCTACATAGAAATGCCCCTCATCACCATTGCAAATATAACACATACATTACTAGTACAAACAATTTCAGAAATACCCAAAATAAAGGTGAGAAGATCCAAAAGGTCTTGAGCTTGTAACCATAATGCACCAAAAGCCATGAGGCACATATAACATCTGTATCCTAGCATTCCTTTCTATCTATAATACTATAAACTTGTTCATATATTATTTGCTTCAGTGTGTATAGACGGATCTGTAGTCCAGTGGTAACACGCTGGAATGGTAATCCAGGAATCACAGGTTTGATCCCCCGTCTGACCCTAATAAAATTAACAGTCTTTCAGATGGGACTTTAAACCGAGGTCTTGTGTCGGTGCTGTACACTGTGCACGTAAAAGAACAAGAGGAGACTCTGGAATGGGTCTGTCTGTATCATTGCACTATCCTCCAAAAATCAGGAATGAGGTCTCGAGAGTGATTAATATAAGTTGCAAGAACATGTTTTGCAATCAAGCTAAAACAAATTTGTATAAACTAAAACACATACCTTTTAATTGCATATAAATCATCCCATACAATCTGTTGCACAAACCGGAAGAAATAAATAACTGTACAACTTCAACACTAGGCACCAATCAAGAGCTGTCAACAGCCTGCCTACTGCTGTCTGTAATCTATAAAATCAGCTGATTGCAGGATTTTATTGTGTGCCTATCAAAGAATGAAAAGCAGTAAAATGAAATAAAGTCAATATACACACCTATGAAGCATGTCTCAATTGACAGAAATATAGCTCTGTTTGATTGAACTTAATGGTCTCTAATCAAATAGATTGACAAGAGTTGTTGGAAGGACAACACAATATGGACATAATTGAATGACTATGTAGTAGGTCTGATAACCGATATGTATAATTATAGGATTGGTGTCTGGGATTTTTTTTATTATTATTTCTCAATTATCGTTGATTGCAAAACAAGTGTGTACAATGTTAGATTACTCACTCTTGAGGCATCATTTCTGATGGAATCTAGTGCCATGAGGGGAGAGAGGCAATGTATTTAAGTGTTTTGCCGAAGGACACAACCTCAGTCATTGACACAATTCAATAATGGCCGGCCTGGGACTTGAGCTCACAACCTCTATGTTACAAGACGGACACCGTATCCACTACACCGTGGACACCGTATCCACTACACCACGGACACTGTATCCACTACACCATGGACACCGTATCCACTACACCATGGACACCGTATCCACTACACCATATACACTGTATCCACTACACCACGGACACCGTATCCACTACACCATGGACACCGTATCCACTACACCACATACACCGTATCCACTACACCACAGACACTGTATCCACTACACCATGGACACCGTATCCACTACACCAAGGACACCGTATCCACTACACCACAGACACCGTATCCACTACACCATGGACACCGTATCCACTACACCAAGGACACCGTATCCACTACACCACAGACACCGTATCCACTGCACCACGGAGACCGTATCCACTACACCACGGACACCGTATCCACTACACCACGGACACCGTATCCACTACACCACAGACACCGTATCCACTACACCACGGACACCGTATCCACTACACCATGGACACCGTATCCACTACACCACAGACACCGTATCCACTACACCATGGACACCGTATCCACTACACCACATCCACTACACCACAGACACCGTATCCACTACACGACGGACACCGTATCCACTGCACCGCGGACGCCGTATCCACTGCACCGCGGACGCCGTATCCACTGCACCGCGGACGCCGTATCCACTGCACCGCGGACGCCGTATCCACTGCACCGCGGACGCCGTATCCACTGCACCGCGGACGCCGTATCCACTGCACCGCGGACGCCGTATCCACTGCACCGCGGACGCCGTATCCACTGCACCGCGGACGCCGTATCCACTGCACCGCGGACGCCGTATCCACTGCACCGGCGGACACCGTATCCACTGCACCGCGGACACCGTATCCACGCGCCACCGCGCAGCGGACACCGTATCCACTGCACCGCGGACACATCCACTGCACCGCGGACACCGTATCCACTGCACCGCGGACACCGTATCCACTGCACCGCGGACACCGTATCCACTGCACCGCGGACACCGTATCCACTGCACCGCGGACACCGTATCCACTACACCGCGGACACCATATCCACTACACCGCGGACACCGTATCCACTACACCACGGACACCGTATCCACTACACCATGGACACCGTATCCACTACACCACGGACACCGTATCCACTACACCACGGACACCGTATCCACTACACCACGGACACCGTATCCACTACACCACGGACACCGTATCCACTACACCACGGACACCGTATCCACTACACCACGGACACCGTATCCACTACACCACAGACACCGTATCCACTACACCACGGACACTCAACAACTACACGTAAATTCTCTCATTTTCTAGCATGTATTTCTTAGTGGGTTTTAGCTCGCAACAAGAAACAAGGGGCTTAATACTGATTACATATAAACTGACTTGCTTATTACACTTGTCTCCCCTTGCAATGGTAGGACGTCAATGCATGGTTTTAAAGAAACCATGTGTCTGCTCGCCATTGTGTATTATGTAATGTTTCTGCGCTTTATGTAATCTGGTCAGTTAACTACCAATCAATTTATCGTTTAAAGACGAAGAAAGAAAGAAATTAACACCGCGAAAATCTACATCTATATTGTACTCCCAACACTCAATACTGAGAATGACAGGGAGGCACCACAGACGCTTGGGGTCTGGACACATGTTTATTAATACATAAAAAAATATTTACGCTATTCCAAGCAAGTATATATATATATATATAGCCTTGATAGTGAAGGGGTGTCATTTTTAAACTTGCTTGGAATGGTGTAAATATTTTTTATGTATAGTGTCAAGTGTTAAAAACCAAAATAAAAGTCTAAATATTTGGACTAGGTTGGAGAGGGCTATACTCCGTTGAATTTCTGTATGAACGGTTGATGTCTGGATTCAATAGATATGAAGAGGGGAGGAGTGTAGTGGTATATAGGGAGATTTATACTTTCTCGCTATAGAGCTAGCTTTTATAGTGACGCAGTAGAGTGTACGCCTCCCGGTAAGGGTAGTCCAAATATTTAAACTTGAAAAATGTAACATTTTAATATCAAGGCTAAACCTCAATTACGCGTAGCATATTTTATATTCTAAAACGTAGTTAAAAAACAAATAATTCATTCAGATTTCTTTTGTGAAGACGCCCGACCATTGCACAGAATCGGTGGGAGAATCACACCTGTCGATTTCAAAGGGCAAAATTGTATGCACAAAGGTCAGACAATATTTTTAAACAGGTGTTTTAACTATATTTATGATTATTCTCAACATCAATGCACAAACTTATAACCGTCCATATCCGGAAAGTTTCAAAATCTTGGTCAGAAATCCCGCCATCGGATCAGGGCGGAAAGAGTGTTTTACTTTATTTATCGTCGCTACCGGTTGCCCATATGAGCGACGCCTCCTGAAGAGATTAGTTATTTTAGATTTTGGACGATAGTGCATGATACAGATAGAGACCCATTCCAGAATCTCCTCTGGTTCTTTTACGTGCACAGTGTAAAACACCGACACGAGACCTCGGTTTAACGTCCCATCTGAAAGACTGTTAATTTTATTAGGGTCAGACGGGGGATCGAACCTGCGATCCCTGGATTACCAGTCCAGCGTGTTACCACTGGACTACATATCTGTCTAGGCAGAAAGTGCTATGCGAAAATGAGCTTTAAAGTTAAGACCTCGAAATAACACATCCAAAAAATTATGTAGAGGTCTTATATATAGGACGAAGGTAATGGATGATCAAGCAGTCGTGGGTTCGAACCCAGACTTGGGCTTGGTTACTTTAGAGATATGATTTCTCTTGCTACACTACATACATAACTATGGGAAACTTACTAAACAACAGGTGTTTGCCATACATGTAGAATTTAAATGTGCAGAATTTGATAACAAATATAGAACACCGTTAACATCTGTTTCTGACAGCTTGGCGGGAAATATGACTCATGACGTACTTGATCGATTACACTGTATGGGAATGTGTTCGCTGTCATTTTGCGCCGAGTCAATGTCCGTGAGACAGTCTACAGTCTGCAGGAAGTTATTACATGGCGCACATCACATAGAGCACGTCGATAAAGCATGCGCCAGAATACAGGTCTAAATTCTTATTTTCTTCTTCCGATTCTCTGAGTCTAACTGGGAGGTCAATATGGTGCGATAGAGATGTTCGTCATGGCGTCCGTAGTCCAGTGGTAGAGCCTTGGATTCGGATTCGAATGGTCCCGGGTTCGATACTCGGTCAGGCCACGTATGTAGTGTCATTGAGCAAGGCACCTCACACACATTGCTTAGTACTGGTTAATCGCTTAGGTCGGCTAAGCCTGCCCAGGAAAACATGTCTAAGTCCCCGCGAGGGGTTTGACATTAAAGGAACATACACACATACATCATGGCGTCCGTAGTCCTGTGGTAGAGCGTTGGATTCGGATTCGAATGGTCACGGGTTCGATACTCGGTAGGACGTATGCAGTGTCCTTGAGTAATGCACCACACATTGCTTAGTGCTGGTTAACCACTTAGACCGATAAGCCTACCCAGGAAAACATGTCTAGGCCCCCGCAAGGGGCTTGACATATTAAATGGAACATAGGAGACCATTTCAGGGAACAACTTATAACTATTCCCAGGGTAGGAACCAGAACTCAATCCTACTAAGCCAGCTATCAGCCCGATATTGCATTGATATACTTATATTAAACATTGTATCCTGATATCGACCATATGTTCCAATGCTGTTAGTGACAGTGACCCCATGCCATGAAAACACTTGTCCCTGGTCTACAATATTCTTATCCGGGCTTATAGGCCTAAAGATCTGCCCGCATAAAGGCACTGTAAGTTATCCACCCGCTGAGGCTTGACCCCACCGTGTACCCCGCACGACTTCAATACTTTTTATTTGAGGCCAGAGGGAGGGGTGGAGGAAATACCTCTCAGAGTAGACCGTTTTCGCAAAGACGTAGATTTTGTCAACAGTTTGACAGCAAGACTGCTGTACAGCGCGGATCATGAGGTCCATAAATGTACAGCAGTCTACCACACCAGACAACTGAACGCGATTGGGAACAAGCCTTCGATTGGCCCTCAAAGATCTTGTTTGGGCCTCGTAGAGGAAACTGTATGCCTACCCTATTCTTGTCCATGTACCTTGATGAAACTAGTTTTGATGTCTCAATGACTTCTGGTCCTTCATTGGATTTGTAACAGTATATGTTCTTCTGCTGTCTGTTCGACATCCCTACGTCCCAGATAATGTGGTTCAACGGTCAGGTGTCCCCGCGAAGAAAGATCTCACCGTGTTTGTGGCCTCCGTGTGTTATCGATACTGTCACAGTATATAATGTCTAATCATCACTCGTATTTGCCCTGATTCACCATCCTCTGATCATTGTGCCATGCTGTATTATAAAGGACATCAATTCTCATCGACCAATCACGTGCTGGCACAACTACGCATCCGGTGTTTGTTTAGGAAGAACACGAGTTCAGGAGCTATTTATGTAAGCATGTCCCCATTTTCTGCTCATTGCCCACTCAGACGATGAACACGCCTCGGATGATCTGAATAGCTGACCTGCAAAAGATTGTCTGGTGATTATAAACATATTTGGCGTGAGAGAGTTGCCAAATGTCTCTAATTGTAACTAAAGAAATCAAGGTGAAGATATACATTTTCTGACGTTTCTTCAGAGTTCGTCTTTTTCTGTTCGCAATGTCTTGGATTTGATTAACGCTTTCGAGTTTCGAGCGTATTAAATGTTTCAGCGCGATAACTTATCTATAGGATCTAGGTGCTTATATTATTTTTCGAAACGACAAGGCGGTAAATGCATTCTTTTATTATTTTGTTTGTTTATTATTTTGTAACTGTATTTTATCTCCAATTAGTGTTTTGGGTTTTATACAAAGACTCGGTATACATGCATGTACATACAACGTAAGCAAACATTGGATCGAGCCTTCTTACAACGTTAGAGACTACTCTTCCCAAATAATATTTAGAACACACATATAACAGCGTAAGTAATATAAGTGTAACCCAGGTGAGAAAAACATGCAGCCAGTCCGGGGCTCGATTGCTCTACCGACTGAGCTAACCGGGCTGCCTACATATCACCTCACATATTGGGTTAATATACACGCCGTTACATAAGTTCATTTGTATGGCTAAACTTATGTATTGAGAGCTACCTTTTTATGAAATTTTATTAAATAAGAACAAGTACCTAATTATAACAATCTTATGTTCTGTTATTTTTGATATCACTGATGTACATGCAGACAATGACTGATAACTCACCAGAATATGAAGCCATTCACATTTATTCACGATCGTTGTTTCACCCGTCTTAAAACACTGTCGTGACGTCATACTTAGGTACTTACAGGCCATTATGGTTAATATTGACTGTTTTCAAAAGGCCAGAGTATTATATTAAATCATGGGTTTACAAATGTAGGAAATTAACAATTTTAATGTGTAAGATCTTCTTATATATGTGTGTGTTTTAAGTAAGATATAAGCCTCAAACGAATCCAATATGTAAATTATTGCTACTGTATTCGGCGCTACGTGTATCACACAGAACAATAGGTTACCTATTGTATCGTATTCGGCTTATATCCTATTCGTAATATTGCGGAAAGGTGTATCCGAGTATACGGAAGTTTATAGAATATTGACCCGCAAAAATAATGCCCCGCGGGTCATTATTCTATAGGAAAAAGTGACCCGCGGGTCCATATTCTATTATAGAATAATGACCCCACCATCCCCAAAGCCTACAAAAACAATGTTATCAATATATTTTATTAATAATTGCATAAGCTATCAAATTAACAATTATCAATAAAATTATATTGAATTTATGTATGAAAAAAGACATACACTCAACTTAATTGGTATTTGAAACCATGCAGCTCAAAATAAATACCATAAAATAGCACAGTACTAACCATTCTTATCATATTCATGCATGTTCTCTTAAACTTTCCAGAAAATATATAATATGCTGTTAACCATTATAATTCTGACTGGTGTGGCTAACTAATTTTTCCACAGGTGTGAAAATCGCCATAATAAAACAATAAAACCTTATTGTTGGAGCACTGCAATCAACTGTGACACTTCCTGTGTTACATGTTTTATATCATTCATAATACATAATATTTTATTATTGTATGAGCAAGGACAGATACCATTATGTTTTATAACGTGTGCCTCCCAATGCAAGAAACTTTTCCATGCCATAGAATAATGACCCCCCTATGTTTACACAGTAAGAGTGAGAGTGGTCACTTTTCCATGCCGTAGAATAATGACCACCTGTATGTATGTAAACTATATGAGAGAGGGGGGAGGGTCACTTTTCCATGCCATAGAATAATGACCCCCCCTGTATATTAACTATATTAGTGAAGGGGGTCACTTTTCCATGCCATATAGAATAATGACCCAACTGTATATTAACTATATGAGCGAGGTGGGGTCAATTTTCCATGCCGTAGAATAATGACTCTCTGTATAATAACTATCTGAGTGAAGGGGGTCACTTTTCCATGCCATAGAATAATGACCCCCCTGTATATTAACTATATGAGTGAAGGGGGGTCACTTTTCCATGCCATAGAATAATGACCCCCCTGTATATTAACTATATGAGTGAAGGGGGGTCACTTTTCCATGCCATAGAATAATGACCCCCCTGTATATTAACTATATGAGTGAGGGGGGTCACTTTTCCATGCCATAGAATAATGACCCCCCTGTATATTAACTATATGAGTGAAGGGGGGTCACTTTTCCATGCCATAGAATAATGACCCCCCTGTATATTAACTATATGAGTGAAGGGGGGTCACTTTTCCATGCCATAGAATAATGACCCCCCTGTATGTAAACTGTATGAGTGAAGGGGGTCACTTTTCCATGCCATAGAATAATGACCCCCCTGTATATTAACTATATGAGTGAAGGGGGGTCACTTTTCCATGCCATAGAATAATGACCCCCCTGTATATTAACTATATGAGTGAAGGGGGGTCACTTTTCCATGCCATAGAATAATGACCCCCCTGTATATTAACTATATGAGTGAGGGGGGTCACTTTTCCATGCCATAGAATAATGACCCCCCTGTATATTAACTATATGAGTGAGGGGGGTCACTTTTCCATGCCATAGAATAATGACCCTCCTGTATATTAACTATATGAGTGAAGGGGGTCACTTTTCCATGCCATAGAATAATGACCCCCTGTATATTAACTATATGAGTGAAGGGGGTCACTTTTCCATGCCATAGAATAATGACCCCCTGTATATTAACTATATGAGTGAAGGGGGGTCACTTTTCCATGCCATAGAATAATGACCCCCCTGTATATTAACTATATGAGTGAAGGGGGGTCACTTTTCCATGCCATAGAATAATGACCCCCCTATGTTTAAACTGTACAAGTGAGGGGGGGGGTCACTTTTCCATGCCATAGAATAATGACCCCCTGTATGTAAACTATAGGAGTGAGTGGGTCACTTTTCCATGCCATAGAAGAATGACCCCCCTATGTTTACACAGTACGAGTGACGGTGGGTCACGTTTCCATGCCATAGAATAATGACCCCCCTGTGTGTAAACTATATGAGTCAGAGGGTCACTTTTCCATGTCATAGAATAATCACCCACATATGTGTAGATTATATGAGTGGGAGGGTGTCACTATCCATATCATAGGATAATCACCCCCCTATGTTTAGATTATATGAGTGGGGGAGTATGACCCCCTCTCACTCATATAATCTACACATAGGGGGTGATTATCCTATGATATGGATAGTGAGCCCCTCCCACTCATATGATCTACATATATGGGGGTGATTATTCTATGATATGGATAGTGAGCCCCTCCCACTCATATGATCTAAACATAGGGGGGTGATTATCCTATGATATGGATAGTGAGCCCCTCCCACTCATATGATCTACACATAGGGGGGTGATTATCCTATGATATGGATAGTGAGCCCCTCCCACTCATATAATCTACACATATGGGGGTGATTATCCTATGATATGGATAGTGACCCCCTCCCACTCATATAATCTACACATATGTTGGTGATTATCCTATGATATGGATAGTGACACCCTCCCACTCATATAATCTACACATATGGGGGTGATTATCCTATGATATGGATAGTGACACCCTCCCACTCATATAATCTACACATAGGGGGTGATTATCCTATGATATGGATAGTGACACCCTCCCACTCATATAATCTACACATATGGGGGTGATTATCCTATGATATGGATAGTGACACCCTCCCACTCATATAATCTACACATAGGGGGGTGATTATCCTATGATATGGATAGTGACACCCTCCCACTCATATAATCTACACATATGGGGGTGATTATCCTATGATATGGATAGTGACCCCCTCCCACTCATATAATCTACACATAGGGGGGGTGATTATCCTATGATATGGATAGTGACACCCTCCCACTCATATAATCTACACATAGGGGGGTGATTATCCTATGATATGGATAGTGACACCCTCCCACTCATATAATCTACACATATGGGGGTGATTATCCTATGATATGGATAGTGACCCCCTCCCACTCATATAATCTAAACATAGGGGGTGATTATCCTATGATATGGATAGTGACACCCTCCCACTCATATAATCTACACATATGGGGGTGGTTATCCTATGATATGGATAGTGACCCCCTCACACTCATATAATCTACACATAGAGGGTGATTATCCTATGATATGGATAGTGACACCCTCCCACTCATATAATCTACACATATGGGGGTGGTTATCCTATGATATGGATAGTGACCCCCTCCCATTCATATAATCTACACATAGGGGGTGATTATCCTATGATATGGATAGTGAGCCCCTCCCACTCATATGATCTACACATATGGGGGTGATTATTCTATGATATGGATAGTGAGCCCCTCCCACTCATATGATCTAAACATAGGGGGGTGATTATCCTATGATATGGATAGTGACACCCTCCCACTCATATAATCTACACATATATTGGTGATTATCCTATGATATGGATAGTGACCCCCTCCCACTCATATAATCTAAACATAGGGGGTGATTATCCTATGATATGGATAGTGACACCCTCCCACTCATATAATCTACACATATGTCGGTGATTATCCTATGATATGGATAGTGACCCCCTCCCACTCATATAATCTAAACATAGGGGGTGATTATCCTATGCTATGGATAGTGACACCCTCCCACTCATATAATCTACACATATGGGGGTGATTATCCTATGATATGGATAGTGAGACCCTCCCACTCATATAATCTACACATATGGGGGTGATTATCATATGATATGGATAGTGACCCCCTCCCACTCATATAATCTACACATATGGGGGTGATTATCCTATGATATGGATAGTGACCCCCTCCCACTCATATAATCTAAACATATGGGGGTGATTATCCTATGATATGGATAGTGACACCCTCCCACTCATATAATCTACACATATGGGGGTGATTATCCTATGATATGGATAGTGACCCTCCCACTCATATAATCTACACATAGGGGGGTGATTATCCTATGATATGGATAGTGACCCACCTCCCACTCATATAATCTATACATATGGGGGTGATTATCCTATGATATGGATAGTGACCCCCTCCCACTCATATAATCTACATATAGGGGGTGATTATCCTATGATATGGATAGTGACCCCCTCCCACTCATATAATCTAAACATAGGGGGGTGATTATCCTATGATATGGATAGTGAGCCCCTCCCACTCATATTGTCTACACATATGGGGGTGATTATTCTATGATATGGATAGTGACCCTCCTCACTCATATGTCTAAACATAGGGGGGTGATTATCCTATGATATGGATAGTGACCCCTCTCACTCATATAATCTACACATATGTTGGTGATTATCCTATGATATGGATAGTGACCCCCTCCCACTCATATAATCTAAACATAGGGGGTGATTATCCTATGATATGGATAGTGACACCCTCCCACTCATATAATCTACACATATGTCGGTGATTATCCTATGATATGGATAGTGACCCCCTCCCACTCATATTTTAAACATAGGGGGTGATTATTCTATGATATGGATAGTGAGCCCCCCCACTCATATGATCTAATATGGGGATGATTATTCTATGATATGGATAGTGAGACCCTCCCACTCATATAATCTACATTATGGGGGTCACATTCTACATGTATGCATGGAACAGTTTCTTGCACTGAATAGATATGGAGGCACACGTTATAAAGTAGAATGTTGTCTGTCCTTGCTCATACAATATTAAAATATTACTTATTATGAATGATATAAAACATGTAACCAGTGTATTGGGAACACAGGAAGTGTCACTGTTGGTTGCAGTTCCCTAAACATAAGGTTTTATTGCTTTTCACACCTGTGGCAAACAAGATAAGGCTTAATATGATCCACAATAGTCAGAATTACAATTGTTAACAACATATTACATAATTGTGCACATTTTCTGGAAATATTAAGAGAATATGAATAAACATGATAAGAATAGTTTGCTATAATAAGTGGATAACATATTAATTAAATTTGTTAAAGAAATATACATCAATTTCTGCTGTAAGAAGCATTCATAGTGTGAGTGTGTTTTTCAATTATTTATCGTCGCTACCGGTTGCCCATATGAGCGAAGCCTCCTGAAGAGATTAAGTCATTTTAGATTTGTGGAGGATAGTGCAATGATACAGACAGAGACCCATTCCAGGGGGTCATTATTCC
>CM026403.1:39141243-39161529 GCA_014843695.1 Archivesica marissinica
CGTTTCCCCGGTTCGTGGGTCACCCACACACACACACCCACACCACACCACACACCACACCACACACCACACACCACACACCACACCCACACCCACACACCACACCCACACACACACACCACACCACAACACACACCACCACCACACACCACACACACCACCACAACCCCCACACACCACCACCCACCACACACCACACACCACACACCACACCACCCCACACCCACAACACACCCACACACCACACACCACACACCACACACCACACACCACACACCCACCCACACCCACACACCCACACAACACCAACACCCACACACACCCACCACCACACACCCCACACACCACACACCACACACCACACACCACACACCACACACCACACACCACACACCACACCACACCACACCACACCACACACACCACACCAATACACCACACACACCACACACACCACACCACACACACCACACGCACCACACACACCACACACACCACACACACCACACCACACACACCACAACACAACACACACACCACACACACCACACCACACGCACTACACCACACCACACACACCACACCACAACACACACACCACACACACCACAACACACACACCACATCACACACCACACACCACACACACAACACAACACACACACACACACCACACACACACACACACACACAACACACACCACACACACACACACACACCACCACACCACACACACACACACACACAACACACACCCACACACACACACACACACACACACACACACACACACACACACACACACACACACACACACACACCACACACACACCACACCACACACACACACACACACACACACACCACACACACACACACACACACACACACCACACACACACAACCACACACACACACACACACCACACACACACACACACACCACACCACACACACACACACCACACCACACACAACACACACACACACACACACACACACACACACCCAACAACACACACACACACACACACACACACACACACCCACACACACACACACACACACACCACACACACACACACACACCACACACACACACACACCACACACCCACACCCACACACCCACACCCACACCCACACACACACACACACCACACACACACACCGTAATTTAAATATACATAGATATAAAAATATATATTTACTTCGTTCTTATATACCAAGTCATTAATATAGATTGGAAACAGAGAACGTAACTTATTGAATGACCGATTAAACGTCAAGACGAATACAGATATACATTTAAATCACGCATAGAACATTTTTGTATGTGTGTGTTTTTATTTTTACAATGCAGTGGACGCCATACAATCTTCATTGATAAATAATAAATATATATACATATACTACTCCAAAGTTCTTAACCGCAATGGGCCGGCAAACCTTTCGGTTAATTCCTACCATATTTTCATTTCACTTTATTTATTGCATTTTTTCTTAATCGTGTATTTTATAGATTTATCAAATGTTTCCATCAGTGTGACAATACGGTATCCAAAATCAACTGTTAACACACCATCTCAAAAGTGAAATTCACTGATCAATCAGAGAAGAAATCTGAATTTGAAATGAAGTAAATTTACGTTTACGTTTTATCTAATAGCACATAAATTTACTTTTGGAAGTGCTAATGTCGTTCCACATTGCCACCCAGCGAGTAAAATTTGTATTAACAACGGTTTAAAAATATTTGAATTTATGAAATAAAGGGGTATGTTGGTTTTTACAAGAAAAACAAAATAATTGCTTGCATTTACATGTTATAGGTGAACTTAATGCCGTCATTTTGGTACCACAATAATAACAATCGGATAAGTATTAAATAATATATTGCATAATAAAGAAATCGTTCCAGAAAATGAGTCACACTTTTGACCAATACAATTATTTTATTGGTAGTTGATAGCGTCGATGAATGTATCCAAATCGTGCGGGCTTAAGTTTAATGCCAATAAACCCCATTATTTTATTTAGTTCCATTGTTGTTTAAATAAGTTGATATGGCATTTACCTTAGCGAATTTACTTTTAATTTGTGTTTAACAGGTTTTCTTTTCGATTTCCGTACAAAAACATTCGATCTCATCACAGGCTGGTCATATTCAACGTTGATTCAATTTGCCGATAAACCTGTTACTTTCATTTTCTGAACTCATGTCTTATCCATGTGATAATTCCTTCATTACTTACCGGATTTGGGTTATTTTGGTATCAAAATGACGGCATTAAGTTGACCTTCAAGAGCATACAATACGAAATAGTGTTTTGATTTCCTGGTACATACCAACTTACCCCCAGTGTCGCGTTTTTAAATCCGTTAACCATATCAACAAGCAGTTTTGTTTGGTATTCCGAGTCTGCTTATTACATGCTCATGGCGCAGATATAGCATATTTAAAGACTCAAAATTCTCATGTCCTCCCAACAAGATGTCCACAGGTGATCCATTCTAAAGTCGAACAAGGCAGTCCAATGGACAGCTATATCCCTCGCCGCCATTTTTGATGTGTTTTTGTTTGTCCCTCAACAGGACTTTTGAGGTACGGACCAGGGCCAAGATCATTGCACATCGTCTGAAGAAGCACAACATTTGAGCTGTGTTATATGGTAATCCATAAGTAAGTTATAGCCTGGATATGAGCATATGTACCTCGACCTTCAAATGTCATGTGTGACTTTGGAGGTAAGACCCGGTGTCATATGAGATTTTCACCCCCCCCCCTAATTGTCTTAAACAACATATCCATTGACATAGCACAACTTTCAATTGACTGAGTGTGCAGTAGTGGGGAATTGTACACATTAAATAAAGAATTAATAGTTGCACCTACCATTCACCTTAAAATTTGTCGCTTTTTATTTTTGATTTTTTCCTTGTATATCATGGAATATGACTAATGTTGTTGCCGTATTGCTTCTATCTCATGGTATGGGAGAGAAATAGGACTATTTCAAATATGATGGTGGCAAATTTGAAAGAGTTGCTGGGGGGGATGAAAATATCATGGCTATGAGATCTTCACCCCCCCCCAGCAACTCTTTCAATTATGTCACCATCATGTTTGAAATAGTCATATTTCTCTCCAATACCATGAGATAGAAGCAATACAGCATCAACATTAGTCATATTCCAAGATATACAAGGAATTTAAAAATAAAAAGCGACAAATTTTGAGGTGAATGGTAGGTGCGGTGCGTCTATTAATTCTTTATATAATGAGTAAAATTCCCCACTACTGCACACTCAGTCAATTGAAAGTTGTGCTATTTCAATGGATATGTTGTTGTATTGCTTTAAGACAATTAAGGGGGGGGGGTGAAAATCTCATGGCTATGAGATTTTCACCCCACCCCCCTGCAACTTTCAATTTTGTCACCACCATATATAAAATAGTCATATGACTCTCACATACCATAAGATAGAAGCAACACAGCAACAACATTTGACAAAAATATTGGGGGGCGGGTGAAAATCTCATGTGACACCGGATCAAGCTCACTGCACATCGTCTGAAGGACAACATTTGTATGGAGTTACATCATAATCCATCATTGCATAAGTAAGTTATTGCCTGGACACGAGGATGTGCACCATGACCTTCAAATGTCTTGTGTGACCTTTGAGATACAGACCCAACTCAAGGTCACTGCACATCGTCTCAAGGTGGACAACATTTGTACCGAATTTTATCCTAATCCATCCATGAATAAGTGACTTATAGCCCGGACACGAAATGTTACGGACAGACGGACGGAGTGCATTATCCTATAATCCCCTCCCGCTTCACGGCGGGGGATTAATAAAGAGCATTTACTTAATTGTCCAGTCGAGTACTAGCTCTTGTATCTTCCTCATAAAGATTTTTCCATGGGTGAAGTTTAGATACTTCTTAAACTTTTTGGCTAATAAGAAAAAAACAAACTAAAAGGTATACAGTACATTAAATGCATTTAATGTATAAACATATCATATAAACAGTAATCAATCAAAACGGTAATAATAACTCTAAATCACTCACAAAAAGGGGCATGTCAAACATTTGTTATACAGTCTAAGGCACAAGTGTCAGATCTCACTTCCCAAGCCATCTCTAGAGCCCTAATTGAGAGTTCATTAACAATGATGTGTGAATGTCCGTACTTGGTGTACTAGCCTCATAAAACAGACCACTTGGGGTATTAACATGTGATGTTATCTCTAATAATTTTATAAAGATTATGCATCTCTGTGGTGGGTACCTATATTTTCATATTCTGCTGATAAATACAAACACATCTTACTGTGTTATGCATTTATTCTGATGCAAAGGAGCAATTAAAATGATAAACAAAATAAAATGCATTATTTTAATACTATGGTAACAAGACAACGAATAAAAAGATTTACAAACAAAATAAAATGCAATTCTTATTTAATTTATTTCTTTTATATTAAATTATTATCAACTAATATACATGTAAGTATTAATAATTAAAAAGAAGTTTATAACCATCTTGAAATTGTATGATTACGGTCAGTGTGTTTGACTAAATAATAATAAATAATAAAGTACAGTAAAACCTCACATCAAGACTAACTTAATGAATAAGACCACCTCAAAATTAAGACCACACTTTTCAGGTCCATTTTCACTGTTTTGCTCTTTATTTAACCTCAATATCAATACCTACTCAATAATGAGACCAGTTTTCAAGGGTCACAATAGAGGTCTTATTATTGAGGTTTTATATACATGTGTAGCAATATAATCCCCCAAACAATGTTCTTACAGTTTTATACACTAAGTATTGTACAAACCGATCATTATGTTTAGCACACGTTGTGCACCTCTTGAGGATCAAATCACATGAACTCACATAAATTGAATAACTATAAAGTGTAACGAAGGCACTGATCATCTTTAAACCTAACAGTTGCAATATCAATAACTCATTTAAATACCAACTACAACAAGAGCACCCCAAAGGTGCCAACGCTAGGCTGTCAATGCCTAAATTATAAACCAAAAAAATGAAAACAAAACAAGAGCTTCAAAAGTGCCAACGCTCAGCTGTCAATGCCATCTGAAGGTCAAGGTCATGTGACCATGTTTCATTCTTAAGGTCTTGTCTTAAGGAACATTGTGTGCAAGAAAGAACACAATCGGTCAATAAACAAACAAGAGGGTTCAACAGTTCCAGTCGGCCGCATATTTATGTCACGGGGTCAATAAATAGTTTTTTAGGGTGCAAACTTCAAATGACATCTCCTAAACCAATGAACGGATTTTGACCAAACCTTACAGGAATGATCCCTAGGTGGACCTCTTCAAATGATAGTATCAAACGTTCCTGCAAGATTTGGTCAAAATCCATTCATTGGTTTAGGAACGGTTGATACTATCATTTGAAGAGGGCCACCTAGGGATCATTCGTGTAAAGTTTGGTCAAAATCCATTCATTGGTTTAGGAGATGTCATTTAAAGAAAAAGTTGACGGACGACAGACATCCAATGATCCTAAAAGCTCACCATGAGCACTTCGTTATGGCTAACTTAAGGGTTTTTTTCTATGACGACAACAACGCAGACAACACCAAGGTGATCACAATATCTTGACTTTTTCTTCGAAAAAGCCGACTAAAAATATAATGAACAAGAGCTGTCACTAGACAGCGCGCTCCACTATTCAGTAGTATTAGAAAGTATAACACCTTGGTGACCTTGGGCGTAATGTGCCCAAACCGTGCACACATTTTGTTTGTATACTTGATAATGATTATGTAAAGTTACAGTAAGATATCAGCAGTAGTAACAAAGATATGACACAAAAATAAAGGTTGCCGAAAAACATTAACCAAATAAGGTCACGCCGACGCCGGGGTGAGTAGAATAGCACCCCTTATTCTCCGAATAGTGGAGCTAAAAAGTCATCATTAACTTTAAAACATCATTGCGATCATTTAAACTTCTAAATATCCACATGAAGTCATCTTTTTACAAATCTGTTTGACAAAGGACTGTAATAGTCCAGAAAGTAATGAGAATCAAACTTTGCATCATTGCAAATATCTGAATGGAGAAAATATGCTTCAGTTTTAAATTATTTACTAGATCTAACCCTAGCCTAAATGTAAAGCACATAATTAGTAAAATACGGATGAAGTACTTCAGTGTGAGAGGTAATGAAGGTTTCTGGTTGGAGTTTCATAAAATAAGATGAACTTACAGAAAATGGGTTGAATAAATTATATTTTTTTGCTCAATCTCAAAGGATATCGATGAAAATACACTTAAAATTAAATCAAAATATGATGAAGCGAATGTTTAAACACTTTCCTAATGATTCAATTACCTTGGTGATTGAGGCAATCTTAAAACGACATATTTCAAGTAAAAATACCCAAAATATTTCAATTTTGGGGGGAAATCTAGAATTATGCCACACTAGGGCCCAAGTATGATATATCTTAATTTTTAATTATTTGATTATTTTGAACAAACATATGTAGAAAAAAGAAAATAACTTTTCAATACACAACAAAGCAATTTGTAAATTTCCTATACTTTTATCTGAAGTCTTGCCCATTTTTTCCGGCAGTAATTTGAAGCACCCCTAGGTATGATTTGCAGCTCTTGTTAGTTTTCTAACAAAGGCATTTAGGTTTAGTTCACATTTTGTCCAAGAAATTGATTTAAGTATTAAGTATGAACTATCTATACATTTTTGAGTAATGTAAAGGGCCAAAACAATTTCTTTTCTGTACAAATAGCACAATTTAGGACTTACACCTCAAAACTGCCATTGCCATGGCAACAACAACACAATGTTTATTGGCAACCATTGCCGATTTATAAAATGGACATTACATATTTAAAATATATAAAGGAACATTTATTTGTGTTTGAAATAAAATAGTTCACTCTTTTCAAACTCCTTATAAATTCTCATTACTTTCTGGACAGACTGTACCTCGAAAGATCAAAACTGTTATTGCTGCAGTTATGTGCAGATTTTATGGCTCGAGGGTCACTTGTCCTGTTTTCTTCGTTTTGAGACTAACATTTTTGATGAAGCTTTTTATTTGAACCCAATCCCTATTTAATAAAACAGGCTCCTTGCGTCTTGCTTCTTCTATCTCATGCTTTCCTGGTAGTTTTTCCAACACTAAGTATTTTCCTAGTCTTCTATCGACTGCAGCCTTGTCTTGGTCAGTCCACATTTTACGTTTCACAGGCTTTTTTACGGGTTCTTTTTGTTTCGATAGGGTTAGGTTAGTACTTGGTTCCACTGTAGGAGTTGGCTCTAAACTTGGTGAAGCCACTCTACCACCTGATGTATCAAGCTCATTTTCTTCATCCTCCTCTTCTAGTGTTTCTGCAACAGAGAATTACAACTTCTTATAAAATTAAATTTTCACAATTTATATATGGATGGTTTTGAAGCCAAAGAGTACTAACACTCGAGAAAAGCAGCTTGAATATTTTGTTTACTCCCTAATTTTTCATGGTTATGCTTTGGTGAGCACTGACAGTAAACACAAGAGTTGAATCTAAACTATCTCATGTTGTCCTCAAACAAAAAATGTGATCGACTCTCTCCATGAAGAGGGCAGCACAGTTGAGGCCAGCGTTAGCCTACACAGAGAGTTCAGAATCATGTTTCTTGTATTAGAACAGTCACAATAAGTTTTAATACCATAAATTTGTCGGGCTTCATTGTGGAATGTACCGTTTATCTCCTTACAAACACGCCAGGGCGAAATGCAAAACACAATGTGAGTGCCTCAATTAAACCCCCCCCCCCAAATAAGAGCTTCCCAAAGGTGCTCAAGCTGTCGATGTCAAGGTCACCTGAAGGTAAAGGCCATATTGCCATGTGTCATTCTTAAGGTCTTGTCCTAAGGAACACTGTGTGCAAGTATGAACAAAATATGTTCATAAATAACAAGAGCACCGCAAGACGGGTGCCACACTCGACTGGCGCTTTGTCACAAAAGGGCATAATCCATGAAATTGAAATCTTGAAACATGGCCATTGTAACATCATCATTTGTCAGTATTAATCCATTAATACATGCATTGGTTGTTGAAAAATAACCTTCCAAGTATCTTGCATACAAAACTTTAACCAAGAAATGTTTAAAAGGGGCATAACTCCAATGGTCACGAGACATCTCGACCCCAGGACATCTCGGCCCAGGACATCTCGACCCCAAGACATCTCATCCCAGGACATCTCGACCCCAGGACATCTCGACCCCAGAATACCCAAGACATTTCGACCCCAAGTCAATGTTTGCCATATAGGTGTGAAAAGTATTTTACAGGTAGCCAGTGACAATAAAAATATATTGTCTCTGCTTATCGATAAAATAAGCATGGAATTGACAAGAATACATATTTTTTAAAGATTTATTATGAATTCATAACGTAATATAACGACATAACATACACAATGTATATATCTGTGTGTGTGTTTCCAGCCCTCACAACAAGAGTGTGTGAAATTCGTGAAGTCTAATCAGGGCCTACACTCTCCACGTTGCTAAAACGAGTGTTAACAGTTAGCAAGAAGACACATATATATAATCCAAGACAGTGAGCACATACAGATCTTTACATCCTAAAACGAGTATTAACAGTTATCATGGAGACACACATATATAATCCAAGACAGTGAGCACATACAGCACTTAGTTTTACTGTTCTTTACATCCTAAAACGAGTATTAACAGTTATCATGGAGACACACACATATATAATCCAAGACAGTGAGCACATACAGCACTTAGTTTTACTGTTCTTTACACCCTACATGCCGTACACTTCGGCAATCTCCCGGAGGAAGTCCTCGCACACAATGTCATGATCGTCATAGCGATCCCACAGCACACTGATCCGGGCATCCATGCTGACGTACACTGCGCGGCGATGGCGTCCCAGGGCGGACTCGGACACCAGCTGCATCTGGAGGTTGACGAGGCTGGCCTCACGACGCAGTAGACGGAGGAGAACGTACATCGTCACTGGGCCGCGTCCCGCTTTCCCGTTCATACGTCTGTGCCATCCTGAAAATAATGAAACAACATTTTATTGCATATATATGTTAGTGTAATCAATAAAACATTAAATTTTACGTTTTTAATTATATATTCCCGTATTAAATGTTGAAATGAGGCAATACATGTGCACAAATATTTAGAGTCCATTTAATTCTGATCTTATTATTTGTGCATACCTTCTGTGTCGTTGTTCGTACGAACGGTCTGTCGGTAAACCGACCACTCGTCCGGGGACCACAGGGAGTTGTCCAACCACTGGTCGTCCACGTACTGGAAGAGGCTAGTAACCGGCTCGGAGCTGCCATCGGCCCGGTCACGCAGCCTCTCGAACGCTCGTGGGATGTCGCGTCCTGGCAGGAACGGTAGAGCCAGTAACTTCCGGACGATGTTGTGGACCCCCTCTCGCTGTTGGTAAGTAGCCTGCAGGCCGACTTCCTGGACCCGTCGCTGCAGCGCCTGAGCCCAGTGGAAGCCACATCCTTTGAGAGCAGTCCCGGGAAACACGTCTCGAAGGGCCTGCCACATTCCTAAAAAAATATGAACATAGCACGTTTCGTCATGTGATTATGTACATCTGCGTAATTGATCAAAATATAGTTTGCGTAATTGATCCAAATATATATAGTTTGCGTAATTGATCGTTTGCAATGGCGTCAATATTCATATGTATAATATATCATCACACTAGTATTGGTCTCAACATACCTGCTTCAAAGTCCATGCAGAAGCTCTCAACCAGCGGCGCCTCGTCCAGGATGTCGACGATCTTCTTGAGAATCTGCGAAAATAAACAAAAAATCGCTTTATTCCCGTACAGGTATAAAATTGTCAGGTAATTTAAAATGGTAAGGTATCTTAGTATCTTTTCTTATATAAAAGTTTCTTTTTCATAAATGGTTATATATGTGTGTACTCTCTATTTAATTATACTTACGGCCACATAGTCCTGCTTCCGTCGACGGGACATAAGGACGAACATGAGCGGAAGTTGCTTCATGATGTCGCCTTGTCGTAGAAACGCGTGGATCGACCACAGCTGGGCAAACGGTTTGCTGACCACTCGGAATGTCCCGTCCAGGTACCATTTCCTGGATCGTTGTAGCAGACGAAGTTGGTCGGCGGTGGCGTACATCATGTGACGTTCGTCTCCCAAACGTACGTCGCCTACCAGGAAATCATCCCCCACGTAGTCGGTGTTCAACTATAAAAATATGTTTTTATTATAATAATACTTACCATTTTTTATCATGAAAAAACGAAGTGTGTAGTACAAAATCTTAATATATTTTATCAGAGCTCAAGTTATGTTGCGTAATTTGACAAATGTTATTATACAATAATAAGTATATTTTGCTCTCTCTCTCTCTCTCTCTCTCTCTCTCTCTCGCTCTCGCTCTCGCTCTCTCTCGCTCTCTCTCTCTCATTACCTCAAAGTCTAATGATGTAGGTTCTTTTGGCCGCAGTTGTTGTCGTGTCCTATTCAGCGTTCGATAAAGTGTCAGTGGGCGTGGAAGGTTGAATTCCCCCGTCTCGAAAGTGTCTACCATCATGTCGTCTACCACTCGTCCGGCGGCTGCGTGGACGTCCCTGACGGCCTCTCGTTTAATCTGAATTAAAACATATAGAATGTAACGTTCCTGAAAATAACAACGTAAATGATGTCAATGATAACGGACAAACGGAAACATATCACAACTTTGTTTTAACAATGCCTTACGTCTCGTTTAAGGGTAACTTTCTTCTTCATCAGTGGATCGGCCGGGTGGTTGTGAGTAGCTGGCCCTGTCGAGAAGATGTCACCCCGCTGTGTCACGTTGGCGTAGCATATCTTGTCCTTTCTGCGCGAACTGCATCGCCACTGGGTATTGGAACTCGTCTGTCTCTGCAATGTAAAAAATGAGACGATTCTAACGCACTCCCAACTTGCCTATTATTTTTTTATATTTGACACATTTACACTAAAAAATTAACAATTCAGTTAATTCAATCAATTTTTTTCCTTACCTTAATACAATACGAAAATCCATCAGATGACACCAGTTTCTTCTTCTTTCGTATGGTACCCTCCTCCACAATGTCGTACTCGACCTCGTCCGTAGCTTCGAGCACTGTGGTAGTTAGCATCTCCTAGTGACCTGTTGGTGAGAGGTATAAAACATTTCGTGCTACATAAACTTATTTTATGGAATTACGCACTTATTTTATGAAATTACGCAAATGTACAAAATCGTTTTATTAATTTTGCTATTTTAAAACAGTACATGCGTTATTGTGGATTTATTTCATGGGTAAATATATACCTCTCGGTGATTGACGAAATGTCAACCGCTTCGTCACGCGTGACGTCGAATGCACTGACAGGATCTGAAATGTCAACCGATTCATCTCGCTTGACGTCGAATGTGCTGACAGGATCTACCTCTCCGGGCGGGTCGAATGGGGGGATGACGTAGGTTGTATTCAGCGCGCTGTCTGGTGTAGTGTGATCACCGGCAGTTGACCCGGTACTAAAATCCAGGTTGAAAGTGACGCAGCGTTGTATCTCTCTCGCTGGCGACTGAAAATATAATATTGAATTTATTTAAATAAGTTTAAACATAACTATTTAAATAAATTCAATGTAAATCAACAATCTCAATGACACATAGCAAAATCAACATTTGTAATCAATACCAACCTCTGCTAATGTCGAATGTAAGGCACTCCCGACTGCCACGGCTAGAGAGAGGTCTACCGACGTTTCGGCTACATCAGTGTCGTCAGCCTCAGTTCGCATACATACATTGCAGGTGAACTCCAATGTGATGAGCCGTTTCTTGGCCCTGTAGTAGTCAGTTTGGTCAATACCTAAAACATACATTGAAAATAAAAATAAATAAAAAATATATATATATTTTCCGATACTAAAATATGTATCTTTCGTTTTCATGATACTTGAAGCAAAAACTAATTTCATTTTTCATGAAAAGCAATTAAAAATAGGTCGGTTTACATGATTATTCTTTAATCCAGTTTGGCACACTTCAAACCACGGCGCCGTCCGGTGACACGTGTGGGGTGTTACAATGTGATTAACTTATTTATGATGCATCAGACTGCAATTCCCTTTGAAGTGCCGAAAATGTATTTAATGAATATATATTATTCTGAAATTCAACATATTATCATGATTATATCAACTAACTTACTACCAATGTACTTACCGGTGTAGCAGTGTTGTATCATTTCAAGTTTAAACTATTCTGATCTCAGATTTATTACTATTGAAATTCTGATGTACTTACCAGTGTCTCGGGTTTCTAAGGCTTCTAAACTATTACATCATACTTACCGGTGTATTCTACACTATTATATTATACTTACCAGTGTTGCATGTACGATGCTGCCACTTTTCGCAGACATCGCACGAGATAGCATGTTGTAAACGACGCACGGCAACGCCACACTCAATACATAAGTCGGACGTGTCTGACATTATGACAGACGTATGCACAAACGTATGCGAAGACTTAATATTGATACAATATTTCTGTAGGTATATATACGTTCTAGCGGAAAATGAGCAAATGTTGAGTGAATATTGTGTGAAATCAATTAAACTTGCACACCAAAGATGTGGTACCCATAATCTGCTGTAATTAACATGATTGTACAAACATTTAGCTTGACTGGCGATTAGCTTCTTTGATGATGTATCCCTTTCATGTGTTATTAACGACACAAATTAATTATGGTGAACGGCCATCAAATATCAAATTTTCAGCAATTTACAAAAGAACATAGTAGTTCACATTCATACACATCATATACATCGTGATTATTCCAAAAGAATAATATTTATAATTATTTGTATCATATACATGCGTGCATTGAATACACATTTTATATTTGGGGTTGAGATGTCCTGGGGTCGAGATGTCTCAGCCTTTTTGGGCCATCTGGGGTCGAGATGTCCTGGGGTCGAGATGTCTTGGGGGTGGACTTGGGGTCGAGATGTCCTGGGTTCGAGATGTCTGGCAGCCACTCCAATTAAGATCATAATGGAGTTATTGCACTTGACCAATACTGTTGACTAATGATGGTAAACATCTGACTGTTGACTAATGATGGTAAACATCTGACTGTTGACTAATGATGGTAAACATCTGACTGTTGACTAATGATGGTAAACATCTGACTGTTGACTAATGATGGTAAACATCTGTTGTAAGTTTCAATGCAATAGCATGGATACTTTGTGAGATATAGTAACTTGCACACAAAACTTTAACCAAAGTGTGAAGCCGACTACGACGCTTGGGGTAGTACAATAGCTCTCCTTATTCTTCGAATAGTCGAGCTAAAAAAAGTTATGGCTAATATAAGTTTTTTCTACGATGACGACGACACAGACGACACCAAGGTGATGACAATAGCTCGACTTTCTTCAAAACAGCCGAGCTAATGATGCAAAATAACTTAAATTTCGATAAATCCTCCAGAATGCTAAAAACTTTAGAAAAATATGTCCAAATCACTAATAAATTAACATCCAGCTCGCTTATGAGATATAGCTTCATTAAAAAAAATTCTGACGTCAACACCCGCTTTACGATCAAATCTCATATAAATGTACGAACTACAAACGCTATCTCTTTACATTGCCAGTAACTTTCGTCATCTAATACCGGTGTCATATAGAATATGGACCCCCCTCAAAATAATGACCCGCGGGTCATTATTCAGCCATAGAATATTGACCCCCCTTGCGGAAAAATGACCCCCCTTGCAAATAGCAATATATAGTGGGAAAATATTGAATTTATTATAATTAAATGTTAGTTAGCACTGTTTAAGGCCTAACAACATATATTTTGATTTAACGATGTACAGAATAACATAAATATATTGAATCTGAAAAAGAAGTATGCAGATAATTTGTCTCTTATCAATTTCTAAAGAAATGATCATAATGGGTGCTGTATAACTAGGAGGTTCACATAATGCATAATATTTACACAGACAAACATAAAACAAAGACAAACATAAAACAAATAAGAACAATGACGCCCACCCCCTATGTATAGACTACAATTATGAGAGAGGGTCACTTTTCGATGCCATGGAATAATGACCACCTTGAATGGGTCTCTGTCTGCATCATTGCACTATCCTCCAAAAATCTAAAATGACTTAATCTCTTCAGGAGGCTTCTCTCATATGGGCAGCCAGTAGTGACTAGTGACGATAAATAATTGAAAAACACACTCACACTATGGATACTTCTACAGCAGAAATTGATGTATATTTCTTTAACAAATTTAATTAATATGTTATCCACTTATTATAGCAAACTATTCTTATCATGTTTATTCATATTCTCTTAATCTTTCCAGAAAATGTGCACAATTATGTAATATGTTGTTAACAATTGTAATTCTGACTATTGTGGATCATATTAAGCCTTATCTTCTTTGCCACAGGTGTGAAAAGCAATAAAACCTTATTTTTAGGGAACTGCAACCAACAGTGACACTTCCTGTGTTCCCAATACACTGGTTACATGTTTTATATCATTCATAATAAGTAATATTTTAATATTGTATGAGCAAGGACAGACAACATTATACTTTATAACGTGTGACTCCCTATCTATTCAGTGCAAGAAACTGTTCCATGCATACATGTAGAATGTGACTCCCATAATGTAGATTATCTGATTGAGGGTAGGTCACTTTTCCATGCCATAGAATAATGACCCCCCATATGTAGATTATCCGAGTGAAGACAGGTCAAACTTCCAATGCCATAGAATAATGTCCCCCCCCTATAATTATGTAAACTATATGAGTGAGGGGGGGGGGTAACTTTTCCATGCCATATAATAATGACCCCTCTGTATGTAAACTATGAGTGAGGGGGTCACTTTTCGATGCCATAGAATAATGACCTACCTGTGTGTAAACTATACGAATGAGGTGGGTCACTTTTCCATGCCATAGAATAATGACCCCCTATATTTACACTGTACGAGTGAGTGAGGGGGTCACTTTTCCATGCCATAGAATAATGACCCCCCTGTGTGTAAACTATATGAGTGAGGGGGTCACTTTTCCATGCCATAGAATAATGACCCCCCTATGTTTAAACTGTACAAGTGAGGGGGGGGGGTCACTTTTCCATGCCATAGAATAATGACCCCCTGTATGTAAACTATAGGAGTGAGTGGGTCACTTTTCCATGCCATAGAATAATGACCCCCCTGTGTGTAAACTATATGAGTGAGTGGGTCGCTTTTCCATGCCATAAAATAATGACCCCATTATGTTTACACAGTACGAGTGGTCCGCCTCCGTGGTCGAGTGGTTAAGGTCGCTGACTTGTATACCACTGTAACCTATCATCTCTGATGGTCACGGGTTCGAGCCCCGCTCAGACCGTGTCTCATTTATATGAAAAAAGTTGGCAGTTTCTTACGGAGGTTGATGCACCCAAGTACTGGTTAACCGCTGGAGCCTGCCCAGGAAAGGTGTTGTTACGTAAACTGCCCGCCGGCGATATAGCCCAAAATGGTGCTGATGCACAGATGCAGGCGTAAAACCCGAAATATAACATAACATAACAGTACGAGTGACGGCGGGTCACTTTTCCATGCCATAGAATAATGACCCCCCTATGTTTACACAGTATGAGCGACGGTGGGTCACTTTTTGATGCCATAGAATAATGACCCCCCTGTGTGTAAACTATACGAATGAGGTGGGTCACTTTTCCATGCCATAAAATAATGACCCCATTATGTTTACACAGTACGAGTGACGGCGGGTCACTTTTCCATGCCATAGAATAATAACCCCCCTATGTTTACACAGTAAGAGTGACGGTGGGTCACTTTTCGATGCCATAGAATAATGACCCCCCTGTGTGTAAACTATATGAGTGAGGGGGTCACTTTTCCATGCCATAGAATAATGACCCCCCTATGTTTAAACTGTACAAGTGAGGGGGGGGGTCACTTTTCCATACCATAGAATAATGACCCCCTGTATGTAAACTATAGGAGTGAGTGGGTCACTTTTCCATGCCATAGAATAATGACCCCCCTGTGTGTAAACTATATGAGTGAGTGGGTCGCTTTTCCATGCCATAAAATAATGACCCCATTATGTTTACACAGTACGAGTGACGGCGGGTCACTTTTCCATGCCATAGAATAATGACCCCCCTATGTTTACACAGTATGAGTGACGGTGGGTCACTTTTTGATGCCATAGAATAATGACCCCCCTGTGTGTAAACTATACGAATGAGGTGGGTCACTTTTCCATGCCATAAAATAATGACCCCATTATGTTTACACAGTACGAGTGACGGCGGGTCACTTTTCCATGCCATAGAATAATAACCCCCCTATGTTTACACAGTACGAGTGACGGTGGGTCACTTTTCGATGCCATAGAATAATGACCCCCCTGTGTGTAAACTATATGAGTGAGGGGGTCACTTTTCCATGCCATAGAATAATGACCCCCCTATGTTTAAACTGTACAAGTGAGGGGGGGTCACTTTTCCATGCCATATAATAATGACCCCCTGTATGTAAACTATAGGAGTGAGGGGGTCACTTTTCCATGCCATAGAATAATGACCCCCCTATGTTTACACAGTACGAGTGACGGTGGGTCACTTTTCGATGCCATAGAATAATGACCCCCCTGTGTGTAAACTATACGAATGAGGTGGGTCACTTTTCCTTGCCATAAAATAATGACCCCATTATGTTTACACAGTACGAGTGACGGCGGGTCACTTTTCCATGCCATATAATAATGACCCCCTGTATGTAAACTATAGGAGTGAGTGGGTCACCTTTCCATGCCATAGAATAATGACCCCCCTATGTTTACACAGTACGAGTGAGGGGGGGGGTCACTTTTGCATGCCATAGAATAATGACCCCCTGTATGTAAATTATAGGAGTGAGTGGGTCACCTTTCCATGCCATAGAATAATGACCCCCCTTATGTTTACACAGTACAAGTGATGGTGGGTCACTTTTCCATGCCATAGAGTAATGACCCCCCTGTGTGAGTCAGAGGGTCACTTTTCCATGTCATAGAATAATCACTGAGTGATATATATGAGTGGAAGGGTGTCACTATCCATATCATAGGATAATCACCCCCATATGTGTAGATTAAATGAGAGGGAGGGGCTCACTATCCATATCATAGGATAATCACCCCCATATGTGTACATTATATGAGTGGGAGGGTGTCACTATCCATATCATAGGATAATCACCAACATATGTGTAGATTAAATGAGAGGGAGGGGCTCACTATCCATATCATAGGATAATCACCAACATATGTGTACATTATTATATGAGTGGGAGGGGGTCACTATCCATATCATAGGATAATCACCCCCATATGTGTAGATTATATGAGTGGGAGGGTGTCACTATCCATATCGTAGGATAATCACCAACATATGTGTAGATTAAATGAGAGGGAGGGGCTCACTATCCATATCACAGAATAATCACCAACATATGTGTAGATTATATGAGTGGGAGGGGGTCACTATCCATATCATAGGATAATCACCAACATATGTGTAGATTATATGAGTGGGAGGGTGTCACTATCCATATCATAGGATAATCACCCACATATGTGTAGATTATATGAGTGGGAGGGGCTCACTATCCATATCATAGGATAATCACCCCATATGTGTAGATTATATGAGTGGGAGGGTGTCACTATCCATATCATAGGATAATCACCAACATATGTGTAGATTATATGAGTGGGAGGGTGTCACTATCCATATCATAGGATATCATAATCACCAACATATGTGTAGATTATATGAGTGGGAGGGGGTCACTATCCATATCATAGAATAATCACCCCCATATGTGTAGATTATATGAGAGGGAGGGGCTCACTATCCATATCATAGGATAATCACCAACATATGTGTAGATTATATGAGTGGGAGGGGGTCACTATCCATATCATAGGATAATCACCAACATATGTGTAGATTATATGAGTGGGAGGGGGTCACTATCCATATCATAGGATAATCACCAACATATGTGTAGATTATATGAGTGGGAGGGGGTCACTATCCATATCATAGGATAATCACCCCCATATGTGTAGATTATATGAGTGGGAGGGGGTCACTATCCATATCATAGGATAATCACCAACATATGTGTAGATTATATGAGTGGGAGGGGGTCACTATCCATATCATAGAATAATCACCCCCATATGTGTAGATTATATGAGTGGGAGGGTGTCACTATCCATATCATAGGATAATCACCCCCATATGTGTAGATTATATGAGTGGGAGGGGGTCACTATCCATATCATAGGATAATCACCTACATATGTGTAGATTATATGAGTGGGAGGGGGTCACTATCCATATCATAGAATAATCACCCCCATATGTGTAGATTATATGAGTGGGAGGGGCTCACTATCCATATCATAGGATAATCACCCCCATATGTGTAGATTATATGAGTGGGAGGGGGTCACTATCCATATCATAGGATAATCACCCCATATGTGTAGATTATATGAGTGGGAGGGGGTCACTATCCATATCATAGAATAATCACCCCCATATGTGTAGATTATATGAGTGGGAGGGGCTCACTATCCATATCATAGGATAATCACCCCCATATGTGTAGATTATATGAGTGGGAGGGGGTCACTATCCATATCATAGAATAATCACCCCCATATGTGTAGATTATATGAGTGGGAGGGGGTCACTATCCATATCATAGGATAATCACCCCATATGTGTAGATTATATGAGTGGGAGGGGGTCACTATCCATATCATAGAATAATCACCCCCATATGTGTAGATTATATGAGTGGGAGGGGGTCACTATCCATATCATAGGATAATCACCAACATATGTGTAGATTATATGAGTGGGAGGGGGTCACTATCCATATCATAGGATAATCACCCCCTATGTGTAGATTATATGAGTGGGAGGGGGTCACTATCCATATCATAGGATAATCACCCCCATATGTGTAGATTATATGAGTGGGAGGGGGTCACTATCCATATCATAGGATAATCACCCCCATATGTGTAGATTATATGAGTGGGAGGGTGTCACTATCCATATCATAGGATAATCACCAACATATGTGTAGATTATATGAGTGGGAGGGGCTCACTATCCATATCATATGATAATCACCCACATATGTGTAGATTATATGAGTGGGAGGGTGTCACTATCCATATCATAGGATAATCACCTACATATGTGTAGATTATATGAGTGGGAGGGGGTCACTATCCATATCATAGGATAATCACCCCCATATGTATAGATTATATGAGTGGGAGGGGGTCACTATCCATATCATAGGATAATCACCCCCATATGTGTAGATTATATGAGTGGGAGGGTGTCACTATCCATATCATAGGATAATCACCACCATATGTGTAGATTATATGAGTGGGAGGGGGTCACTATCCATATCATAGGATAATCACCCCCATATGTGTAGATTATATGAGTGGGAGGGTGTCACTATCCATATCATAGGATAATCACCAACATAGTGTAGATTATATGAGTGGGAGGGGCTCACTATCCATATCATAGGATAATCACCCCCATATGTGTAGATTATATGAGTGGGAGGGTGTCACTATCCATATCATAGGATAATCACCAACATATGTGTAGATTATATGAGTGGGAGGGTGTCACTATCCATATCACAGGATAATCACCCACATATGTGTAGATTATATGAGTGGGAGGGGCTCACTATCCATATCATAGGATAATCACCCCATATGTGTAGATTATGAGTGGGAGGGTGTCACTATCCATATCATAGGATAATCACCCCATATGTGTAGATTATATGAGTGGGAGGGGGTCACTATCCATATCATAGGATAATCACCCCCATATGTGTAGATTATATGAGTGGGAGGGTGTCACTATCCATATCATAGGATAATCACCCACATATGTGTAGATTATATGAGTGGGAGGGTGTCACTATCCATATCATAGGATAATCACCAACATATGTGTAGATTATATGAGTGGGAGGGGCTCACTATCCATATCATAGGATAATCACCAACATATGTGTAGATTATATGAGTGGGA
>CM026403.1:39162529-39184396 GCA_014843695.1 Archivesica marissinica
ATCACTAACCATCCACAATCGCAAGGCTATCCCGGATAGATTCAGACGTAAAACAGCAGTATAATATCACTAACCATCCACAATCGCAAGGCTATCCCGGATAGATTCAGACGTAAAACAGCAGTATAATATCACTAACCATCCACAATCGCAAGGCTATCCCGGATAGATTCAGACGTAAAACAGCAGTATAATATCACTAACCATCCACAATCGCAAGGCTATCCCGGATAGATTCAGACGTAAAACAGCAGTATAATATCACTAACCATCCACAATCGCAAGGCTATCCCGGATAGATTCAGACGTAAAACAGCAGTATAATATCACTAACCATCCACAATCGCAAGGCTATCCCGGATAGATTCAGACGTAAAACAGCAGTATAATATCACTAACCATCCACAATCGCAAGGCTATCCCGGATAGATTCAGACGTAAAACAGCAGTATAATATCACTAACCATCCACAATCGCAAGGCTATCCCGGATAGATTCAGACGTAAAACAGCAGTATAATATCACTAACCATCCACAATCGCAAGGCTATCCCGGATAGATTCAGACGTAAAACAGCAGTATAATATCACTAACCATCCACAATCGCAAGGCTATCCCGGATAGATTCAGACGTAAAACAGCAGTATAATATCACTAACCATCCACAATCGCAAGGCTACCATCGAATCGTGTTAATTTCTTTGGTATGTCGTACTGGTCATACATGTCCCAGTTCGGGAATTCATCCCAAGGCACAGCCTGTGTGGCTTCTTGTGCCGACATGGCGAGAAGACAGTCAACGGTCGCACAGTTTGTGTTATTCAGGTATACCAGGTTATCGTTGTATGCGTCTTTGGCTAGTTTATCATACAGAGGTGAGCCACTCGCCATCCAGGCCTTGTGGAACAAGCCCTTGGCTAATGGCGACGCCATTAGTCCCAGAACATGCGTTGCCCCAGCGCTGTGACCGTACAAGGTGACCTGGAAAAGAAGACAAAACAAATATTAAAGTATGTAAGACATACTCGTAAAATTTAATAGTATACGAAATATTGCCTGGAAGTCGTGATAGCGCGTTCGCTTCAGGTGCGAAAGACTCGGAGTTCGAGCACCACAAAAGCCGTTACGAGTGTGCCATTAGGCAATGCATTTATATTCCACGTTGCCTCTCCTCTCCCTCTCATTGCGAAGGATTCCATCAGGAATGAGGTCTCGCGAGTGATTAATATAAGTTGTAAGAACTTGTGCCGCAATCGAGCTAAAATAAATGTGTATACACCAAAGATTGCACATATTCGTTATTTGAGGTGATCATGACCTCGGTGTGATTGCATTGACGATTAGTTTGTAAGCGACCATGTCTACATATTTGATTAGGTAGCGTCCCTTGTTCATTTATTTACGAACCCTTTTTAGGGGTATTTGCGAAGGTACCGTGGTAGGCGACGTCGCCGTGGCGTTGAAAGTTCGAGACTTGATCCATGACTAAGATCACTATAGGCATTGTATAATATGTATGTTTCCAGTATCTAGTATTTATTTTGAAATTGTATTAAGTATGTGTGGTATATGTATGTATTCATTATGACAGTCCAAGATCCTGCCACATGTTCTGGTTAATATTGTCGGGTTCTCAAACGCAATGGTTATCACGCGCACTTCAACCCTAGTTCGATCTTCTAGCCTGGAAGTGTAAAATGGTACGGTGGTCGCTGGATCGAACGGATGGATATTCTTTGGTACTATGGTTTCCTCCCGATTGAGGACCAATGAAAAACGCGCCAATGAGATTGATTAATATAAGTTGCTAAGCTTGTCTCGCAATCTTTGTAATGTAATAATTGATATGTATGCTCTCATTGTGTACGCTTCTCAGAGATCCTGATCTTAGTTGTTAGTGCAGTACAATTAGCCAAAAAAATGACCGAATCAGAGAAAAAAATTGAACAGATAGTGCACCTATATTGTCATCATCTATAAAGTTTCATCTTTCAGAAAAAATAAAATCTTTTTTTCTGAGCGTGGTGGAAATATAATTATTTTCAAGGTCAAGGTCACCAGGATGTTAATTGTAAGACCACATTTTTCTAAATCTGATAAATACAAGTTTGTGACAAGTTTGTGATTGCAGACTAATGGCATCTGTTATAGGTAAAACTATATCATCAGCAAATAAAATAATGTACAATGATAACAGTTCAAGATCTATATCAGTTAGTGAATCTACATCTAATTCACTGTTGATATCGTTGATAAATAAAATAAACTGAAGGGGAGATAATGGTTCCCCCTGCTTCAAACCTATTACAACATCAATGAAATTGGACAACTCCACAGTACTGTATAATTAAACACAAGATTGAACATCATTATAAATACAGCTTTTAAAGTATCACTTGTCACCGCCGAGGTGTTACAGTAGAACGCGACAAGCGGAAGTTGGGTATTGCATAGTACATGGTTAGATGGACTCAATCTGGCAAGAATAATCGGGATTCAAACCATCGGTGGTGGTGGTGGTGGTGGTGGTGGTGGTGGTGGTGGTGGTGGTGGTGGTGGTGGTGGTGGTGGTGGTGGACAACCTCAACCACCTCGGTAAATGATGCCCAACAAACGCCATACCAACACTTTTTTAGTATATTAAAGAAACGTGAACGGTATAAATCACTATATCTTTAAGTGTTTGTGTTTCAAACAACTATTGTTGTATGAACAGTACTTCAAATACTTCAAAGCAATTCGACATTAGCAAGCTCCGCTTAAAATGAACACCGTTGAACAGAATACTTAGAGAAGTAACATAAAATGTATCCCTTAATGTCACCAAGTATTTATTTATATACAATATAGGCCTACATGGATGTTCACAAGTATTTATTTATATACAATATAGGCCTACATGGATGTTCACAAGTATTTATTTATATACAATATAGGCCTACATAGATGTTCTTAATGTCACAAGTATTTATTTATATACAATATAGGCATACATGGATGGTCTTACAAATAGCCAACTCTGGATATAATGAACAAAGTTTTCTTCATCAATGGTGTTCCTTTTAACCAGACTTGCCTATTGAACAATATCATGACATGTGTATGTATACCTGTGACGGATCACCTCCGAAGTTCAGTATGTTGTCTCTCACCCATTCGAGTACAAGAAGTGTGTCCATAAATCCGTAATTCCCGGAAGTGTTAGTAGGAGAAACATCAGCTAGTATTTGAAGTGCCATGAATCCGAACGTATGCAACCTGTAATTGTGGTTCACATAAACAACATCTGTCTCGGCGGACATTTTTTCGTCAGCAAAGTAAGTGTCGTCATTTCCGGATCCGGACGTATATGCGCCACCATGGACCCAGACCATCACTGGCAACCTAGCATTCGTGTCCAATGTTGGTGTAAATACATTCATATAGAGACAGTCCTCACTTCCATAAAATGTTGTATCAGTTTCATATTGGTAGCAAAAATTGGCATATTTCTTGGCGGAGAAAGTATCATTCCAGCATGTACCGGAAGCGTGGCTTATCTTTATCGGAGGCTGCCATCTTAGTTTTCCAATCGGAGGTAGAGCATACGGGATGCCACGGAAACCGTGCGCACCATTTTGTGTCTTGCCTTCCATTGGACCACATGTTGTGTTTACGACGGGTCCAGGGTTATTGTCTAGTATGAAACATTCACCAAGATAGCGGCCCAGCAAGAGAGTGCAAGTAAACCATGTAACAGAATGAAGCATATTTCTGAAATAAAATAACTCATATTACGCATGCATTCCTTTGACTTGGCACAGATACTCCGGTAACGAGAATGCTCGATTTTTAAACCTGACATGACAATAGCGACGAGTGGAATGGTTCTACAACAAATATAAAACTATCGAGCACAAAAGCATGGTATAATTAATGTGGATGTTTTAATAATGTACGCAAATACACATCCTGGCGAAAATTAACACCGAAAAGTGGTTCATATACGGAAGTGTACGGAGCCCGTGTAGCCAAGTATTCGGGAGTCTACGGATTCATACAGTACAGTAGGTGTTCCATATACGGACGTGTACGGAGCCAGTGTAGCCAAGTATTCGGGAGTCTACGGATTTGTACAGTACAGTAGGTGTTCCATATACGGCACTGTTTAAACATTATTTAGTTCAGTAGTTGTACATTAGAACGAACGAAAACGTATATAGTTCTTCTCCCGGTACTGTGCACTCCCGTAAACGTCCGTATACTCGGATACACCTTTACGCAATATTATGAATAGGATATAAGCCGACAACGATACAATATGTAAACTATTGGACTGTGTGATACACGTAGCACCGAATACAGTACCAATAATTTACATATTGGATTCGTTTGAGGCTTATATCTTACTTAAAACACACACATATATAAGAATATCTTACACATTAAAATTGTTAATTTCGTACATTTACGCATGATTTAACATAATACTCTGACTATAATAACCATAATGGCCTGTAAGTACAAACATATTGACGTCACAACATTGTTTTAAGACGGGTGAAACAATGATCGTGAATAAATGTGAATGGCTCCAAAGTCTGGTGAGTTATCAGTCATTGTCTGCATGTACATCAGTGATATAAAAAATAACAGGTACTTGTTCTTATTTAATAAAATTTCATAAAAAGTAGCTCTCAATACATAAGTTTAGCCATACAAATGAACTTATATTACTTATGCTGTTATATGTGTATTCTAACGTTGTAAGAAGGCTCGATCCAATGTGTGCTTACGTTGTATGTACATGCATGTATACGGGGTCCTTGTATAAAACCAAAAACACTTATTGGAGATAATATACAGTTACAAAATAATAAACAAACAAAATAATAAAATAATGCATTTACCGCCTTTGTCGTTTCGAACAAAATTATACAACCACCTAGATCCTAGATACGTTATTGCAATATGTGCTGAAACATTTAATACGCTCGAAACTCGGAAGCGTTAATCAAATCCAAACATGAGGAACAGAAAAAGACAAACTCTGAAGAATCGTCAGATAATGTATATCTTCAGCTTGATTTCTTTAGTGACAATTAGAGACATTTGGCAACTCTCTCACGCCAAACATGTTTATAATCACCAGACAATCTATTGCATATCAGCTATTCAGATCATCCGAGGCGTATACATCGTCTGAGTGGGCAATGAGCAGAAAATGGGGACATGCTTGCATAAATACCCCCATGAACTCGTGTGTTTTACGTTTATTTATCGTCGCTACCGGTTGCCCATATGAGCGACGCCTCCTGAAGAGATTAGTAATTTTAGATTTGTGGAGGATAGTGCAATGATACAGACATCTATATAGTATTCCCAACACTCAGACGCGAGTATGACAGGGAGGCGCTTGTCAGGGACAGTGGTTAAAACTCTCAATTAGTGAGATAGAGAGTTTTAAAAGAACTACATACTAAGGTTAAAAACAGACATCATGTTACATTAGTGGTACCGTAACCAACCGCTCAGCAAAAATGGTTAAACTGGGAATGGACTGTACATAGTAGGGGAGGCCATTCCAGAGACGTATTGTTCGGGGGGGAAAGAGTTTATATGGTATTGGGTTCGGGACTGAGGAATTAAGTAGTGCAGGTACCTTGTGTGTGTTAGGTGGTTGTGGTCGGTGCATACCAAGTTATTTTTGATTTTATATAGGTATAATTTATTACTGATGATTGTATGCGTCGATATTCAAGTGTTTGCCAGTTCAGGGAGTTGATCATTTTTGTTACACTGCTTGCATAGTTATAGTCATTGCAGACATAGCGTGCGGCTGATCTTTGCACTCTTTCTGCTTTATAGGTGAGATACTTTTGCCAGGGGTGCCAGACAGTTGAGCAATACTCGAGTTGGGGACGTACATAGGTGTTATAAGCTTTTTCTTTAACAATCTTGTTACTGGTCTTTACATTCCTTTTGATGAATCTGAGAGAATTATTAGCTTTGGATGAGATGTTGTTTATGTGGGTAGACCAGTTTAAATCTTTACTAATTGTAACACGTAGATATTTGGCGGAATCGTTTGATTTTAGTTCCATGTTATGGAGTGTGTAAGGGAAAATAAATGGTTTTCTTTTGCGAGTTATTCTCAGCACCTCACACTTGTCTGGATTGAACTCCATGGACCAGTCCCGTTCCCACTGTTCCAGAGCATTGAGGTCACTTTGGAGGATTCTCCAGATACACCTCTGGTTCTGTTACGTGCAGATCCGTCTGTTTTCTTGTGGGTACTGAGCAGTAAATGGGGACATGCTTACATAAATAGCTCCTGAACTCGTGTTCTTCCTAGACAAACACCAGATGCGTAGCTGTGACAGCACATGATTGGTCGTTGTGAATGGTATCTCTAGGATTCGCCTCAACTCTCCTTCGGCACAGCGATCAGAGTGGCACAGGGCTCACTTTCACAACAAAGCCTGGCATTGGTTCAGTGTGTATTATTTATTTATAGGGATAGGGCCTAAAACATACAATAGACTAGAGGACATAGAAAACGTGTGTTTTACATAGGTTTAAACATTTTGGAATATTTTTAGTTGTTCAGTTTGTGTTTTGTAATAAAGATGTGATATATCTTTGATGGAATCCTTCGTATTTCGTATTCATGTATAATAATAATCATATATAATGTAGGTGTACGTTTTCTATTTCCTCTAGTATACCATTTGAATGGACCAATGTACCTGCAGTATTCTAACAACTAATTACCATGTCACTCGGGGTTATCCTAGTTAAACGGTGTGCCGTTTGGGCCTGTTCAGTGGCAACTGTCCAACCAGGACTGGGGTAGAGATGAAATGCCGACGTTATTGTTGCATGACAAACATTGACACAATACATTGCAAATGTATTTAGTATCCAGAATTGTGTTACCATTAGTGTCTCGAGTATGCAGCTATATATTACACTTGCTATCTTAGAACATAGGCATATAGAAAATACACATGGTTGCCTTGCCGGATAAAGATTTTAGATAACAAAATATATGGCTGTACATTGTATTATACTATTACATGTAGTAACATTGCTATATAAATGTATCACACGTGTCATTCTACTGACGCCAGGAATAAGGGAGAAATCCATTGGCAAAGAGGAACTCACACTCGTCTGCGTGGTATTCCCGGGTTGTTTTTATCACTTCCGAGATTAGGCCCGTTGATCCGGGGACTGTTGTCCACGATGTAGTGTTTGGGTGGCCGTGACGAACAAACGAAAGCACTTCATTTTTCATGTTATGTTCAAACAATTTATCCGAGTCACTCAGTGGAGACAGGTAACTCGATAGATGACCAAAGAACGCGTACATGTCATGCATGTGGAACGGGTAGATCGATCCGCCACCGTCGCCAAATGGTTTCGACGGCCTGTTGGTGTCGACGTAACGGAATACCGGTGAGGTAAGCGACTTCGCTGCCACAAGTGCAAGTAGGTTGTTACCGCAGTTAACTCTTATGTCGCTAACCATACTAGCCCACTGGTACCTGGCCGACAAGTTGGCAGTAACGGGATACATTCTAAGCGACATTTCGGCGATAGATGTGCTGAACGTGTCCAAGTGGGAGCGGACATAACGTTCATAATCGTGCTTATTCCAAGCTCCCATTTCGCTTGGTGGATTAGATCCATCCAGTTCTTGGCCTGTCGTACCTGTGTTAGTATATGTACAATAATGTCAGAAATATAGTTTTATTCGTTTAACCATTTGCCTGCTGAGTAAATAAAAATCACACTTGCAAACAACAGAGATCCAGAGCAGCCAAGTGTTTAAGCCCCACTATCCGAATAGCAAACAGCATATAGCCTGATCAGACCGATGAAGAATATTTTACATTTTTGGAGGATAGTGCAATGATACAGACAGAGACCCATTTCAGACTCTCCTCTGGTTCTCTTACGTGCACGGTGTAAATCTCGTCTTAAAGACTATTGATTTTATTATGGTCAGACGGGGGATCTCACTTGCGATCCATGGATGCCCAGTCCATCCTGTTGACCAATGGACGACGTATCCCACTGCACTGCGAATTGAATTAATTTCCCTTCTGTGTAATATAGTAACCGATAAACCACGTAGTAATTAAGCGATGCATCACGTGTGAATGTTGCACGTGCTATTTGGAAAGTGTGTATTGGAGTCAGTCAGCTATGGAAACAGTTTTACGGCGACAATTTTATATAAAAAATACACAGCAATACATGTATATATAAATTATATATTATCCTAAAATCGATAGAATGCAAAATCAAGTATATGTATATACTTAGGGCCACTTGTAACCCGACACTTGAATAATTTGGGAAATTATTTCGTTCAAATGTGGACAATGGATAAACCAATTCACCATAATTACCAATAGCAGACATTTCTTTTCAATTGATAAACAAAAAGGTATAAAACTTAAAAATGTATTAAGAAACATCATTGTAAAATCAAATTTCACAACATACTACACGTGCAGAGTGGGCACACGTCGTGTGTAGAGAGCCGGTTTAACGTGTACCACAACTCGGGAAGGATGCACTTATACAGACGTCGAGGTGAAATATTAAACGACGAGTGTGTGCTACAGCGAGACCAGTATGACGGCGGCTCCTTGATGGTGAAGGCCTGAGTACCATTGCATAGTGAGACGGACGTTTTAGTTGTTCAGGGGAACCTTAACGCTGGGTGTCACCGGATATTTTGACCCCTGTTCAATACTGCAGTAACAAAATGTCCAGCAGCTGTCTTGGCCTTCAAGAGTCACCAGATCTCAATGTTAGCGAGCATCTGTAGGACGAGCTGAACAGGCGAGTACGGAGTAGACAAGTGACAGTTCGCAAACTGCGCAAACTGGATCAGGCCATTATGCAAGAATGGAGGAATAGTAAGTGATGTCGATGGGACAGAGGTGTGTTCAAGTCGTAAGATCAATGGGAGGACACACTAGATATTAGTTTCTCGGGCGTACAGACTGCATTGGGATTCGGTTACTGTTGGTTTTTGCGTTTTGTCATTTTTTGAATTTTGATCTTACAGTGATGTTTGATATTTGTTAGGTTTTATACCTTTTTATTGATGAATTACCAAGAAATGTCTAGAATGTATATATTTATGTATGATAAGTTGAGTTATTCATGGTCCAAATGCGAATAAAATCAATTTACAAATAATCATATTATACCGAATTATATACGTGTCGGCATTTGCGGGATTTCATACGTACCAATCAGAAGTGGAACGTCCATTTTAAATCCACTGGCGAATGCTTGAAATGGTGGTTCTGGAACAACATAGCCTGCAGTACACAGAGAACATCATAATTCACATAATTCCCGATTATTGGTGTGAGGGGGCTAATGTTAGCCTGGGTTCCAGTCTGTCAATGTTTCGCGTTTTTACTTCTGGAAAAACGACGAGTTGATATCAGAAACTCAATACGGCTCAAATAATAGGCAAACTATATCAACTCGTCCAGCTACTATTGGTGGAAGAAGACCCCGAGTGAGTCTCCAGCCAGTATTTACGGCACTTGCACAGACTGGCACCTGGGTAGAACATTACCACTAGTGGATTCGAACCTAGCCAGCGACCGTAATCACCCTGCCACGGTAAGTACTTAAATATATATACTAGTACCCCCAAACGTGCCGAATCCCTGTGGCCACGGGTACCAATGTACATTACCTTCCATTTATTATTATTGATTGAATGCGTATACGATTGATTGCATTCTTGGTTTGGTTGTGTTATATGGCGTACGTCTCTCTGTCTGCAGAACATGGAACATTATAAACGTAGATAGGATACTAAATAAGAATGCAAACTATATTCATACATGGTATTTTGTGAAGTGCAGCTGTCGACTGAAGCGAACATAACAGCTTTAGTGACTTAGTGACTTCATACTTATTCTGAAACCTCATCAAGTCGTGATAGCGCAGTGGTAGAGCGTTCTCTTCAGGTGCGAAATGTCCGGAGTTCGAAGCCCGCTGGAGCCGTTACGATTGTGCCCTTAGGCAAGGCATTTAAATTCCACGTTGCCTCTTCTCTCTCCCTCCTGGCGATGGATTCCATCAGGAATGAGGTTTCGAGAGTGATTCATATAAGTTGTAAGAACTTGTTTCGCAATCGAGCTAACATAAATTTATATAACCTAAACCTCATCAATTCCAATACCACCGTCAGCTCTTGATGACCGAGTTGTCCCGCATATATCACCGCTTAAACTGTTCAACACTACATACCTCTAAATAGCCTTACAAAAAGTGTAGATCCAGATGAGCCGGCTCGTGACAAGCCGTCTAATCAAGATATGCACTTGTTGCCAGTAATATTACTATGTTTACACAAAATTACCCATTCTGATAAATGAACTGGTCCAAATGTAATTTCCTTATTATTGCATTGGTCTAAAACTATCATGCACCAGTCCATGTCAGTGTTGAATGGGTTCCAACAACAGTATATCACTTACCATCCACAATCGCATAATTACCACCGAATCGTGTTACTTTCTTTGGTATGTCGTCCCCGTACGGGAAATCACCCCAAGGCACAGCCTGTGTGGCTTCTTGTGCCGACATGGCGAGAAGACAGTCCACGGTCGCACAGTTTGTATTATTCAGGTATACCAGGTTATCGTTGTATGCGTCTTTGGCTAGTTTATCATACAATGGTGAGCCACTCCCCATCCAGGCCTTGTGGAACAAACCCTTGGCTAATGGTGATGCCATTAGGCCCAGAACATGAGTTACCCCAGCGCTATGACCGTACAAGGTGACCTGGAGAAGAAGACAAATATTAAAGTATGTATGACATACTCGTAAATTTTAATACTATACGAAGGCTTGCAAATGTCAGCTTAGTCTATACACATTCATTTTAGCTCGATTGGGAAACAAGTTCTTAGAATTTATATTAATCACTCTCGAGACCTTATTCCTGATGGAATACATCGCCACGAGGGTAAGAGAAGAGGAAACGTTGAATTTAAATGCCTTGCCTACGGGTACAATCATAACGGCTCCAGCGGGCTCGAACAAAATAAATAGTAAAATTGTAAACTTTAAAGCAACATTACATCGTATGACATAAAAGATATTTGAAAAATTCAATTTTTACGTATGGGTAGCAATGCTGCTACACAGTCTAACATTATACTTTGTATGCTTATGTTCATTTGGTAAACAGTGTTTTTTGCGATAAAACAATCTCGAAACCGAAAATAGTACTTTCCGAGTCGGTCGGTCACGCACTTGTTTACAACCGGAACGCATCGTCCGCACTTGTTTACATTCTGAATGCATCGTCCCCATTTGTCCCACGTTTTCTTTTGTAATTAAATTACTTGATAATTATGTTGAGTCATACCTCTGTTAGCTAAGTCTTTAGGGACATTTCTACATCCCCGCGAGGGGTTCGACATTAGAGGAAGATAGATAGATAGTCTTTCATGTTTAAAATATATACGTTGTTTTCTACATCCTCTGTTGTTTCACACATGCGCGCTATGCGTGTTTACATTTCGTGTGTTGATAAACAAATTCGCGTATATTTATTGGAATTTATCGTTTCTGAGCTACTATTTCGAATTTTGTAAACACACACACATTAGTATTTATATTTTACCCAAAAGATCCTTTATTACGATGTAATGCTGCTTTAATATTATACGAAAGATTGCAAATGTTCGTTAGTGGAGTTGATCATGACCTCGATGTGCTTGCATTGACGAATAGTTGGTAATCCACAATGTTTATAGATTTGAGTAGGTAGCGACCCTTGTTCATTTATATTGACACATTTTTAGGTGTAGAACTTTGCGCAGGCGAAGTGGTAGACGACGTCGCCGTGGCGGTGAGACTTCCAGACTTGGAACATGCCTATGTAATTGAGGTCACTATGGGCATCGTATAAGTATAATATGTATGTCCCCAGTCAAGTATTTATTTTGCAATTGTATTAAGTATGTGTGGTATATGTATGTATACATTGTGATAGTCCAAGATCTTTACACATGGTCTCGTTAATAATGTAGGGTTCTCAAACGATCACAATGGTTATCCCGCTCGCTTCTCACAACTGCAACCCGAGTTCGAGCTTTGAATCTGGAAGTGTGAAATGGTAAGGTGGTCGCTGGATCGGACAGGTGGATATCATTGGGTACTCCGGTTTCCTCCCAATTACTATGACAATGACTAATGAGAAACGCGTCAATGAGATTTGTTAAAATAAGTTGCTAAGCTTGTCTCGCAATCTTTGTAATGTAATATTGGATATGGATATTCTCACTGCTTACGTTTCTCAGAGATCCTGATCTTAGTTGTATCGATGTTAATAATTATTGTAATACCCCACTTTTCTAAATCTGATAAATACAAGATGTACAATCAGTTTGTGATTGCAGACTCATAGCATATGTTGTAAATACAACTATATCATCAGCAAATAAAATAATGTACAATGATAAAAGTTCAAGATCTATATCAGTTAGTGAATCTACATTTAATTCACTATTGATATATTTGATAAATAAAATAAACTGAAGGGGAGATAATAGTTCCCCCTGCTTCAAACCTATTACAACATCAAAGAAATTGGACAACTTCACAGTACTGGATAATTAAGATTGAACGTCACTATAAATACATTGAAAGCTTGTAAGGTATCACCTGTCACCGTCGTGGTGTTAATAACTACAATAGAACAAGATAAGCGGAAGTTGTGTATTGCATAGTGCATGGTTAATTGCACTTAATCAGGCAGGACTAATCTTTCTTCAGCATATCAATTGCAGTTTCCGCGTAGAGGAATCCGACACCGCTTGTAGGGTTCAAACCATCGGCGGTGGTGTTGTGGTGGTTGTGGTGATGGGCGACAACCTCAACCACCTCGGTAAAAGAAGCTCCACCAACGTCATGCCAACACGTTTTAGTATATTGAAGGAACATGAATGGCTTAATGCACTATATCTACGTGTTTGTGTTTCAAACAACTATTGTTGTATCAGCAGGAATTGTGTGATGCTTTCACCAAATAATTCAAAGCAATTCGACCTTAGAAAATTCCCATTACAATCAATACCGTTGGCAAGAATAAATTGAGAAGTAACATAAAATGTATCCCTTAATGTCACAAGTATCTATATATATACAATATAGGCCTACATGGATGTTCTTACAAATAGCCAACTCTGGATATAATGAACAAAGTTTTCTTCATCAATGGTGTTCCTTTTAACCAGACTTGCCTATTGAACACTATCATGACATGTGTATGTATACCTGTGACGGATCACCTCCGAAGTTCAGTATGTTGTCTCTCACCCATTCGAGTACAAGAAGTGTGTCCATAAATCCGTAATTCCCGGAAGTGTTAGTAGGAGAAACATCAGCTAGTATTTGAAGTGCCATGAATCCGAACGTATGCAACCTGTAATTGTGGTTCACATAAACAACATCTGTCTCGGCGGACATTTTTTCGTCAGCAAAGTAATTGGGGTAATTTCCAGATCCGAACGTATATGCGCCACCATGGACCCAGACCATCACTGGCAACATAGCATTCGTGTCCAATGTTGGTGTAAATACATTCATATAGAGACAGTCTTCACTTCCATGAAATGTCGTATCAGTTTCATGCTGGTAGCAAATATTGGCATATTTCTTGGCGGAGAAAGTATCGTTCCAGCATGTACCTGAAGCGTGGCTTATCTTTATCGGAGGCTGCCATCTTAGTTTTCCAATCGGAGGTAGAGCATACGGGATGCCACGGAAACCGTGCGCACCATTTTGTGTCTTGCCTTCCATTGGACCACATGTTGTGTTTACGACGGGTCCAGGGTTATTGTCTAGTATGAAACATTCACCAAGATGGCGGCCCAGCAAGAGAGTGCAAGTAAACCATGTAACAGAATGAAGCATATTTCTGAAATAAAATAACTCATATTACGCATGCATGCCTTTGACTTGGCACAGATACTCCGGTAACGAGAATGCTCGATTTTTAAACCTGACATGACAATAGCGACGAGTGGAATGGTTCTACAACAAACATAAAACTATCGAGCACAAAAGCATGGTATAATTAATGTGGATGTTTTAATAATGTACGCAAATACACATCCTGGCGAAAATTAACACCGAAAAGTGGTTCATATACGGAAGTGTACGGAGCCCGTGTGGCCAAGTATTCGGGAGTCTACGGATTCGTACAGTACAGTAGGTGTTCCATATACGGACGTGTACGGAGCCCGTGTAGCCAAGTATTCGGGAGTCTACGGATTCCTACAGTACAGTAGGTGTTCCAAATACGAAAGTGTACGGAGCCCGCCGTAGCCAAGTATTCGGGCGTCTACGGATTCGTACAGTATAGTAGGTGTTCCATATACGAACGTGCACGGAGCCCGCCGTAGCCAAGTATTCGGGAGTCTACGGATTCGTACAGTATAGTAGGTGTTCCATATACGAACGTGCACGGAGCCCGCCGTAGCCAAGTATTCGGGAGTCTACGGATTCGTACAGTATAGTAGGTGTTCCATATACGAACGTGCACGGAGCCCGCCGTAGCCAAGTATTCGGGAGTCTACGGATTTGTATAGTACAGTAGGTGTTCCAAATACGGACGTGTACGGAGCCCGTGTAGCCAAGTATTCGGGAGTCTACGGATTCGTACAGTACAGTAGGTGTTCCATATACGAAAGTGTACGGAGCCCGCCGTAGCCAAGTATTCGGGAGTCTACGGATTCGTACAGTATAGTAGGTGCTCCATATACGAACGTGCACGGAGCCCGCCGTAGCCAAGTATTCGGGAGTCTACGGATTTGTACAGTACAGTAGGTGTTCCAAATACGGACGTGTACGGAGCCCGTGTAGCCAAGTATTCGGGAGTCTACGGATTCGTACAGTACAGTAGGTGTTCCATATACGGCACTGTTTAAACATTATTTAGTTCAGTAGTTGTACATGTAATCAAGAAATAAACATGTTACATATAATTTAAAAGCAGTATACTGAAAGGGATTTATAGTACTTCTCCCGGTGTCATATAGAATATTGACTCCCCTCAAAATAATGACCCGCGGGTCATTATTCAGCCATATAATATTGACCCCCCCTTGCGGAAAAATGACCCCCCTTACAAATAGCAATATATAGTTGGGAAATATTGAATTTATTATAATTAAATGTTAGTTAGCACTGTTTAAGGCCTAACACCATATATTTTGATTTAACGATGTACAGAATAACATAAATATATTGAATCTGAAAAAGAAGTATGCAGATAATTTGTCTCTTATCAATTTCTAAAGATGATCATGAGGTGGTGGGTGCTGTATAACTAGGAGGTTCACATAATGCATAATATTTACACAGACAAACATAAAACAAAGACAAACATAAAACAAATAAGAACAATGACCCCCACCCCCCTATGTATAGACTACAATTATGAGAGAGGGTCACTTTTCGATGCCATGGAATAATGACCCCCTGGAATGGGTCTCTGTCTGTATCATTGCACTATCCTCCAAAAATCTAAAATGACTTGATCTCTTCAGGAGGCTTCGCTCATATGGGCAACCAGTAGTGACGATAAATAATTGAAAAACACACTCACACTATGGATGCTTCTACAGCAGAAATTGATGTATATTTCTTTAACAAATTTAATTAATATGTTATCCACTTATTATAGCAAACTATTCTTATCATGTTTATTCATATTCTCTTAATCTTTCCAGAAAATGTGCACAATTATGTAATATGTTGTTAACAATTGTAATTCTGACTATTGTGGATCATATTAAGCCTTATCTTGTTTGCCACAGGTGTGAAAAGCAATAAAACCTTATTTTTAGGGAACTGCAACCAACAGTGACACTTCCTGTGTTCCCAATACACTGGTTACGTGTTTTATATCATTCATAATAAGTAATATTTTAATATTGTATGAGCAAGGACAGACAACATTCTACTTTATAACGTGTGCCTCCATGTCTATTCAGTGCAAGAAACTGTTCCATGCATACATGTAGAATGTGACCCCCATAATGTAGATTATCTGATTGATAGTAGGTCACTTTTCCATGCCATAGAATAATGACCCCTCTGTATGTAAACTATGAGTGAGGGGGTCACTTTTCGATGCCATAGAATAATGACCCCCTATATGTACACTGTACGAGTGAGTGAGGGGGTCACTTTTCCATGCCATAGAATAATGACCCCACTGTGTGTAAACTATATGAGTGAGTGGGGTCGCTTTTCCATGCCATAAAATAATGACCCCATTATGTTTAAACTGTACAAGTGAGGGATCACTTTTCCATGTCGTAGAATAATGACCCCCTGTATGTAAACTATATGAGTGAGTGGGTCACTTTTCCACGCCATAAAATAATGACCCCCCTATGTTTACACAGTACGAGCGACGGCGGGTCACTTTTCCATGCCATAGAATAATGACCCCCCTGTGTGTAAACTATATGAGTGAGGGGGTCACTTTTCCATGCCATAGAATAATGACCCCCCTATGTTTAAACTGTACAAGTGAGGGGGGGGTCACTTTTCCATGCCATAGAATAATGACCCCCCTGTGTGTAAACTATATGATTCAGAGGGTCACTTTTCCATGTCATAGAATAATCACCCACATATGTGTAGATTATATGAGTGGGAGGGTGTCACTATCCATATCATAGGATAATCACCCCCCTATGTTTAGATTATATGAGTGGGAGGGGGTCACTATCAATATCATAGGATAATCACCCCCATATGTGTAGATTATATGAGTGGGAGGGTTTCACTATCCATATCATAGGATAATCACCCCCTATGTTTAGATTATATGAGTGGGAGGGGGTCACTATCCATATCATAGGATAATCACCAACATATGTGTAGATTATATGAGTGGGAGGGTGTCACTATCCATATCATAGGATAATCACCCCCCTATGTTTAGATCATATGAGTGGGAGGGGCTCACTATCCATATCATAGGATAATCACCAACATATGTGTAGATTATATGAGTGGGAGGGTGTCACTATCCATATCATAGGATAATCACCCCCTATGTTTAGATTATATGAGTGGGAGGGGGTCACTATCCATATCATAGGATAATCACCAATATATGTGTAGATTATATGAGTGGGAGGGGGTCACTATCCATATCATAGGATAATCACCCCCATATGTGTAGATTATATGAGTGGGAGGGTTTCACTATCCATATCATAGGATAATCACCCCCTATGTTTAGATAATATGAGTGGGAGGGGGTCACTATCCATATCATAGGATAATCACCAACATATGTGTAGATTATATGAGTGGGAGGGTGTCACTATCCATATCATAGGATAATCACCCCCCTATGTTTAGATCATATGAGTGGGAGGGGCTCACTATCCATATCATAGAATAATCATCCCCATATGTGTAGATCATATGAGTGGGAGGGGCTCACTATCCATATCATAGGATAATCACCCCCTATGTTTAGATTATATGAGTGGGAGGGGGTCACTATCCATATCATAGGATAATCACCGACATATGTGTAGATTATATGAGTGGGAGGGTGTCACTATCCATATCATAGGATAATCACCCCCTATGTTTAGATTATATGAGTGGGAGGGGGTCACTATCCATATCATAGGATAATCACCAATATATGTGTAGATTATATGAGTGGGAGGGTGTCACTATCCATATCATAGGATAATCACCCCCCTATGTTTAGATCATATGAGTGGGAGGGGCTCACTATCCATATCATAGAATAATCACCCCCATATGTGTAGATCATATGAGTGGGAGGGGCTCACTATCCATATCATAGGATAATCACCCCCTATGTGTAGATTATATGAATGGGAGGGGGTCACTATCCATATCATAGGATAACCACCCCCATATGTGTAGATTATATGAGTGGGAGGGTGTCACTATCCATATCATAGGATAATCACCCCCTATGTTTAGATTATATGAGTGGGAGGGGGTCACTATCCATATCATAGGATAATCACCCCCCTATGTGTAGATTATATGAGTGGGAGGGGGTCACTATCCATATCATAGGATAATCACCCCCTATGTGTAGATTATATGAGTGGGAGGGTGTCACTATCCATATCATAGGATAATCACCCCCTATGTGTAGATTATATGAGTGGGAGGGTGTCACTATCCATATCATAGGATAATCACCCCCATATGTGTAGATTATATGAGTGGGAGGGGGTCACTATCCATATCATAGGATAATCACCCCCCTATGTGTAGATTATATGAGTGGGAGGGTTTCACTATCCATATCATAGGATAATCACCCCCTATGTTTAGATTATATGAGTGGGAGGGGGTCACTATCCATATCATAGGATAATCACCAATATATGTGTAGATTATATGAGTGGGAGGGTGTCACTATCCATATCATAGGATAATCACCCCCCTATGTTTAGATCATATTAGTGGGAGGGGCTCACTATCCATATCATAGAATAATCACCCCCATATGTGTAGATCATATGAGTGGGAGGGGCTCACTATCCATATCATAGGATAATCACCCCCATATGTGTAGATTATATGAATGGGAGGGTTTCACTATCCATATCATAGGATAATCACCCCCATATGTGTAGATCATATGAGTGGGAGGGGCTCACTATCCATATCATAGGATAATCACCCCCCTATGTGTAGATTATATGAATGGGAGGGTTTCACTATCCATATCATAGGATAATCACCCCCTATGTTTAGATTATATGAGTGGGAGGGGGTCACTATCCATATCATAGGATAATCACCAACATATGTGTAGATTATATGAGTGGGAGGGTGTCACTATCCATATCATAGGATAATCACCCCCCTATGTTTAGATCATATGAGTGGGAGGGGCTCACTATCCATATCATAGGATAATCACCAACATATGTGTAGATTATATGAGTGGGAGGGTGTCACTATCCATATCATAGGATAATCACCCCCTATGTTTAGATTATATGAGTGGGAGGGGGTCACTATCCATATCATAGGATAATCACCAATATATGTGTAGATTATATGAGTGGGAGGGGGTCACTATCCATATCATAGGATAATCACCCCCATATGTGTAGATTATATGAGTGGGAGGGTTTCACTATCCATATCATAGGATAATCACCCCCTATGTTTAGATTATATGAGTGGGAGGAGGTCACTATCCATATCATAGGATAATCACCAACATATGTGTAGATTATATGAGTGGGAGGGTGTCACTATCCATATCATAGGATAATCACCCCCCTATGTTTAAATCATATGAGTGGGAGGGGTGCTCACTATCCATATCATAGAATAATCATCCCCATATGTGTAGATCATATGAGTGGGAGGGGCTCACTATCCATATCATAGGATAATCACCCCCTATGTTTAGATTATATGAGTGGGAGGGGGTCACTATCCATATCATAGGATAATCACCGACATATGTGTAGATTATATGAGTGGGAGGGTGTCACTATCCATATCATAGGATAATCACCCCCTATGTTTAGATTATATGAGTGGGAGGGGGTCACTATCCATATCATAGGATAATCACCAATATATGTGTAGATTATATGAGTGGGAGGGTGTCACTATCCATATCATAGGATAATCACCCCCCTATGTTTAGATCATATGAGTGGGAGGGGCTCACTATCCATATCATAGAATAATCACCCCCATATGTGTAGATCATATGAGTGGGAGGGGCTCACTATCCATATCATAGGATAATCACCCTCTATGTTTAGATTATATGAGTGGGAGGGGGTCACTATCCATATCATAGGATAATCACCCCCTATGTGTAGATTATATGAGTGGGAGGGGGTCACTATCCATATCATAGGATAACCCCCCCATATGTGTAGATTATATGAGTGGGAGGGTGTCACTATCCATATCATAGGATAATCACCCCCTATGTGTAGATTATATGAGTGGGAGGGTGTCACTATCCATATCATAGGATAATCACCCCCATATGTGTAGATTATATGAGTGGGAGGGTGTCACTATCCATATCATAGGATAATCACCCCCATATGTGTAGATTATATGAGTGGGAGGGTGTCACTATCCATATCATAGGATAATCACCCCCATATGTGTAGATTATATGAGTGGGAGGGGGTCACTATCCATATCATAGGATAATCACCCCATATGTGTAGATTATATGAGTGGGAGGGTGTCACTATCCATATCATAGGATAATCACCCCCATATGTGTAGATTATATGAGTGGGAGGGTGTCACTATCCATATCATAGGATAATCACCCCCCTATGTGTAGATTATATGAGTGGGAGGGGGTCACTATCCATATCATAGGATAATCACCCCCCTATGTGTAGATTATATGAGTGGGAGGGTGTCACTATCCATATCATAGGATAATCACCCCCTATGTGTAGATTATATGAGTGGGAGGGGGTCACTATCCATATCATAGGATAATCACCCCCATATGTGTAGATTATATGAGTGGGAGGGTGTCACTATCCATATCATAGGATAATCACCCCCATATGTGTAGATTATATGAGTGGGAGGGGCTCACTATCCATATCATAGGATAATCACCCCCATATGTGTAGATCATATGAGTGGGAGGGGCTCACTATCCATATCATAGGATAATCACCCCCTATGTGTAGATTATATGAATGGGAGGGGGTCACTATCCATATCATAGGATAACCACCCCCATATGTGTAGATTATATGAGTGGGAGGGTGTCACTATCCATATCATAGGATAATCACCCTCTATGTGTAGATTATATGAGTGTGAGGGGGTCACTATCCATATCATAGGATAACCACCCCCATATGTGTAGATTATATGAGTGGGAGGGTGTCTCTATCCATATCATAGGATAATCACCCCCTATGTTTAGATTATATGAGTGGGAGGGGGTCACTATCCATATCATAGGATAATCACCCCCATATGTGTAGATTATATGAGTGGGAGGGTTTCACTATCCATATCATAGGATAATCTATGTGTAGATTATATGAGTGGGAGGGTGTCACTATCCATATCATAGGATAATCACCCCCATATGTGTAGATTATATGAGTGGGAGGGTGTCACTATCCATATCATAGGATAATCACCAACATATGTGTAGATCATATGAGTGGGAGGGGCTCACTATCCATATCATATGATAATCACCCCCATATGTGTAGATTATATGAGTGGGAGGGGCTCACTATCCATATCATATGATAATCACCCCCCTATGTGTAGATTATATGAGTGGGAGGGTGTCACTATCCATATCATAGGATAATCACCCCCATATGTGTAGATTATATGAGTGGGAGGGTTTCACTATCCATATCATAGGATAATCACCCCCATATGTGTAGATTATATGAGTGGGAGGGGGTCACTATCCATATCATAGGATAATCACCCCCATATGTGTAGATTATATGAGTGGGAGGGTGTCACTATCCATATCATAGGATAATCACCAACATATGTGTAGATTATATGAGTGGGAGGGGCTCACTATCCATATCATAGGATAATCACCCCCCTATGTTTAGATTATATGAGTGGGAGGGTGTCACTATCCATATCATAGGATAATCACCAACATATGTGTAGATCATATGAGTGGGAGGGGCTCACTATCCATATCATAGAATAATCACCCCCATATGTGTAGATTATATGAGTGGGAGGGGCTCACTATCCATATCATAGGATAATCACCCCCTATGTGTAGATTATATGAGTGAGAGG
>CM026403.1:39185396-39203943 GCA_014843695.1 Archivesica marissinica
GGTGTGTGGCTGACAGGTTGATCGGTGTGTGGCTGACAGGTTGATCGGTGTGTGGCTGACAGGTTGATCGGTATGTGGCTGACAGGTTGATCGGTGTGTGGCTGACAGGTTGATCGGTGTGTGGCTGACAGGTTGATCGGTGTGTGGCTGACAGGTTGATCGGTGTGTGGCTGACAGGTTGATCGGTGTGTGGCTGACAGGTTGATCGGTGTGTGGGTGACAGGTTGATCGGTGTGTGGCTGACAGGTTGATCGGTATGTGGCTGACAGGTTGATCGGTGTGTGGCTGACAGGTTGATCGGTGTGTGGCTGACAGGTTGACCGGTATGTGGCTGACAGGTTGATCGGTATGTGGCTGACAGGTTGATCGGTGTGTGGCTGACAGGTTGATCGGTGTGTGGCTGACAGGTTGATCGGTGTGTGGCTGACAGGTTGATCGGTGTGTGGCTGACAGGTTGGTCGGTGTGTGGCTGACAGGTTGATCGGTGTGTGGCTGACAGGTTGATCGGTGTGTGGCTGACAGGTTGACCGATTTGTGGCTGACAGGTTGATCGGTGTGTGGCTAACAGGTTGATCGGTGTGTGGCTGACAGGTTGGTCGGTGTGTGGCTGACAGGTTGGTCGGTGTGTGGGTGACAGGTTGACCGGTATGTGGATGACAGGTTGATCGGTGTGTGGCTGACAGATTGACCGGTATGTGGCTGACAGGTTGATCGGTGTGTGACTGACATGTTCCTCGGTGTGTGGCTGACAGGTTGATCGGTGTGTGGCTGACAGGTTATCGGTGTGTGGCTGACAGGTTGATCGGTGTGTGGCTGACAGGTTATCGGTGTGTGGCTGACAGGTTGATCGGTGTGTGGCTGACAGGTTGATCGGTGTGTGGCTGACAGGTTGATCGGTGTGTGGCTGACAGGTTGATCGGTGTGTGGCTGACAGGTTGATCGGTGTGTGGCTGACAGGTTGATCGGTGTGTGGCTGACAGGTTGATCGGTGTGTGGCTGACAGGTTGATCGGTGTGTGGCTGACAGGTTGATCGGTGTGTGGCTGACAGGTTGATCGGTGTGTGGCTGACAGGTTGATCGGTTGCGGTGTGTGGCTGACAGGTTGATCGGTGTGTGGCTGACAGGTTGATCGGTGTGTGGGTGACAGGTTGATCGGTATGTGGCTGACAGGTTGATCGGTGTGTGGCTGACAGGTTGATCGGTGTGTGGCTAACAGGTTGATCGGTGTGTGGCTGACAGGTTGATCGGTGTGTGGCTGACAGGTTGATCGGTGTGTGGCTGACAGGTTGATCGGTGTGTGGCTGACAGGTTGATCGGTGTGTGGCTGACAGGTTGACCGGTATGTGGCTGACAGGTTGATCGGTGTGTGGCTAACAGGTTGATCGGTGTGTGGCTGACAGGTTGTTCGGTGTGTGGCTGACAGGTTGATCGGTGTGTGGGTGACAGGTTGACCGGTATGTGGCTGACAGGTTGATCGGTGTGTGGCTGACAGGTTGATCGGTGTGTGGCTGACAGGTTGATCGGTGTGTGGCTGACAGGTTGATCGGTGTGTGGCTGACAGGTTGGTCGGTGTGTGGCTGACAGGTTAGTCGGTGTGTGGCTGACAGTTGATCGGTTGAAGGTTGACGGTGATCGGTGTGTGGCTGACAGGTTGATCGGTGTGTGGCTGACAGGTTGGTCGGTGTGTGGCTGACAGGTTGATCGGTGTGTGGCTGACAGGTTGGTCGGTGTGTGGCTGACAGGTTGATCGGTGTGTGGCTGACAGGTTGATCGGTGTGTGGCTGACAGGTTGGTCGGTGTGTGGCTGACAGGTTGATCGGTGTGTGGCTGACAGGTTGGTCGGTGTGAGGTTGACCGATTTATGGCTGACAGGTTGATCGGTGTGTGGCTAACAGGATGATCGGTGTGTGGCTGACAGGTTGGTCGGTGTGTGGCTGACAGGTTGGTCGGTGTGTGGGTGACAGGTTGACCGGTATGTGGATGACAGGTTGGTCGGTGTGTGGCTGACAGGTTGACCGGTATGTGGCTGACAGGTTGATCGGTGTGTGACTGACATGTTCCTCGGTGTGTGGCTGACAGGTTGATCGGTGTGTGGCTGACAGGTTGATCGGTGTGTGGGTGACAGGTTGACCGGTATGTGGCTGACAGGTTGAGCGGTATGTGGCTGACAGGTTGATCGGTGTGTGGCTGACAGGTTGATCGGTGTGTGGCTGACATGTTCCTCGGTGTGTGGCTGACAGGTTGATCGGTGTGTGGCTAACAGGTTGATCGGTGTGTGGCTGACAGGTTGATCGGTGTGTGGGTGACAGGTTGGTCGGTATGTGGCTGACAGGTTAACCGGTATGTGGCTGATAGGTTGACCGGTGTGTGTGGCTAACAGGTTGATCGGTGTGTGGCTGACAGGTTGGTCGGTGTGTGGCTGACAGGTTGACCGGTTTGTGGCTGACAGGTTGATCGGTGTGTGGCTAACAGGTTGATCGGTGTGTGGCTGACAGGTTGGTCGGTGTGTGGCTGACAGGTTGGTCGGTGTGTGGGTGACAGGTTGACCGGTATTTGGCTGACAGGTTAGTCGGTGTGTGGCTGACAGATTGATCGGTGTGTGTGACAGGTTGATCGGTGTGTGTGATCGGTGTGTGGCTGACAGGTTATCGGTGTGTGGCTGACAGGTTGGTCGGTGTGTGGGTGACAGGTTGATCGGTGTGTGTGATCGGTGTGTGGCTGACAGGTTATCGGTGTGTGGCTGACAGGTTGGTCGGTGTGTGGGTGACAGGTTGATCGGTGTGTGGGTGACAGGTTGATCGGTGTGTGGCTGACAGGTTGATCGGTGTGTGGCTGACAGGTTGGTCGGTGTGTGGCTAACAGGTTGATCGGTGTGTGGCTGACAGGTTGATCGGTGTGTGGCTGACAGGTTGGTCGGTGTGTGGCTGACAGGTTGGTCGGTGTGTGGCTGACAGGTTGACCGATTTGTGGCTGACAGGTTGATCGGTGTGTGGCTAACAGGTTGATCGGTGTGTGGCTGACAGGTTGGTCGATGTTTGGCTGACAGGTTGGTCGGTGTGTGGGTGACAGGTTGACCGGTATGTGGATGACAGGTTGATCGGTGTGTGGCTGACAGATTGACCGGTATGTGGCTGACAGGTTGATCGGTGTGTGACTGACATGTTCCTCGGTGTGTGGCTGACAGGTTGATCGGTGTGTGGCTGACAGGTTGATCGGTGTGTGGCTGACAGGTTGATCGGTGTGTGGGTGACAGGTTGACCGGTATGTGGCTGACAGGTTGACCGGTATGTGGCTGACAGGTTGATCGGTGTGTGGCTGACAGGTTGATCGGTGTGTGGCTGACAGGTTGATCGGTATGTGGCTGACAGGTTGACCGGTATGTGGCTGACAGGTTGATCGGTGTGCGGCTGACAGATTGACCGGTATGTGGCTGACATGTTGATCGGTGTGTGGGTGACAGGTTGACCGGTATGTGACTGACAGGTTGGTCGGTGTGTGGCTGACAAGTTGATCGGTGTGTGGCTGACATGTTCCTCGGTGTGTGGCTGACATGTTGATCGGTGTGTGGCTAACAGGTTGATCGGTGTGTGGCTGACAGATTGATCGGTGTGTGGGTGACATGTTGACCGGTATGTGGCTGACATGTTGAGCGGTATGTGGCTGTCAGGTTGATCGGTGTGTGGCTGACATGTTCCTCGGTGTGTGGCTGACAGGTTGATCGGGGTGTGGCTAACAGGTTGATCGGTGTGTGGCTGACAGATTGATCGGTGTGTGGGTGACATGTTGTCCGGTATGTGGCTGACATGTTGAGCGGTATGTGGCTGACAGGTTGATCGGTGTGTGGCTGACATGTTCCTCGGTGTGTGGCTGACAGGTTGATCGGTGTGTCGCTGACAGGTTGATCGGTGTGTGGGTGACAGGTTGACCGGTATGTGGCTGACACGTTGAGCGGTATGTGGCTGACAGGTTGATCGGTGTGTGGCTGACAGGTTGATCGGTGTGTGGCTGACAGGTTGACCGGTATGTGGCTGACAGGTTGATCGGTGTGTGGCTGACAGGTTGACCGGTATGTGGCTGACAGGTTGATCGGTGTGTGGGTGACAGGTTGACCGGTATGTGGCTGACAGGTTGATCGGTGTGTGGCTGACAGGTTGATCGGTGTGTGGCTGACATATTGATCGGTGTGTGGGTGACAGGTTGGTCGGTGTGTGGCTGACAGGTTGGTCGGTGTGTGGCTGACAGGTTGACCGATTTGTGGCTGACAGGTTGATCGGTGTGTGGCTAACAGGTTGATCGGTGTGTGGCTGACAGGTTGGTCGGTGTGTGGCTGACAGGTTGGTCGGTGTGTGGGTGACAGGTTGACCGGTATGTGGATGACAGGTTGATCGGTGTGTGGCTGACAGATTGACCGGTTTGTGGCTGACAGGTTGATCGGTGTGTGACTGACATGTTCCTCGGTGTGTGGCTGACAGGTTGATCGGTGTGTGGCTGACAGGTTGATCGGTGTGTGGCTGACAGGTTGATCGGTGTGTGGCTGACAGGTTGATCGGTATGTGGCTGACAGGTTGACCGGTATGTGGCTGACAGGTTGATCGGTGTGTGGCTGACAGGTTGATCGGTGTGTGGCTGACAGGTTGATCGGTATGTGGCTGACAGGTTGATCGGTGTGTGGCTGACAGGTTGATCGGTGTGTGGCTGACAGATTGATCGGTGTGTGGGTGACATGTTGACCGGTATGTGGCTGACATGTTGATCGGTATGTGGCTGACAGGTTGATCGGTGTGTGGCTGACATGTTCCTCGGTGTGTGGCTGACAGGTTGATCGGGGTGTGGCTAACAGGTTGATCGGTGTGTGGCTGACAGATTGATCGGTGTGTGGGTGACATGTTGACCGGTATGTGGCTGACATGTTGAGCGGTATGTGGCTGACAGGTTGATCGGTGTGTGGCTGACATGTTCCTCGGTGTGTGGCTGACAGGTTGATCGGGGTGTGGCTAACAGGTTGATCGGTGTGTGGCTGACAGATTGATCGGTGTGTGGGTGACATGTTGACCGGTATGTGGCTGACATGTTGAGCGGTATGTGGCTGACAGGTTGATCGGTGTGTGGCTGACATGTTCCTCGGTGTGTGGCTGACAGGTTGTTCGGTGTGTGGCTGACAGGTTGATCGGTGTGTGGGTGACAGGTTGACCGGTATGTGGCTGACAGGTTGAGCGGTATATGGCTGACAGGTTGATCTGTGTGTGGCTGACAGGTTGATCGGTGTGTGGCTGACAGGTTGACAGGTATGTGGCTGACAGGTTGATCGGTGTGTGGCTGACAGGTTGATCGGTGTGTGGGTGACAGGTTGACCGGTATGTGGCTGACAGGTTGATCGGTGTGTGGGTGACAGGTTGACCGGTATGTGGCTGACATATTGCTCGGTGTGTGGCTGACAGGTTGACCGGTATGTGGCTGACATATTGCTCGGTGTGTGGGTGACAGGTTGGTCGGTGTGTGGCTGACAGGTTGACCGGTATGTGGCTGATAGGTTGATCGGTGTGTGGTGTTCGAATGATTATTGGTGTTATTAAGTCCCAACTGTACTTCCTTCTGAACAGTACTTCTCGCATACATGTATACAGAATACCCGCCTTAAGTAACAATCGATTTAGTATTATTCTCTACATGCAAATTTATAATGTGTACATTTTCGTTGGAGAGGAATTAATATAATTATTTTATGAAAACTTGTTTTCCAATCCAAATTATTCAAAATGTTTAAATATTGTATTATTTGTATGTTTTACAAGTAATTTATTGGAATATATACTGTTTAAACTGCTAAACTGTTTCCAAACAGTAAAATGACTAAACTACTTCTGGGTGCGTCGTGCCGATTAACCAGGAGGCGAAGATAAATAAACGTATATCAAGCTTGTATGGTTCGAAAAGGTGCTTGCTTGTACATGCACTAATAAAACAATAAATAGTGTTCAAACAATATATTGTAGCTATAGATACGTAGTTAGGACATGGCTGTAGCTGATTGGACCGATATAACACTGACCTGCCTATTAGATTGTACAAGAGATATTGAGGAAATTATATATTTTGCCAATTTGTCCGTCCTTCCGTCCGTCCATCCATCGACAATAGCGTGTTTCATTAATACTTGCACAGTAGATCTACTGGAGGGAATTTCATGAAACGTCAAGCTAGTGTCGAGAGGCAGTGGTATACTGTATGCGGCAACATCAGGTATGTTCCGGAAAGGTCATAGTGTCGAGAGGCAGTGGTATACTGTATGCGGCAACATCAGGTATGTTCCGGAAAGGTCATAGTGTCGAGAGGCAATGGTATACTGTGTGCGGCAACATCAGGTATGTTCCGGAAAGGTCATAGTGTCGAGAGGCAATGGTATAATGTGTGCGGCAACATCAGGTATGTTCCGGAAAGGTCATAGTGTCGAGAGGCAATGGTATACTGTATGCGGCAACATCAGGTATGGTCCGGAAAGGTCATAGTGTCGAGAGGCAATGGTATACTGTATGCGGCAACATCAGGTATGTTCCGGAAAGGTCATAGTGTCGAGAGGCAATGGTATACTGTATGCGGCAACATCAGGTATGTTCCGGAAAGGTCATGGATGATCACACTCTGGTCTAAGGACACATTTTTAGGTCAGTATAGACTATCTAAAAGTGATGACGTATGTGTTGTATACAAGATATATATATATATCAGGATCGTACTATGGGAATGAAAATGAGTGAACATCCGTTTTGGGAATCACCCATCGGTTCAACGATTTTATTATTTTCCTTTAGTTTATACAAATTGATTTAGCTCGATTGCGAAACAAGTTCTTACAACTTATATTAATCACTCTCGAGACCTCATTCCTAATGTAATCCATCGCCACGATGGAGAGAGAAGAGGCAACGTGGAAATGTATTGCCTAAGGGCACAATCATAACGACTCCATCGGGGCTCTAACTCCGAACCACCTGAACCGAACTCGCTACCAAATGCGCTATCACGACTTCCAAATTATTTTCCTTTGTATTGGTTTTTGGCCTAAGTTCTCCCAGATAGTGTATGTGTATGTAGGCCTACATAGTGTATATCCACAGGAACTTGAAATTGTTATCCATAAGCCACCAAAGGTCTCGTACCTCTATCATAGGACACCCCCTCTATTAACTTTTTGTTTAATAGAGGGGGCTGTCCTAGGATAGAGGTACGAGACCTTTGGTGGCTTATTGATAACATTTCAAGTTCCTGTGGTATATCACAACCTGGCTCGTGTAGTTGTATGAATATAATCTAGTCCAATTTGTATCCACGAGTTCATAAAAGGATAACTGGGCACATCTACCGACCATCTACAAATTACTTGTGGCAAACATCACTTTCTAGTCTTCAAGCTTCACTTTCTAGTCTTCAATCGAGTTGGTCATCTCAATTTTAAATACCCTCTTAAAACCGGATGTCTACTAATTAAACCGGATGTCTACCAATTAAACCGGATGTCTACCAATTAATCCGAATGTCTACCATTTAAACCGGATGACTACCAATTAAACTGGAGGTCTTCCAATTAATCCGAATGTCTACCATTTAAACCGGATGACTACCAATTAAACCGGATGTCTACCAATTAAACCGGAGGTCTTCCAATTAATACGAATGTCTACCATTTAAACCGGATGACTACCAATTAAAGCGCCTGCCTGTCATTTTGTAGAAATCTCTATTGTATGGTTCATAGAAACCTCCCAGCATTGTTAGTGTTGTCTTGTCGGCATATGAGTGTTGTCTCCCTTTGGAACTCCTGAAACATCGGAAAGGTGGCGCCTTGTGTTCTTTGAGGATGCAAGGAAATCCCTTAGTAGCGTTCATGTATATTATTTCTCGTGGTATCTTTCTCTCTAATCTAAGGAAGTCTTGGACCGCGTCTAATTCTTGTATGGGGTTCTTTATTAGATTTTCACCATCAACAATATGTATATTTTCCATTGGAAAGTGGAATAACCAACGTTTTAGATGAAAAGCATAAAGACCTATATTTAGAGCAGACCATTTCATGTTGACATCACCGCTATGACGTAGAGCTCTGCTCCTGAATGTCACGGTCATGTTATATTCTCCCTTGCTAAGTGCTTGAGTGAAGTCCGATATTGCACGTGTAATTGGATTTCGCACTACTAGTATTAACTTTATAGTATGTGACATATTGCGTATCCTCTGCGGTGCCTCCTCAGTAACAAAATATCTAGGTGTCTTCTCGATTGTCAGTTGGCCTTCACGTGACTTTGGCATCTTTTGCCTGAAATACATAGAGTAACATTTAACGATCTATTCCTTTTCAAAAAAACGGAAAGAGAAAAAGAAACATTAAAAATGATATTATTTATTTTTCAATAATGTCCAGGTCATTAAACATTAAAAATAATATTATTTATTTTTCAACAATGTCCAAGGTCATTAAACATTAAAAATAATAAAAGGGGTTTATACAAATTTAGTTTAGCTCGATTGCGAAACAAGTTCTTTCAACTTATACTAATCACTCTCGAGACCTCATTCCTGATGGAATCCATCGCCACGAGGGAGTGAGAGAGAAGAGGCAACGTGGAAATGAATTGCCTTGCCTAAGGGCACAATCGTAACGGCTACAGCGGGGCTCGAACTCCGGAATAAAAGGGGTGGATGTCATTGGTACAAAACTTGTGTAATCACAATGTTATCAGTTTGGACAGGCATATAACTTATAATAAAACTAGTTGGGGTCCAACTGAAATGAATGTATTTATTGAAATAATCTGATTAATTGTAGGTTAGAGTTAGGAAATCCACCAACAGCAGTACACACGTGTTACAGCAAGTAATCCATCCATACAGCAGTACACACGTGTTACAGCAAGTAATCCATCATACAGTAGTACACACGTGTTACAGCAAGTAATCCATCCATACAGTAGTACACAAGTGTTAGAGCAAGTAATCCATCCATACAGTAGTACACAAGTGTTAGAGCAAGTATTCCATCCATACAGTAGTACACAAGTGTTACAGCAAGGAAATCCATCCATACAGCAGTACACAAGTGTTACAAAAAGTAATCCATCCATACAGTAGTACACACGTGTTACAACAAGGAAATCCATCCATACAGCAGTACACAAGTGTTAGAGCAAGTAATCCATCCATACAGTAGTACACAAGTGTTACAAAAAGTAATCCATCCATACAGTAGTACACACGTGTTACAACAAGGAAATCCATCCATACAGCAGTACACAAGTGTTACAGCAAGTAATCCATCCATACAGTAGTACACACGTGTTACAGCAAGTAATCCATCCATGCAGTAGTACACACGTGTTACAGCAAGTAATCCATCCATACAGTAATACACACGTGTTACAGCAAGTAATCCATCCATACAGCAGTACACACGTGTTACAGCAAGTATTCCATCCATGCAGCAGTACACACACGTGTTACAGCAAGTATTCCATCCATGCAGCAGTACACACACGTGTTACAGCAAGTAATCCACCCATACAGTAGTACACACGTGTTACAGCAAGTAATCCATCCATACAGCAGTACACACGTGTTACAGCAAGTAATCCATCCATACAGTAGTACACACGTGTTACAGCAAGTAATCCATCCATACAGTAGTACACACGTGTTACAGCAAGTAATCCATCCATACAGTAGTACACACGTGTTACAGCAAGTAATCCATCATACAGCAGTACTCACATGTTACAGCAAGTAATCCATCCATACAGTAGTACACACGTGTTACAGCAAGTAATCCATCCATACAGTAGTACACACGTGTTACAGCAAGTAATCCATCCATACAGTAGTACACACGTGTTACAGCAAGTAATCCATCCATACAGCAGTACCCACGTGTTACAGCAAGTAATCCATCCATACAGCAGTACCCACGTGTTACAGCAAGTAATCCATCCATACAGTAGTACACACGTGTTACAGCAAGTAATCCATCCATACAGTAGTACACACGTGTTACAGCAAGTAATCCATCCATACAGTAGTACACACGTGTTACAGCAAGTAATCCATCCATACAGTAGTACACACGTGTTACAGCAAGTAATCCATCCATACAGTAGTACCACGTGTTACAGCAAGTAATCCATCCATACAGTAGTACACACGTGTTACAGCAAGTAATCCATCCATACAGTAGTACACACGTGTTACAGCAAGTAATCCATCCATACAGTAGTACCCACGTGTTAAAGCAAGTAATCCATCCATACAGAGTACCCACGTGTTAAAGCAAGTAATCCATCCATACAGCAGTACCCACGTGTTACAGCAAGTAATCCATCCATACAGCAGTACCCACGTGTTACAGCAAGTAATCCATCCATACAGCAGTACACAAGTGTTACAGCAAGTAATCCATCCATACAGTAGTACACACGTTGTAAAGCAAGTAATCCATCCATACAGCAGTACACACGTGTTACAGCAAGGAAATCCATCCATATAGTAGTACACAAGTGTTACAGCAAGGATATCCACCCAACAGTAGTACCCACGTGTTACAGCAAGTAATCCATCCATACAGCAGTACCCACGTGTTACAGCAAGTAATCCATCCATACAGCAGTACACAAGTGTTACAGCAAGTAATCCATCCATACAGTAGTACACACGTTGTAAAGCAAGTAATCCATCCATACAGCAGTACACACGTGTTACAGCAAGTAATCCATCCATACAGCAGTACACACGTGTTACAGCAAGTAATCCATCCATGCAGCAGTACACACGTGTTACAGCAAGTAATCCATCCATACGGTAGTACACAAGTGTTACAGCAAGTAATCCATCCATACAGCAGTACCCACGTGTTAAAGCAAGTAATCCATCCATACAGTAGTACACACACGTGTTAAAGCAAGTAATCCATCCATACAGTAGAACACACACGTGTTAAAGCAAGTAATCCATCCATACAGCAGTACACAAGTGTTACAACAAGTAATCCATCCATACAGCAGTACCCACGTGTTAAAGCAAGTAATCCATCCATACAGTAGTACACACACGTGTTAAAGCAAGTAATCCATCCATACAGTAGTACACACACGTGTTAAAGCAAGTAATCCATCCATACAGTAGTACACACACGTGTCAAAGCAAGTAATCCATCCATACAGCAGTACACAAGTGTTACAGCAAGTAATCCATCCATACAGTAGTACACACGTGTTACAGCAAGTAATCCATCCATACAGTAGTACACAAGTGTTACAGCAAGTAATACATCCATACAGTAGTACACACGTGTTACAGCAAGTAATCCATCCATACAGTAGTACACACGTGTTACAGCAAGTAATCCATCCATACAGTAGTACACACGTGTTACAGCAAGTAATCCATCCATACAGTAGTACACACACGTGTTACAGCAAGTAATCCATCCATACAGTAGTACACACGTGTTACAGCAAGTAATCCATCCATACAGTAGTACACACGTGTTAAAGCAAGTAATCCATCCATACAGCAGTACACACGTGTTACAGCAAGTAATCCATCCATACAGTAGTACACACGTGTTACAGCAAGTAATCCATCCATACAGCAGTACACAAGTGTTACAGCAAGTAATCCATCCATACAGTAGTACACACGTGTTACAACAAGTAATCCATCCATGCAGCAGTACACACGTGTTACAGCAAGTAATCCATCCATACAGTAGTACACAAGTGTTACAGCAAGGAAATCCATCCATACAGTAGTACACAAGTGTTACAACAAGTAATCCATCCATACAGTAGTACACACGTGTTACAACAAGTAATCCATCCATACAGTAGTACACAAGTGTTACAGCAAGTAATCCATCCATACAGTAGTACACAAGTGTTACAGCAAGTAATCCATCCATACAGTAGTACACAAGTGTTACAGCAAGTAATCCATCCATACAGTAGTACACACGTGTTACAGCAAGTAATACATCCATACAGTAGTACACAAGTGTTACAGCAAGTAATACATCCATACAGTAGTACACACGTGTTGCAGCAAGTAATCCATCCATACAGTAGTACACACGTGTTACAGCAAGTAATCCATCCATACAGTAGTACACACGTGGTAAAGCAAGTAATCCATCCATATAGTAGTACACAAGTGTTACAGCAAGGAAATCCACCCAACAGTAGTACACAAGTGTTACAGCAAGTAATCCATCCTTATAGTAGTACACACGTGTTACAGCAAGTAATCCATCCATACGGTAGTACACAAGTGTTACAGCAAGTAATCCATCCTTATAGTAGTACACACGTGTTACAGCAAGGAAATCCACCAACAGTAGTACACAAGTGTTACAGCAAGGAAATCCATCAATGTTTAATGTCCATGAAAAATGTAATTTTCACTAGAATTGTCTGTTTTTCGTTCAGCTCTCTTAGGAACTCCGTATCACCATGTCAATCATAACAGCAATGTAGTTAGTACACGAATCACACTACTAGCATGTCCAATAAAACAGTCTGTCTCAAAATAACGAGACACTCGCATAGAGTGCACACAGTGCACACAGTGCACACAGTGCACACAGTGCACACAGTGCATACAGTGCATATAGTGTATACAGTGCATACAGTGAATACATTACATACAGTACATACTAGACATACAGTACATACAGTACATACAGTACATACAGTACATACAGTGCATACAGTACATACAGTACATACAGTACATACAGTGCATACATTGTATACAGTACATACAGTACATACAGTACATACAGTACATACAGTACATACAGTACATACAGATACAGTGCATACAGTGCACACAGTACATACAGTACATACAGTACATACAGATACATTGTATAGAGTACATACAGTACATACAGTACATACAGTACATACAGTACATACAGTACATACAGTACATACAGTGTATACAGTACATACAGTGCAGTACACACAGTACATACAGTACATACAGTATATAGAGTACATACAGTACATACAGTGCATACAGTACATATAGTACATACAGTACATACAGTACATACAGTGCATACAGTACATACAGTACATACAGTACATACAGTACATACAGTACATACAGTACATACAATATATACAGTCATACAGTCATACAGTACAACATACAACACAAAAAAAAACATACATACAGTGCATACAGTACATACAGTACATACAGTACATACAGTGCATACATTGTATACAGTACATACAGTACATACAGTACATACAGTACATACAGTACATACAGTACATACAGATACAGTGCATACAGTGCACACAGTACATACAGTACATACAGTACATACAGTGTATACATTGTATAGAGTACATACAGTACATACAGTACATACAGTACATACAGTACATACAGTACATACAGTACATACAGTGTATACAGTACATACAGTGCAGTACACACAGTACATACAGTACATACAGTATATAGAGTACATACAGTACATACAGTGCATACAGTACATATAGTACATACAGTACATACAGTACATACAGTGCATACTGGACATACAGTACATACAGTACATACAGTACATATAGTGTATACAGTACATACAGTGTATATATTGTATACAGTACATACAGTACATACAGTACATACAGTACATACAGTACATACAGTACATACAGTACATACAGTGTATACATTGTATACAGTACATACAGTACATACAGTACATACAGTACATATAGTACATACAGTACATACAGTACATACAGTACATACAGTACATACAGTGCAGTACATACAGTAAATACAGTACATACAGTACATACAGTACATACAGTGTATACATTGTATACAGTACATACAGTACATACAGTACATACAGTACATATAGTACATACAGTACATACAGTACATACAGTACATACAGTACATACAGTACATACAGTACATACAGTGCAGTACATACAGTACATACAGTACATACAGTGCAGTACATACAATACATACAGTACATATAGTACATACAGTACATACAGTACATACAGTACATACTGTGTATACAGTACATACAGTACATACAGTGTATACAGTACATACAGTACATACAGTGTATACAGTACATAGAGTACATACAATACATACAGTACATACAGTACATACAGTACATACAGTACATACAGTACATACAGTACATACAGTGTATACAGTACATACAGTACATACAGTGCATACATTACATACAGTACATACAGTACATACAGTACATACAATACATACATTACATACAGTACATACAGTACATACAGTACATACAGTACATACAGTACATACAGTGCATACAGTACATACAGTACATACAGTACATACAGTACATACAGTACATACAGTACATACAGTACATACAGTACATACAGTACATACAGTACATACAGTACATACAGTACATACAGTACATACAGTACATACAGTACATACAGTACATACAGTACATACAGTACATACAGTACATACAGTACATACAGTGCATACAGTACATACAGTACATACAGTACATACAGTACATACAGTACATACAGTACATACAGTACATACAGTACATACAGTGTATACAGTATATATAGTGTATACAGTACATACAATACATACAGTGCATACAGTACATACAGTACATACAGTACATACAGTACATACAGTACATACAGTACACACATTCTGGTATACAGTACATACAGTGCATACAGTACATACAATACATACAGTGCATACAGTGCATACAGTACATACATTACCATACAGTACATACAGTACATACAGTACATACAGTACATACAGTGCATACAGTGCATACAGTACATACAGTACATACAGTACATATAGTGTATACAGTACATACAGTACATACAGTACATACAGTACATACAGTACATACAGTACATACAGTACATACAGTGCATACAGTACATACAGTACATACAGTGCATACAGTGTATACAGTACATACAGTACATACAGTACATACAGTGTATACAGTACATACAGTACATACAGTGCATACAGTACATACAGTACATACATTACATACAGTACATACAGTGTATACAGTACATACAGTACATACAGTGCATACAGTACATACAGTACATACATTACATACAGTACATACAGTACATACAGTACATACAGTGCATACAGTACATACAGTACATACAGTACATACAGTGCATACAGTACATACAGTACATACAGTACATACAGTACATACAGTACATACAGTACATACAGTACATACAGATACAGTGCATACAGTACATACAGTACATACAGTACATACAGTACATACAGTACATACAATACATACAGTACATACAGTACATACAGTACATACAGATACAGTACATACAGTACATACATATACAGTGCATACAGTACATACAATACATACAGTACATACAGTACATACAGTACATACAGTACATACAGTACATACAGTGTATACAGTACATACAGTACATACAGTACATACAGTACATACAGTACATACAGTGCATACAGTACATACAATACATACAGTACATACAGTACATACAGTACATACAGTACATACAGTACATACAGTGCATACAGTACATACAGTACATACAGTACATAAAGTACATACAGTACATACAGTAATACAGTACATACAGTGCATACAGTGCATACAGATACAGTGCATACAGTACATACAGTACATACAGTACATACAGTGCATACAGTGCATACAGATACAGTGCATACAGTACATACAGTACATACAGTACATACAGTACATACAGATACAGTGCATACAGTACATACAGTACATACAGTACATACAGATACAGTGCATACAGTACATACAGTACATACAGTACATACAGTGCATACAGTACATACAGTACATAAGTACAGTAAATACAGTACATACAGTACATACAGTGCATACAGTACATACAGTGCATACAGTACATACAGTACATACAGTACATACAGTACATACAGTACATACAATACATACAGTACATACAGTACATACAGTGCATACAGTACATACAGTACATACAGTACATACAGTACATACAGATACAGTGCATACAGTACATACAATACATACAGTACATACAGTACATACAATACAGTACATACAGTACATACAGTACATACAGTACATACAGTACATACAGTACATACAGTACATACAGTGTATACAGTACATACAGTACATACAGTACATACAGTGCATACAGTACATACAGTACATACAGTACATACAGTACATACAGTACATACAGTGTATACAGTACATACAGTGCATACAGTACATACAGTACATACAGTACATACAGTACATACAGTGCATACAGTGCATACAGCACATACAGTACATACAGTACATACAGTACATACAGTACATACAGTACATACAGTACATACAGTACATACAATACATACAGTACATATAGTACATACAGTACATACAGTACATACAGTACATACAGTACATACAATACATACAGTGTATACAGTACATACAGTACATACAGTACATACAGTGTATACAGTACATACAGTACATACAGTACATACAGTGCATACAGTCCATACTGGACATACAGTACATACAGTACATACAGTACATACAGTACATACAGTACATACACTACATACAGTGTATAGAGTACATACAGTACATACAGTACATACAGTACATACAGTACATACAGTACATACAGTACATACAGTGTATACATTATATATAGTGTATACAGTACATACAGTACATACAGTGCATACAGTACATACAGTACATACAGTACATACAGTACATACAGTACATACAGTACATACAGTGTATACAGTACATAGAGTACATACAGTACATACAGTACATACAGTACATACAGTGCATACAGTACATACAGTACATACAGTGATACAGTACATACAGTGTATACAGTACATACAGTGTATACAGTACATACAGTACATACAGTACATACAGTACATACAGTACATACAGTACATACAGTACATACAGTACATACAGTACATACAGTGTATACAGTACATACAGTACATACAGTAATACAGTACATACAGTGCATACAGTACATACTGGACATACAGTACATACAGTACATACAGTACATACAGTACATACAGTACATACAGTACATACAGTACATACAGTACATACAGTACATACAGTACATACAGTACATACAGTACATACAGTACATACAGTACATACAGTACATATAGTACATACAGTACATACAGTACATACAGTACATACAGTACATACAGTACATACAGTACATACAGTACATACAGTACATACAGTACATACAGTACATACAGTACATACAGTACATACAGTACATACAGTGCATACAGTACATACAGTACATACAGTACATACAGTACATACAGTACATACAGTGTATACAGTACATACAGTACATACAGTACATACAGTGTATACAGTACATACAGTACATACAGTACATACAGTACATACAGTACATACAGTACATACAGTACATAGAGTGTATACAGTACATACAGTACATACAGTACATACAGTACATACAGTACATACAGTACATACAGTACATACAGTGCATACAGTGCATTCAGTGTATACAGTACATACAGTGCATACAGTACATACAGTACATACAGTACATACAGTACATACAGTACATACAGTGTATACAGTACATAGAGTACATACAGTACATACAGTACATACAGTGTATACAGTGTATACAGTACATACAGTGCATACAGTACATACAGTACATACAGTACATACAGTGTATACAGTACATACAGTACATACAGTGCATACAGTGCATACAGTGCATACAGTACATACAGTACATACAGTACATACAGTGTATACAGTACATACAGTACATACAGTATATACAGTACATACAGTGCATACAGTACATACAGTACATACAGTACATACAGTACATACAGTACATACAGTACATACAGTGTATACAGTACATACAGTACATACAGTACATACAGTGCATACAGTACATACAGTACATACAGTACATACAGTACATACAGTACACACTGTACATACAGTACATACAGTACATACAGTGTATACAGTACATACAGTACATACAGTGCATACAGTACATACAGTACATACAGTACATACAGTACATACAGTACATACAGTACATACAGTGTATACAGTACATACAGTGCATACAGTACATACAGTGCATACAGTACATACAGTACATACAGTACATACAGTACATACAGTACATACATACAAAGTACATACAGTACATACAGTACATACAGTACATACAGTGCATACAGTACATACAGTACATACAGTACATACAGTACATACAGTACATATAGTACATACAGTACATACAGTACATACAGTGCATACAGTACATACAGTACATACAGTACATACAGTACATACAGTACATACAGTACATAC
>CM026403.1:39205985-39224119 GCA_014843695.1 Archivesica marissinica
TAGTAAACCCAGCTCTTTGACTGTAAACAAACGGGCGCCATTTTGAATACGTTTTATAGTAACTCATTTGCATATAAGGGAATATAAAGTAGGTCACGCGCGTGCGCGTCACTATATAGCCTATTGATGACGTATCGCGCAACTACCGAGCTCTTTGTTTTTTAGTAAACCCGGCTCTTTGCATATAAGTTAATATAAGTAGGTCACGCGCGTGCTCGTTTATTGATGACGTATCGCGCAACTACCGTGTACGAAGGCAGATCTAGTAACGAGTCTCTACGCGGCGTCCATTTTGGATGACCTCGGTTTATCGGATAATCTTATAATTCGCGAATAATGCGACATATGTCCGCTATTATATATCCGGAGCGTCGTCGCATTTCTTCGAGACACTAGTCAGAATAATCGGTGGCCCCGCCACGTACCCGGATGACACCCTCACGCTTCCAGTCGGATCCGTTCTCGAGTCAATAACATCCGAACAGAGCCGCTTCCAACTGGTCCGTACCGGGGGGTACCTCCATTCTCCGCCCACACACGGATTCAGATCCGGGCTGGCCCGGGGTAGAGTTATCGATGCATCGGCCATCATTTACGGTACGCGCTATGTGAGACCGTGTACCGAGGTCGTGTAGCGAGTGGTTGTCGCGGGACAACGACTGGCTGTCACGGATATCCGGTTACCCGATGGTGACCAAATCCAGCTCGCAATCAAGGGTCGCCACCTCCGTACGACAGGAAGTCGCGATAGCGCAGCTTCAGGTCCGGAGTTCGAGCCCCGTTGGAGCCGTTACGAGCGTCGCCATTTGAATTCTCTATCCTTCAGGAACGATAAGTCGGAATAACTCGTTTCGCGATCGAGCTAAAATAAATTTGTATAAAAAAACGACGTTCTTTTACGACATCGATATACCGATCTGTACAGTAACAGAGTGAAAGTGGTGTATAAGAAAACGAAGCGACTACACTACACTACATACCCTATTACAGCGACCAATGGAAACGAACCGCTCTATAAATAGACAGCGCGTACGTTTCTATAAATAACGACTACGAACCGCTTTATAAATAGCGATCGCGTACCATTCTATAAATATCGACTACGAACCGATCCATAAATAGCGATTACGTACGCTTCTATAAATAGCGACCGATTAGAAGAGTAATGTATTTAGATATGGTGAGACAGCGCGTATATCTTGTAGTAATGTAAGTAGATTTGGTGAGATAGTGCTTATATCTTGTAGTAATGTACGTAGATATGATGAGATAGTGCGTATATCTTGCAATAATGAATGTAGATATGATGAGATAGTGCGTTTATCTTGTAGAAATGTACGCAGATATGGTGAGACAGCGTGTAGTTATTGTAGTAATATATGTAAATATGGTGAGATAGTGGATATATCTTGTAGGAATGTATGTAGATATGGTGATATAGTGTGTAGATCTTGTAGATATGGTGAGATAGTGCGTAAATTTAGTAGCAATGTATGTATATATGGTGAGATAGTGGATATATCTTGTAGGAATGTATGTAGATATGGTGATATAGCGTGTAGATCTTGTATTAATGAATGTAAATATGGTGAGATAGTGGATATATCTTGTAGGAATGTACGTATATATGGTGATATGGTGTGTAGGTCTTGTAGTAATGAATGTATATATGGTGAAATAGTATGTGGATCTTGTAGTAATGAACGTATATATGATGAAATAGTGTGTATATCTTGTAGTAATGAATGTAGATATGGTGAGATAGTGGATATATATTGTTGTAATATACGTAGATATGGTGAGATAGTGTGTATATATTGTATTAATGTATGTAGATATGGTGAAATAGTGTGTAGATCTTGTAGGAATGTATGTAGATATGATGAAATAGTGTGGAGATCTTGTAGTAATGTATGTAGATATGGTGAGACAGCGTGTATATCTTGTAGTAATGAACGTAGATATGGTGAGACAGCGTGTATATCTTGTAGTAATGAACGTAGATATGGTGAAATAGTGTGTAGATCTTGTAGTAATGAATGTAGATATGGTAAGATAGTGTGTATATCTTGTAGTAATATACGTAGATATGGTGAGATAGTGGATATATCTTGTAGTAATGTACGTAGATATGGTGAGACAGTGCGTAGTTATTGTAGTAATGTATGTAAATATGTTGAGATAGTGGATATATCTTGTAGGAATGTATGTAGATATGGTGATATAGTGTGTAGATCTTGTAGTAATTTATGTAGATATGGTGAGACAGCGTGTAGTTATTGTAGTAATGTATGTAAATATTGTGAAATAGTGTGTATATATTGTAGTAATGTATGTAGATATGTTGAGACAGCGTGTATATCTATGTACAGTAAGAATCTATATATACAGGACGTGCTGGCTATGTACAGTAGAATCTCTATATACTGGACGTGCTGGCTATGTACAGTAGAATCTCTATACACAAGACGTGCTGGCTATTTACTGTAGAATCTATATATAATGGACGTGCTTGCTATGTACAGTAAGAATCTATATACTCAGGACGTGCTGGCTATGTACAGTAAGAATCTATATTTACTGGTCATGCTGGCTATGCACAGTAAGAATCTCTATACACTGGACGTGCTGGCTATGTACAGTAGAATCTATATATACTGGACGTGCTGGCTATGTACAGTAAGAATCTCTATACAATGGACGTGCTGGCTATGTACAGTAAGAATCTATATATACTGGACGTGCTGGCTATGTACAGTAAGAATCTATATATACAGGACGTGCTGGCTATGTACAGTAAGAATCTATATATACAGGACGTGCTGGCTATGTACAGTAAGAATCTATATATACAGGACGTGCTGGCTATGTACAGTAATAATCTATATATACAGGACGTGCTGGCTATGTACAGTAGAATCTCTATATACTGGACGTGCTGGCTATGTACATTAATAATCTATATATACTAGACGTGCTGGCTATGTACAGTAAGAATCTCTATATACAGGACGTCCTGGTTATGTACAGTATAATCTATATATACAGGACGTGCTGGCTATGTACATTAATAATCTATATATACTAGACGTGCTGGCTATGTACATTAATAATATATATATACAGGACGTGCTGGCTATATACATTAATAATCTATATATACAGGACGTGCTGGCTATGTACATTAATAATCTATATATACAGGACGTGCTGGCTATGTACATTAATAATATATATATACAGGACGTGCTGGCTATGTACATTAAGAATCTCTATATACTGGACGTGCTGGCTATGAACAGTAAGAATCTATATATACTGGACGTGCTGGCTATGTACATTAATAATCTATATATACAGGACGTACTGGCTATGTACATTAATAATCTATATATACAGGACGTACTGGCTATGTACATTAAGAATCTCTATATACTGGACGTGCTGGCTATGAACAGTAATAATCTATATATACTGGACGTGCTGGCTATGTACAGTAAGAATCTCTATATACTGGACGTGCTGGCTATGTACAGTAAGAATCGATATACACTGGACGTGCTGGCTATGTACAGTAGAATATGTATACACTGGACGTGCTGGCTATGTACAGTAGAATCTCTATACACTGGACGTGCTGGCTATGTACAGTAGAATCTATATAAAAAGGACGTGCTTGCTCTGTACAGTAGAATCTCTATATACTGGACGTGCTGGCTATGTACAGTAGAATCTCTATACACAAGACGTGCTGGCTATGTACTGTAGAATCTATATATAATGGACGTGCTGGCTATGTACAGTAAGAATCTATATACACAGGACGTGCTGGCTATGTACAGTAAGAATCTATATATACTGGACGTGCTGGCTATGCACAGTAAGAATCTCTATACACTGGACGTGCTGGCTATGTACAGTAGAATCTATATATACTGGACGTGCTGGCTATGTACAGTAAGAATCTCTATACACTGGACGTGCTGGCTATGTACAGTAAGAATCTATATAAACTGGACGTGCTGGCTATGTACAGTAAGAATCTATATATACAGGACGTGCTGGCTATGTACAGTAAGAATCTATATATACTGGACGTGCTGGCTATGAACAGTAGAATCTTTATATACTGGACGTGCTGGCTATGTACATTAATAATCTCTATATACAGGACGTGCTGGCTATGTACAGTAGAATCTCTATACACTGGACGTGCTGGCTATGTACAGTAGAATCTTTATATACTGGACGTGCTGGCTATGTACATTAATAATCTCTATATACAGGACGTGCTGGCTATGTACAGTAGAATCTCTATACACTGGACGTGCTGGCTATGTACAGTAGAATCTCTATACACTGGACGTGCTGGCTATGTACAGTATAAGCTCTATACACTGGACGTGCTGGCTATGTACAGTATAATCACTATATACTGGACGTGCTGGCTATGTACAGTATAAGCTCTATACACTGGACGCGCTGGCTATGTACAGTAGAATCTCTATACACTGGACGTGCTGGCCATGTACAGTATTATCTCTATATACTGGACGTGCTGGCTATGTACAGTATAAGCTCTATACACTGGACGTGCTGGCTATGTACAGCATAATCTCTATACACTGGACGTGCTGGCTATGTACAGTAAGAATCTATATATACTGGACGTGCTGGCTATTACCAATAATAATCTATATATACAGGAAGTGCTGGCTATGAACAGTAAGAATCTATATACACTGGACGTGCTTGTTATGTACATTAATAATCTATATATACAGGACGTGCTGGCTATGTACATTAAGAATCTCTATATACTGGACGTGCTGGCTATGAACAGTAATAATCTATATATACTGGACGTACTGGCTATGTACATTAATAATCTATATATACAGGACGTACTGGCTATGCACATTAAGAATCTCTATATACTGGACGTGCTGGCTATGAACAGTAAGAATATATATATACTGAACGTGCTGGCTATGTACAGTAGAATCTCTATACACTGGACGTGCTGGCTATGTACAGTAGAATCTATATATACTGGACGTGCTGGCTATGTACAGTAGAATCTTTATATACTGGACGTGCTGGCTATGTACAGTAAGAATCTATATATACAGGACGTGCTGGCTATGTACAGTAGAATCTCTATATACTGGACGTGCTGGCTATGTACAGTAGAATCTCTATACACAAGACGTGCTTGCTATTTACTGTAGAATCTATATATAATGGACGTGCTTGCTATGTACAGTAAGAATCTATATACTCAGGACGTGCTGGCTATGTACAGTAAGATTCTATATTTACTGGTCATGCTGGCTATGCACAGTAAGAATCTCTATACACTGGACGTGCTGGCTATGTACAGTAGAATCTATATATACTGGACGTGCTGGCTATGTACAGTAAGTATCTCTATACAATGGACGTGCTGGCTATGTACAGTAAGAATATATATATACTGGACGTGCTGGCTATGTACAGTAAGAATCTATATATACAGGACATGCTGGCTATGTACAGTAAGAATCTATATATACAGGACGTGCTGGCTATGTACAGTAAGAATCTATATATACAGGACGTGCTGGCTATGCACAGTAATAATCTATATATACAGGACGTGCTGGCTATGTACAGTAGAATCTCTATATACTGAACGTGCTGGCTATGTACAGTAAGAATCTCTATACACTGGACGTGCTGGCTATGTACAGTATAATCTATATATACTGGACGTGCTGGCTATGTACAGTAGAATCTCTATATACTGGACGCGCTGGCTATGTACAGTATAATCTATATATACTGGATGTGCTGGCTATGTACAGTAGAATCTATATATACTGGACGTGCTGGCTATGTACAGTAAGAATCTTTATATACAGGACGTGCTGGCTAAGAACAGTAATAATCTATATATACAGGACGTGCTGGCTATGTACAGTAGATTCTCTATACACTGGACGTGCTGGCTATGTACAGTATAAGCTCTATACACTGGACGTGCTGGCTATGTACAGTATAATCTCTATATACTGGACGTGCTGGCTATGTACAGTATAATCTCTATACACTGGACGCGCTGGCTATGTACAGTAGAATCTCTATACACTGGACGTGCTGGCTATGTACAGTATTATCTCTATATACTGGACGTGCTGGCTATGTACAGTATAATCTCTATACACTGGACGTGCTGGCTATGTACAGCATAATCTCTATACACTGGACGTGCTGGCTATGTACAGTAAGAATCTATATATACTGGACGTGCTGGCTATTACCAATAATAATCTATATATACAGGAAGTGCTGGCTATGAACAGTAAGAATCTATATACACTGGACGTGCTTGTTATGTACATTAATAATCTATATATACAGGACGTGCTGGCTATGTACATTAAGAATCTCTATATACTGGACGTGCTGGCTATGAACAGTAATAATCTATATATACTGGACGTGCTGGCTATGTACATTAATAATCTATATATACAGGACGTACTGGCTATGCACATTAAGAATCTCTATATACTGGACGTGCTGGCTATGAACAGTAAGAATATATATATACTGGACGTGCTGGCTATGTACAGTAGAATCTCTATACACTGGACGTGCTGGCTATGTACAGTAGAATCTATATATACTGGACGTGCTGGCTATGTACAGTATAATCTATATATACTGGACGTGCTGGCTATGTACAGTAAGAATATATATACTCAGGACGTGCTGGCTATGTACAGTAAGAATCTATATTTACTGGTCATGCTGGCTATGCACAGTAAGAATCTCTATACACTGGACGTGCTGGCTATGTACAGTAGAATCTATATATACTGGACGTGCTGGCTATGTACAGTAAGAATCTCTATACAATGGACGTGCTGGCTATGTACAGTAAGAATCTATATATACTGGACGTGCTGGCTATGTACAGTAAGAATCTATATATACAGGACGTGCTGGCTATGTACAGTAAGAATCTATATATACAGGACGTGCTGGCTATGTACAGTAAGAATCTATATATACAGGACGTGCTGGCTATGTACAGTAGAATCTCTATATACTGGACGTGCTGGCTATGTACAGTAAGAATCTCTATACACTGGACGTGCTGGCTATGTACAGTATAATCTATATATACTGGACGTGCTGGCTATGTACAGTAGAATCTCTATATACTGGACGCGCTGGCTATGTACAGTATAATCTATATATACTGGATGTGCTGGCTATGTACAGTAGAATCTATATATACTGGACGTGCTGGCTATGTACAGTAAGAATCTTTATATACAGGACGTGCTGGCTAAGCACAGTAATAATCTATATATACAGGATGTGCTGGCTATGTACAGTAGAATCTCTATATACTGGACGTGCTGGCTATGTACAGTAAGAATCTATATATACTGGACGTGCTGGCTATGTACATTAATAATCTATATATACAGGACGTGCTGGCTATGTACATTAAGAATCTATATATACTGGACGTGCTGGCTATGTACAGTAAGAATCTATATATACAGGACGTGCTGGCTATGTACAGTAGAATCTCTATATACTGGACGTGCTGGCTATGTACAGTAGAATCTCTATACACAGGACGTGCTGGCTATGTACTGTAGAATCTATATATAATGGACGTGCTGGCTATGTACAGTAAGAATCTATATATACAGGACGTGCTGGCTATGTACAGTAAGAATCTATATATACTGGACGTGCTGGCTATGTACAGTAAGAATCTCTATATACTGGACGTGCTGGCTATGTACAGTAGAATCTATATATACTGGACGTGCTGGCTATGTACAGTAAGAATCTATATATACTGGACGTGCTGGCTATGTACAGTAAGAATCTATATATACTGGACGTGCTGGCTATGTACAGTAAGAATCTATATATACAGGACGTGCTGGCTATGTACAGTAAGAATCTATATATACTGGACGTGCTGGCTATGTACAGTAAGAATCTATATATACTGGACGTGCTGGCTATGTACAGTAAGAATCTATATATACTGGACGTGCTGGCTATGTACAGTAAGAATCTATATATACTGGACGTGCTGGCTATGTACAGTAAGAATCTATATATACTGGACGTGCTGGCTATGTACAGTAAGAATCTATATATACTGGACGTGCTGGCTATGTACAGTAAGAATCTATATATACTGGACGTGCTGGCTATGTACAGTATAATCTATATATACTGGACGTGCTGGCTATGTACAGTAAGAATCTATATATACTGGACGTGCTGGCTATGTACAGTAAGAATCTCTATATACTGGACGTGCTGGCTATGTACAGTAAGAATCTATATATACTGGACGTGCTGGCTATGTACAGTAAGAATCTATATATACTGGACGTGCTGGCTATGTACAGTAGAATCTATATATACTGGACGTGCTGGCTATGTACAGTAAGAATCTATATATACTGGACGTGCTGGCTATGTACAGTAGAATCTCTATATACTGGACGTGCTGGCTATGTACAGTAAGAATCTATATATACAGGACGTGCTGGCTATGTACAGTAAATCTCTATATACTGGACGTGCTGGCTATGTACAGTAGAATCTATATACACAGACGTGCTGGCTATGTACAGTAGAATCTATATATACGGACGTGCTGGCTATGTACAGTAAGAATCTATATATACTGGACGTGCTGGCTATGTACAGTAAGAATCTATATATACTGGACGTGCTGGCTATGTACAGTAAGAATCTATATATACAGGACGTGCTGGCTATGTACAGTAAGAATCTATATATACAGGACGTGCTGGCTATGTACAGTAAGAATCTATATATACAGGACGTGCTGGTTATGCACAGTAATAATCTATATATACAGGACGTGCTGGCTATGTACAGTAGAATCTCTATATACTGGACGTGCTGGCTATGTACAGTAAGAATCTATATACACTGGACGTGCTGGCTATGTACAGTAGAATATATATATACTGGACGTGCTGGCTATGTACAGTAGAATCTCTATATACTGGACGCGCTGGCTATGTACAGTAGAATCTATATATACTGGATGTGCTGGCTATGTACAGTAGAATCTATATATACTGGACGTGCTGGCTATGTACAGTAAGAATCTATATATACAGGACGTGCTGGCTATGCACAGTAATAATCTATATATACAGGACGTGCTGGCTATGTACAGTAGAATCTCTATATACAGGACGTGCTGGTTATGTACATTAATAATCTATATATACAGGACGTGCTGGCTATGTACAGTAAGAATATATATATACTGGAAGTGCTGGCTATGTACAGTAAGAATCTATATATACTGGAAGTGCTGGCTATGTACAGTAAGAATCTCTATATACTGGACGTGCTGGCTATGTACAGTAACGTCTCTATACACAGGACGGGCTGGCTATGTACAGTAAAATCTCTATACACTGGACGTGCTGGCTATGTACAATATAATCTCTATATACTGGACGTGCTGGCTATGTACAGTATAATCTCTATACACTGGACGTGCTGGCTATGTACAGTAAGAATCTATATATACTGGACGTGCTGGCTATGTCAGTAAGAATCTATATATACTGGACGTGCTGGCTATGTACATTAATAATCTATATATACAGGACGTACTGGCTATGTACATTAATAATCTATATATACAGGACGTACTGGATATGTACATTAATAATATATATATACAGGACGTGCTGGCTATGTACATTAATAATCTATATATACTGGACGTGCTGGCTATGTACAGTAGAATCTCTATATACTGGACGTGCTGGCTATGTACAGTAACGTCTCTATACACAGGACGTGCTGGCTATGTACAGTAAGAATCTATATATACTGGACGTGCTGGCTATGTATATTTATGATCTATATATACAGGACGTACTGGCTATGTACATTAATAATATATATATACAGGACTTGCTGGCTATGTACAGTAGAATCTCTATATACTGGACGTGCTGGCTATGTACATTAATAATCTCTATATACAGGACGTGCTGGCTATGTACAGTAGAATCTCTATACACTGGACGTGCTGGCTATGTACAGTAGAATCTCTATACACTGGACGTGCTGGCTATGTACAGTATAATCTATATACACTGGACGTGCTGGCTATGTACAGTATAAGCTCTATACACTGGACGTGCTGGCTATGTACAGTAGAATCTCTATACACTGGACGTGCTGGCTATGTACAGTATAATCTCTATATACTGGACGTGCTGGCTATGTACAGTATACGCTCTATACACTGGACGTGCTGGCTATGTACAGCAGAATCTCTATACACTGGACGTGCTGGCTATGTACAGTAAGAATCTATATATACTGGAAGTGCTGGCTGTGAACATTAATAATCTATATATACAGGAAGTGCTGGCTATGAACAGTAAGAATCTATATACACTGGACGTGCTGGCTATGAACAGTAAGAATCTATATATACTGGACGTGCTGGCTATGTACATTAATAATCTATATATACAGGACGTACTAGCTATGTACATTAATTATCTATATATACAGGACGTACTGGCTATGTACATTAAGAATCTCTATATACTGGACTTGCTGGCTATGAACAGTAAGAATCTATATATACTGGACTTGCTGGCTATGTACAGTAAGAATCTCTATATGCTGGACGTACTGGCTATGTACAGTAAGAATCTATATACACTGGACGTCCTGGCTATGTACAGTAGAATATATATACACTGGACGTGCTGGCTATGTACAGTAGAATCTCTATACACTGGACGTGCTGGCTATGTACAGTAGAATCTATATATACTGGACGTGCTGGCTATATACTGTAGAATCTATATATACTGGACGTGCTGGCTATGTACAGTAAGAATCTATATAGAAAGGACGTGTTGGCTATGTACAGTAGAATCTCTATATACTGGACGTGCTGGCTATGTACAGTAGAATCTCTATACACAAGACGTGCTGGCTATGTACATTAATAATCTATATATACAAGACGTGCTGGCTATGTACATTAATAATAATATATATACAGGACGTGTTGGCTATGTACAGTAACGTCTCTATACACAGGACGGGCTGGCTATGTACAGTAAAATCTCTATACACTGGACGTGCTGGCTATGTACAATATAATCTCTATATACTGGACGTGCTGGCTATGTACAGTATAAGCTCTATACACTGGACGTGCTGGCTATGTACAGTAGAATCTCTATAAACTGGACGTGCTGGCTATGTACAGTAAGAATATATATATACTGGACGTGCTGGCTATGTCAGTAAGAATCTATATATACTGGACGTGCTGGCTATGTACATTAATAATCTATATATACAGGACGTACTGGCTATGTACATTAATAATCTATATATACAGGACGTACTGGATATGTACATTAATAATATATATATACAGGACGTGCTGGCTATGTACATTTATAATCTATATATACTGGACGTGCTGGCTATGTACAGTAGAATCTCTATATACTGGACGTGCTGGCTATGTACAGTAACGTCTCTATACACAGGACGTGCTGGCTATGTACAGTAAGAATCTATATATACTGGACGTGCTGGCTATGTACATTTATGATATATATATACAGGACGTACTGGCTATGTACATTAATAATATATATATACAGGACGTTCTGGCTATGTACAGTAGAATCTCTATATACTGGACGTGCTGGCTATGTACATTAATAATCTCTATATACAGGACGTGCTGGCTATGTACAGTAGAATCTCTATACACTGGACGTGCTGGCTATGTACAGTAGAATCTCTATACACTGGACGTGCTGGCTATGTACAGTATATTATACAATCAATACACATTGCCATTGTCTTTCATTTAAAACTGTGAAAATCAATAGCATGGAAAAGCTACTGTTTTATAGCTAGCTCTACAAGTGTGTATGTCTCTCGATACTGATAGTATACGTTATACAGCAGATATTCACTGTTTAATAGCTAGCTCTACAAGTGTGTATGTCTCTCGATACTGATATTATACGTTATACAGCATATATTCACTGTTTTATATCTAGCTCTACAAGTGTGTATGTCTCTCGATACTGATATTATACGTTATACAGCAGATATTCACTGTTTAATAGCTAGCTCTACAAGTGTGTATGTCTCTCGATACTGATATTATACGTTATACAGCAGATATTCACTGTTTAATAGCTAGCTCTACAAGGGTGTATGTCTCTCGATACTGATATTATACGTTATACAGCTGATATTCACTGTTTAATAGCTAGCTCTACAAATGTGTATGTCTCTCGATACTGATATTATACGTTATACAGCAGATATTCACTGTTCTGAAAAAACTCTCTAGAACACATTAAAAAATAGTTTACACACATTTATTTTAGCTTGATTGCAAAACAAGTTTTTACAACTTATATTAATCGCTCTCGATACCTCATTCCTGATGGAATTCATCACCACGAGGGAGAGAGAAGAGGCAACGTGGAATTGATATGCCTTGCCTAAGGGCACAATCGTAACGGCGAAAGTGGGGGCTCGAACTCCGGACCATTCGCACCTGAAGCGAACGTGCATCCACTGTGCTATCACGACTTCCACATTGAAATAAATAATCAGCATAAACAATATACACAGGTAGTACAGATTAACCTGTCCTTTTAATTGATCATATCATAAGAATAGTCATCTTTGCCAACAAGTAATTGGTTAATTAATGTTGAAATTGTTCAGTTTATACAAATTTATTATAGCTCAATTGCGAAACAAGTTCTTACAACTTATATTAATCAGGAAATTAAATTCCACATTGCCTCTTCTTTCTCCCTCATGGCGATGGATTCCATCAGGAATGAGGTCTCAAGAGTGATTAATATAAGGTGTAAGAACTTGTTTTGCAATCGATCTAAAATAAATTTGCATAAACCAATTCACACAATCACTGGATAGCTTCCTCTCTTGAAAGAATTCGACACCTCCAGTGGGATTCATACCAGCAGCGGTGAGGTGCAAGTCATCTGAAGTCAACGACTAACCTCTCGACCACGTAGGACCCTATAGTAGCTTGAAATCACCTACCTGGGGTGGTGAAATGTATGAGGTTACTGGAGGACCCTATAGTAGCTTGAAATCACCTACCTGGGGTGGTGAAATGTATGAGGTTACTGGAGGGCCCTATAGTACCGGTAGCTTGAAATCACCTACCTGGGGTGGAGAAATGTATGAGGTTACTGGGGGGCCCTATAGTAACTTGAAATAACCTCCCTGGGGTGGAGACATGTATGAGATTACTGGAGGGCCCTATAGTAACTTGAAATCACCTACCTGGGGTGGGAAAATGTATGAGGTTACTGGAGGACCCTATAGTAGCTTGAAATCACCTACCTGGGGTGGAGAAATGTATGAGGTTACTGGCGGGCCTTATAGTAGCTTGAAATCACCTACCTGGGGTGGAGATATGTATGAGGTTACTGGAGGACCCTATAGTAGCTTGAAATCACCTACCTGGGGTGGAGAAATGTATGAGGTTACTGGAGGGCCCTATAGTAGCTTGAAATCACCTACCTGGGGTGGAGATATATATGAGGTTACTGGAGGACCCTATAGTAGCTTGAAATCACCTACCTGGGGTGGAGAAATGTATGAGATTACTGGAGGACCCTATAATAGCTTGAAATCACCTACCTGGGGTGGAGAAATGTATGAGGTTACTGGAGGGCCCTATAGTAGCTTGAAATCACCTACCTGGGGTGGAGAAATGTATGAGGTTACTGGAGGGCCCTATAGTAGCTTGAAATCACATACCTGGGGTGGAGAAATGTATGAGGTTACTGGAGGGCCCTATAGTAGCTTGAAATCACCTACCTGGGGTGGAGATATATATGAGGTTACTGGAGGACCCTATAGTAGCTTGAAATCACCTACCTGGGGTGGAGAAATGTATGAGGTTACTGGAGGGCCCTATAGTAGCTTGAAATTACCACCCTGGGGTGGAGAAATGTATGAGGTTACTGGAGGGCCCTATAGTAGCTTGAAATCACCTACATGGGGTGGAGAAATGTATGAGGTTACTGGAGGGCCCTATAGTAGCTTGAAATCACCTACCTGGGGTGGAGAATTGTATGAGGTTACTGGAGGGCCCTATAGTAGCTTGAAATTACCACCCTGGGGTGGAGAAATGTATGAGGTTACTGGAGGGCCCTATAGTAGCTTGAAATCACCTACCTGGGGTGGAGAAATGTATGAGGTTACTGGAGGACCCTATAGTAGCTTGAAATCACCTACCTGGGGTGGAGAAATGTATGAGGTTACTGGAGGGCCCTATAGTAGCTTGAAATACCACCCTGGGTGGGGAATGTATGAGGTTACTGGAGGGCCCTATAGTAGCTTGAAATCACCTACCTGGGGTGGAGAAATGTATGAGGTTACTGGAGGCCCTATAGTAGCTTGAAATCACCTACCTGGGGTGGAGAAATGTATGAGGTTACTGGAGGACCCTATAGTAGCTTGAAATCACCTACCTGGGGTGGAGAAATGTATGAGGTTACTGGAGGGCCCTATAGTAGCTTGAAATCACCTACCTGGGGTGGAGAAATGTATGAGGTTACTGGAGGGCCCTATAGTAGCTTGAAATCACCTACCTGGGGTGGAGAAATGTATGAGGTTACTGGAGGGCCCTATAGTAGCTTGAAATCACCTACCTGGGGTGGAGAAATGTATGAGGTTACTGGAGGGCCCTATAGTAGCTTGAAATCACCTACCTGGGGTGGAGAAATGTATGAGGTTACTGGAGGACCCTATAGTAGCTTGAAATCACCTACCTGGGGTGGAGAAATGTATGAGGTTACTGGAGGGCCCTATAGTAGCTTGAAATCACCTACCTGGGGTGGAGAAATGTATGAGGTTACTGGAGGGCCCTATAGTAGCTTGAAATCACCACCCTGGGGTGGAGAAATGTATGAGGTTACTGGAGGACCCTATAGTAGCTTGAAATCACCTACCTGGGGTGGAGAAATGTATGAGGTTACTGGAGGGCCCTATAGTAGCTTGAAATCACCTACCTGGGGTGGAGAAATGTATGAGGTTACTGGAGGACCCTATAGTAGCTTGAAATCACCTACCTGGGGTGGAGAAATGTATGAGGTTACTGGAGGGCCCTATAGTAGCTTGAAATCACCTACCTGGGGTGGAGAAATGTATGAGGTTACTGGAGGACCCTATAGTAGCTTGAAATCACCTACCTGGGGTGGAGAAATGTATGAGGTTACTGGAGGGCCCTATAGTAGCTTGAAATCACCTACCTGGGGTGGAGAAATGTATGAGGTTACTGCCCTATAGTAGCTTGCTAACTCTATGCTAACTCTATGCTAACTCTATGCTAACTCTATGCTAACTCTATGCTAACTCTATGCTAACTATATGCTAACTCTATGCTAACTCTATGCTAACTTTATGCTAACTCTATGCTAACTCTATGCTAACTCTATGCTAACTCAATGCTAACTCAATGCTTGTCTATGAACTAACTCAAGATAACTCAATGCACTATGCTAACTCAATGCTAGGTACTAACTCAATGCTAACTCAATGCTAACTCAATTCTAGGCTATGCTAACTCAATGCTAACTCAATGCTAGGCTATGCTAACTCAATGCTAACTCAATGCTAGGCTAACTCAATCTAGCTAACGCAATGCTAGGCTAACCAATGCTAACTCAATGCTAACTCAATGCTAGGCTATGCTAACTCAATGCTAACTCAATGCTAACTCAATGTAGCTGCAACTCATGCTAACTCAATGCTAGGATTCTAACTCAATGCTAACTCAATGCTAGGCTATGCTAACTCAATGCTAACTCAATGCTAGGCTATGCTAACTCATGCTAACTCATGCTAGGCTATGCTAACTCAATGCTAACTCAATGCTAGGCTATGCTAACGCAATGCTAACTCAATGCTAGGCTATGATAACTCAATGCTAACTCAATGCTAGGCTATGCTAACTCAATGCTAACTCAATGCTAGGCTATGCATACTCAATGCTAACTCAATGCTAGGCTATGCTAACTCAATGCTAGGTTATGCTAACTCAATGCTAACTCAATGCTAACTCAATGCTAACTCAATGCTAGGCTATGCTAACTCAATGTTAACTCAATGCTAACTCAATGCTAACTCAATGCTAACTCAATGCTAGGCTATGCTAACTCAATGCTAACTCAATGCTAGGCTATGCTAACTCAATGCTAACTCAATGATAGGCTATGCTAACTCAATGCTAACTCAATGTTAGCCTATGCTAACTCAATGCTAACTCAATGCTAGGCTATGCTAACTCAATGCTAACTTAATGCTAGGCTATGCTAACTCAATGCTAACTCAATGCTAGGCTATGCTAACTCAATGCTAACTCAATGCTAGGCTATGCTAACTCAATGCTAACTCAATGCTAGGCTATGCTAACTCAATGCTAACTCAATGCTAGGCTATGCTAACTCAATGCTAACTCAATGCTAGGCTATGCTAACTCAATGCTAACTCAATGCTAGGCTATCCTAACTCAATGCTAGGCTATGCTAACTCAATGCTAGGCTATGCTAACTCAATGCTAGGCTATGCTAACTCAATGCTAACTCAATGCTAGGCTATGCTAACTCAATGCTAACTCAATGATAGGCTATGCTAACGCAATGCTAACTCAATGCTAGGCTTTGCTAACTCAATGCTAACTCAATGCTAGGCTATGCTAACTCAATGCTAACTCAATGCTAGGCTATGCTACCTCAATGATAACTCAATGCTAGGCTATGCTAACTCAATGCTAACTCAATGCTAGGTTATGCTAACTCAATGCTAACTCAATGCTAACTCAATGCTAACTCAATGCTAGGCTATGCTAACTCAATGTTTACTCAATGCTAACTCAATGCTAACTCAATGCTAACTCAATGCTAGGCTATGCTAACTCAATGCTAACTCAATGCTAGGCTATGCTAACTCAATGCTAACTCAATGATAGGTTATGCTAACTCAATGCTAACTCAATGTTAGCCTATGCTAACTCAATGCTAAATCAATGCTAGGCTATGCTAACTCAATGATAACTTAATGCTAGGCTATGCTAACTCAATGCTAACTCAATGCTAGGCTATGCTAACTCAATGCTAACTCAATGCTAGGCTATGCTAACTCAATGCTAACTCAAAGCTAGGCTATGCTAACTCAATGCTAACTCAATGCTAGGCTATGCTAACTCAATGCTAACTCAATGCTAGGCTATGCTAACTCAATGCTAGGCTATGCTAACTCAATGCTAGGCTATGCTAACTCAATGCTAGGCTATGCTAACTCAATGCTAACCAATGCTAGGCTATGCTAACTCAATGCTAGGCTATGCTAACTCAATGCTAGGATATGCTAACTCAATGCTAACCAATGCTAGGCTATGCTAACAAATGCTAACCAATGCTAGGCTATGCTAACCAATGCTAACCAATGCTAGGCTATGCTAGGCTATGCTAGGCTATGCTAACCAATGCTAACCAATGCTAACCAATGCTAACCAATGCTAGGCTATGCTAACCAATGCTAACCAATGCTAAGCTAAGCTAACCAATGCTAAGCTAAGCTAGGCTAACCAATGCTATGCTAACCTATGCTATGCTATGCTGTGCTAACCTATGCTATGCTAACCTATGCTAAGCTATGCTAAGCTAAGCATTGGAATTTACACAATGTGCGAACACAAAAACATATAGACACTTGTACTGGAAGACCGGAAATGCTGTTTTATGTACCAGAACTAACAGGTTCTGTTGATTATGGTGTTGAAGTTGATTTGGATGACGTTGAAATTTGCCATGAACAATACACAATACATAAGAAAATATGTAGTAATGCTTTCAAGGAGTTGGCTTACATTCTGAAGCCAGACATACAATTCTATCTTAATATTTAAAATTTATATTTTAAAATTTATGTTTTCAAACTTAATGCTTAATATTTAAAAATTAAAACTTGACATTCAAAAGCATTGATCTAAAAGCATATCT
>CM026403.1:39225119-39250258 GCA_014843695.1 Archivesica marissinica
ATAGTGTGTATATCTTGTAGTAATGTACGTATATATGGTGAGATAGTGTGTATATCTTGTAGTAATGTATGTAGATATGGTGAGATAGTGTGTATATCTTGTAGTAATGTATGTAGATATGGTGATATAGTGTGTATATCTTGTAGTAATGTATGTAGATATGGTGAGATAGTGTGTATATCTTGTAGTAATGTATGTAGATATGGTGAGATAGTGTGTATATCTTATAGTAATGTACGTAGATATGGTGAGATAGTGTGTATATATTGTAGTAATGTACGTAGATATGGTGAGATAGTGTGTATATCTTGTAGTAATGTATGTAGATATGGTGAGATAGTTTGTATATATTGTAGTAATGTAAGTAGATATGGTGCGATAGTGTATATATCTTGTAGTAATGTATGTAGATATGGTGAGATAGTGTGTATATATTGTAGTAATGTATGTAGATATGGTGAGATAGTGTGTATATCTTGTAGTAATGTATGTATATATGGTGAGATAGTGTGTATATCTTGTAGTAATGTATGTAGATATGGTGAGATAGTGTGTATATCTTGTAGTAATGTATGTAGATATGGTGAGATACTGTGTATATCTTGTAGTAATGTACGTAGATATGGTGAGATAGTGTATATATCTTGTAGTAATGTATGTAGATATGGTGAGATAGTGTGTATATCTTGTAGTAATGTATGTATATATGGTGAGATAGTGTGTATATCTTGTAGTAATGTATGTAGATATGGTGAGATAGTGGATATATCTTGTAGTAATGTATGTAGATATGGTGAGATAGTGTGTATATCTTGTAGTAATGTATGTAGATATGGTGAGATAGTGTGTATATCTTGTAGTAATGTATGTATATATGGTGAGATAGTGTGTATATCTTGTAGTAATGTACGTAGATATGGTGAGATAGTGTGTATATCTTGTAGTAATGTATGTAGATATGGTGAGATAGTGTGTATATATTGTAGTAATGTATGTAGATATGGTGAGATAGTGTGTATATCTTGTAGTAATGTATGTAGATATGGTGAGATAGTGTGTATATCTTGTAGTAATGTATGTAAATATGGTGAGATAGTGTATATATCTTGTAGTAATGTACGTAGATATGGTGAGATAGTGTGTAGATCTTGTAGTAATGTATGTAGATATGGTGAGATAGTGTGTATATCTAGTAGTAATGTATGTAGATATGGTGAGATAGTGGATTTATATTGTTGTAATATATGTAGATATGGTGAGATAGTGTGTATATCTTGTAGTAATGTACGTAGATATGGTGAGATAGTGTGTATATCTTGTAGTAATGTATGTAGATATGGTGAGATAGTGTGTATATCTTGTAGTAATGTACGTATATATGGTGAGATAGTGTGTATATCTTGTAGTAATGTATGTAGATATGGTGAGATAGTGTATATATATTGTAGTAATGTATGTAGATATGGTGAGATAGTGTGTATATATTGTAGTAATGTATGTAGATATGGTGAGATAGTGTGTATATCTTGTAGTAATGTATGTATATATGGTGAGATAGTGTGTATATCTTGTAGTAATGTATGTAGATATGGTGAGATAGTGTGTATATCTTGTAGTAATGTATGTAGATATGGTGAGATAGTGTGTATATCTTGTAGTAATGTATGTAGATATGTGAGATAGTGTGTATTATTGTAGTAATGTATGTAGATATGGTGCGATAGTGTGTATATCTTGTAGTAATGTATGTAGATATGGTGAGATAGTGTGTATATCTTGTAGTAATGTATGTAGATATGGTGAGATAGTGTGTATATCTTGTAGTAATGTATGTAGATATGGTGAGATAGTGTGTATATATTGTAGTAATGTATGTAGATATGGTGAGATAGTGTGTATATCTTGTAGTAATGTATGTAGATATGGTGAGATAGTGTGTATATATTGTAGTAATGTATGTAGATATGGTGAGATAGTGTGTATATCTTGTAGTAATGTATGTAGATATGGTGAGATAGTGTGTATATCTTGTAGTAATGTATGTAGATATGGTGAGATAGTGTGTATATTTTGTAGTAATGTATGTAGATATGGTGAGATAGTGTGTATATCTTATAGTAATGTAGGTAGATATGGTGAGATAGTGTGTATATATTATGTAGTAATGTACGTAGATATGGTGAGATAGTGTGTATATCTTGTAGTAATGTATGTAGATATGGTGAGATAGTTTGTAGATATTGTAGTAATGTAAGTAGATATGGTGAGATAGTGTGTATATCTTGTAGTAATGTATGTAGATATGGTGAGATAGTGTGTATATCTTGTAGTAATGTATGTAGATATGGTGAGATAGTGTGTATATCTTGTAGTAATGTATGTATATATGGTGAGATAGTGTGTAGATCTTGTAGTAATGAATGTAGATATGGTGAGATAGTGATTTATATTGGAGTAATGTATGTAGATATGGTGAGATAGTGTGTATATCTTGTAGTAATGTATGTAGATATGGTGAGATAGTGGATATATATTGTTGTAATATATGTAGATATGGTGAGATAGTGTGTATATATTGTAGTAATGTATGTAGATATGGTGCGATAGTGTGTATATCTTGTAGTAATGTATGTAGATATGGTGAGATAGTGGATTTATATTGTTGTAATATATGTAGATATGGTGAGATAGTGTGTATATCTTATAGTAATGTATGCAGATATGGTGCGATAGTGTGTATATCTTGTAGTAATATACGTAGATATGGTGATATAGTGTGTATATCTTGTGGTAATGAATGTATATATGGTGAAATAGTGTGTATATCTTATAGTAATGTATGTAGATATGGTGAGATAGTGTATATATATTTTAGTAATGTATGTAGATATGGTGATATGGTGTGTATATCTTGTAGTAATGTATGTAGATATGGTGAGATAGTGTGTATATTTTGTAGCAATGTTTGTAGATATGGTGAGATAGTGTGTATATCTTATAGTAATGTAGGTAGATATGGTGAGATAGTGTGTATATATGGTAGTAATGTACGTAGATATGGTGCGATAGTGTGTATATCTTGTAGTAATGTATGTAGATATGGTGAGATAGTTTGTAGATATTGTAGTAATGTAAGTAGATATGGTGCGATAGTGTATATATCTTGTAGTAATGTATGTCGATATGTTGAGATAGTGTGTATATATGGTAGTAATGTATGTAGATATGGTGCGATAGTGTGTATATTTTGTAGCAATGTTTGTAGATATGGTGACATAGTGTGTATATCTTGTAGTAATGAATGTATATATGGTGAGATAGTGAATATATCTTGTAGTAATGTATGTAGATATGGTGAGATACTGTGTATATCTTGTAGTAATGTATGTAAATATGGTGAGATAGTGGATATATCTTGTAGTAATGTATGTAGATTTGGTGAGATAGTGTGTATATTTAGTAGCAATGTACGTATATATGGTGAGATAGTGTGTATATCTTGTAGAAATGTATGTAGATATGGTGAGATAGTGGATATATATTGTTGTAATATATGTAGATATGGTGATATAGTGTGTATATATTGTAGTAATGTATGTAGATATGGTGAGACAGTGTGTATATCTTGTAGTAATGTATGTATATAATATAGTGAGATAGTGTGTATATCTTGTAGTAATGTACGTAGATATGGTGAGATAGTGTGTATATCTTGTAGTAATGTATGTAGATATGGTGAGACAGTGTGTAGTTATTGTAGTAATGTATGTAGATATGGTGCGATAGTGTGTATATCTTGTAGTAATGTATGTAGATATGGTGAGATACTGTGTATATCTTGTAGTAATGTATGTAAATATGGTGAGATAGTGGATATATCTTGTAGAATGTATGTAGATATGGTGAGATAGTGTGTAGATCTTGTAGTAATGAATGTAGATATAGTGAGATAGTGTATATATATTAGTAATGTATGTAGATATGGTGAGATAGTGGATTTATATTGTTGTAATATATGTAGATATGGTGAGATAGTGTGTATATCTTGTAGTAATGTACGTAGATATGGTGAGATAGTGTGTATATCTTGTAGTAATGTATGTAGATATGGTGAGATAGTGTGTATATTTAGTAGTAATGTACGTATATATGGTGAGATAGTGTGTATATCTTGTAGAAATGTATGTAGATATGGTGAGATAGTGGATATATATTGTTGTAATGTATGTAGATATGGTGATATAGTGTGTATATATTGTAGTAATGTATGTAGATATGGTGAGACAGTGTGTATATCTTGTAGTAATGTATGTATATATAGTGAGATAGTGTGTATATCTTGTAGTAATGTACGTAGATATGGTGAGATAGTGTGTATATCTTGTAGTAATGTATGTAGATATGGTGAGATAGTGTGTATATCTTGTAGTAATGTATGTAGATATGTGAGACAGTGTGTAGTTATTGTAGTAATGTATGTAGATATGGTGCGATAGTGTGTATATATTGTAGTAATGTATGTAGATATGGTGAGATACTGTGTATATCTTGTAGTAATGTATGTAAATATGGTGAGATAGTGGATATATATTGTAGGAATGTACGTAGATATGGGATATAGTGTGTAGATCTTGTAGTAATGAATGTAGATATAGTGAGATAGTGTATATATCTATTAGTAATGTATGTAGATATGGTGAGATAGTGGATTTATATTGGTGTAATATATGTAGATATGGTGAGATAGTGTGTATATCTTGTAGTAATGTATGTAGATATGGTGAGATAGTGTGTATATTTTGTAGTAATGTTTGTAGATATGGTGAGATAGTGTGTATATCTTGTAGTAATGTATGTAGATATGGTGAGATAGTGTGTATATATTGTAGTAATGTACGTAGATATGGTGCGATAGTGTGTATATCTTGTAGTAATGTATGTAGATATGGTGAGATAGTTTGTAGATATTGTAGTAATGTAAGTAGATATGGTGCGATAGTGTATATATCTTGTAGTAATGTATGTCGATATGTTGAGATAGTGTGTATATATGGTAGTAATGTATGTAGATATGGTGCGATAGTGTGTATATTTTGTAGCAATGTTTGTAGATATGGTGACATAGTGTGCATATCTTGTAGTAATGAATGTATATATGGTGAGATAGTGAATAATTTCTTGTAGTAATGTATGTAGATATGGTGAGATACCGTGTATAACTTGTAGTAATGTACGTAAATATTGTGAGATAGTGGATATATATTGTAGTAATATATGTAGATATGGTGATATAGTGTGTATATATTGTAGTAATGTATGTAGATATGGTGAGATAGTGTGTATATCTTGTAGTAATGTATGTATATATGGTGAGATAGTGTGTATATCTTGTAGTAATGTACGTAGATATGGTGAGATAGTGTGTATATCTTGTAGTAATGTATGTAGATATGGTGAGATAGTGTGTATATCTTGTAGTAATGTATGTAGATATGTGAGACAGTGTGTAGTTATTGTAGTAATGTATGTAGATATGGTGCGATAGTGTGTATATCTTGTAGTAATGTATGTAGATATGGTGAGATACTGTGTTTATCTTGTAGTAATGTATGTAAATATGGTGAGATAGTGGATATATATTGTAGGAATGTACGTAGATATGGTGATATAGTGTGTAGATCTTGTAGTAATGAATGTAGATATAGTGAGATAGTGTATATATCTATTAGTAATGTATGTAGATATGGTGAGATAGTGGATTTATATTGTTGTAATATATGTAGATATGGTGAGATAGTGTGTATATCTTATCGGATGCCATAGTGTAAAGATATGTAGGTACATATACGAATTATATAATAGAGCATCGCGGCCATCAACATCTTACGATCGAAATGTATATATAATAAATATAATCATTTTATCGGTATAATGAGAATGTGTAGAGGGAGGTAATTGTGTACGGACATTAGCTACGTAATTAGAATTAAGGGTAGATACGGACATAAATGGAGCGACACACCCCGAGTCGAATGGACCATTAATAAGCGAGATAGTGTTTTCCCGCCATTTTTATCCTCCATTTTGAAAATCGTAGGCGCGGAACGTATAATCGTTTAGTACGATTATCGAAACCCACGGATAGATAGGACCTATAATAAAGCTTATATAACGAATTTATATCGGTACTTACGGTTTTTCGGATCACTACTTCCGGTATGAGGTCGAACCATTAATTGAGTCGCGGATTCGTCATTGTCTCTTCGAGATCTTTCCGACGATACCAAACACGGCCAGTTTCCTCGAAAGTTCATTTTTCTTCAAACTTATTTACGATTAAAGGGAGATAATCAGTATTATAGATATATCGAATAATGATAGATCAAAATGAAGGCTAGCGACGGACTCGTGACGACGATACGCGTATATTAGAACTAACGTATAGTAACGTTACTTACGTTTAAATATTTTCAATACTTTAAGGATATATAAAATCTTTAAACCTCTATATCTCGAAAACTACTCGACGTATAAATAAAGGAAATATATCGTCGGATCGGTCTCGCCGAGCTACGTCAAATTATACAGATTTCTACGCTCTAACACCGAGTCGAAAAATTGATGACGTCAGATTCGTAGGCCAAGTCTTTTAGCTCCATTATAAACAGCATAGAGCGTGCTCATACGCGGCGATACCCCTATATCTAATAATCGAATTATGGATATCCGTATAAATACTGATGTGCAGGCCCGGGCCTTTTGGCCTAATGGCAGCTACGCGCCTGTATGCTTCTGGAATTGGAGCGTATTACACTATCCTGCAACAAAAATGAATTAACGAATGCACTTTTAGAGGCGTCACCCATATTAACAAGGGGGTCGATGATAAATAAATACGGAAGGCTAACAGATGAGCATATTTTATTGGAAAGCAACATTTTCCTGTTTCATATAGCGACCACACAGTTGTCACACCAGTCTGAACGTATACATTCATAAGCCATGTTCGAACCCGAATCTCCGAGCGACGTCGTCTATCAAATAACGCATGTATTACAGTCGCTATTGCCATAAAATAGGCTTCGCAGCAATGCATGAAACTGATAGGCGTATTATGATAACAACATTGACTATTAGCACGGGGAGACATACGCATGTTGCAACCCTACAACGGATATGTACAACTCTAATAAAGGATGCGCAATGTAACACCGATCACGTGATTATCATTATCGCACTGAACAGGGGATGTAATTAGTTTATACAAATTTATGTTAGCTCGATCGCGAAACAAGTATTTAACATTTAACATTTCTTAATTACATTTACAGATTTCCGCGTCGATTTGTAGTAATTCGAAATTAATTACCTTTAGATTGTAAGGTGCATTTGGGACATATTTAACGACGCGAGCTATTTAGAATTACCTGTATGAATGTGTCAGATTTTGGTTCCATGCTGTTTTCTCGATGCTTAAGCATTTCTCTCGCATTCCTCTGTATGGCGAATAATCTTCATAGATCGTGCTCATACGCGGCGCTACCCCTATATCTAATAATCGAATTATGGATATCCGTATAAATACTAAATAAATAGCGAAACGTCGCCCCATAATTGTTGCTGTTTTTAGACTGATTTGAGTACCGCTGTAGGCCTACATACAGCATTTACATACATGTACATCTTATAATTCTGTTTCGCACATAATGTGACATATGTACGCTAAATGACCATTACATATCCATCATGAAAACATCAAAGCCGTTGTTTTGGAGGATAGTGCACAAGGCAGAAGATGCTCCACAGACAGACAGACAGACAGCCAGACAGACAGACAGACAGACAGACAGACAGACAGCCAGACAGACAGACAGACAGACAGACCGACCGACGGACGGACGGACGGCCGGACCGACCGACCGACCGACAGACGGACGGACGGACGGACGGACGGACGGACGGACCGACCGACCGACCGACCGACCGACCGACAGACAGACAGGCAGACAGACAGGCAGACAGACAGACAGACAGACAGCGGATCTGCTTCCCACGGAGAGAGCATTTCCATTCATTAAATAGCCAGTTACCTGGATTTTGATTTCTAACGTATACAAAAATATACGTCAAGAGTCTGTTTATCTAAGCTACTGCATTTTTGAGGCTATGCAAGTGTGATACATCTCCCCAAACAGCTGATCGCTATGATTAATCTGTTTTTAGAACGCGCAGTCAATTAGGACCAATTAGCTGCGGATGACCTCGTGATTAAGTTATGGTCGCACTCTGGGCTTATCAGATAATCCGCTATGTTGTAGCTCAGAGAAATGTTGCTCGTTAATTACCCGTCTTACCTTTAGCTTTTAACGGCTGGCATTGACAACCGTGGTATGTAAACGTATTAATTACTTCAATTTGCTTAGAATCATGAAACAATTTGCCATGCGATATTTATAATTACCTGTGTCAGTTTGGGTTATAAATTTGTCTCGCATTCCTCAGTATAGCAAATAATCTTTCGAGTATTCAAAGATATTTAAATATGACACACTGGGTTTTGTAGTAAATAATGTTGCAAACGGCTTTCGCCTTCATTTTCTGTACTCATGGTGTTGGGTGAGGTGCCTAAACTGAGATGTATCGTGCGGTTGTAGCTGTGCTCCGTGTCTTGAAGAGCGCCCTTGGATTCAGTTAATTATGTTAACGGGCATGGAACACCGAGTATTAGGCATTTATATTAATCGTTCCATCCCGCGTCTCATATTCCTTGATACGCGAATATGTTGGATGGATAATATTATTTTATTACAAAATTATATTTGATCGATCGCGAAACAAGTTCTTACGACGTTATATTAATCGCTCTGGATATCTCATTCCTGGTGGAATCCATCGCCCTCTAAAACGTACATTACGGATTATTAATAATTTATCGCGTTTTTATGGAATTATACGTAACGAGATAAGATATATATTATTCATTTTCGCTAAAGTACATAGGTTAAGTTTGTATATAGCGTATAATTAGGATTTCTTACGCGATATAAACGTACGCCGAGTTTGAATAATATAATGAACTTACCCGTTGACAGCATGGTTGAGGCCTAAGTCCGTTCTAATCGGTCTATATTTATAGAAGCGTTCGTAATCGTTATTTATGGATCGGTTCGTAGTCGTTATTTATAGAAACGTACGCGCTCGCTATTTATAGAGCGGTTCGTACCCATTGGTGTCTCTCATTGGTCGGTGCAATCGGGTATGTAGTAATAACGTACGCTTCGTTTTCTTATACACCACTTTCACTCTGTTACTGTACCGATCAGTATATCCCTGTATACCGATGTCGTAAAAGAACGTCAGTTTAGTTCGCTTTGCTTAACTTCATCCGGTTTTTTTATACAAATTTATTTTGGCTCGATCGCGAAACGAGTAATTCCAACTCTCGAGACCTCATTCCTGATGGAGAGGGAGAGAGAATTCAAATGCCAAGGGCACGCTCGTAACGGCTCCAGCGGGGCTCGAACTCCGGACCTGAAGCGAACGCTGCGCTATCACGACTTCCTGTCGTACGGAGGTGGCGACCCATGATTGCGAGCTGGATTTGGTCACCATCAAGGGGAACGTAACCGGAGCTCAGTACATCCGTGACGTCCTACAGCCAGTCGTTGTCCCGCGACAACCATCCACTCGCTACACGACCTCGGTACATGGACGACAGCGCCAGGCCTCACATACCGTAGTGGATTTCATGAGGGCCGATGCAGTGAAAACTCTACCCCGGCCAGCGGTAAGCCCAGATCTGAATCCGTGTGTGGGCGGAGAATGTAGGTACGGAACACCCCAGTACAGACCAGTTGGAAGCGGCTCTGCGCGGTGAATGGATGTTATTGACCCGAGAACAGATCCGACTGGAAGCATGAGACGTAGGGTGGAGAGTGTCATCCGGGTACGTGGCGGGGCAACCAGGTACCGATTATTCTGACGTACTCTAGTGTCTTCGAAGAACATTTTTATGTGACGATGTTAACGCTCCGGATATGTAATGGTCATTTAGCGTACATATATCGCATTATGCGCGAATTTTAAGATGTACATTATCTGATAAGCCCAGACATAACTTAATCGTGAGGTCATCCAAAATGGACACCACATAGAGACGCTGTTACTAGATCGTTCGAGATGGACATACGCCTTCGTACACGGAGCTCGGTAGTTGCGCGATACGTCATCAATAGACTCTATACTAAAAATATACGCGCACGCGCGTGACCTACTTTATATTACCTTATATGCAAATGAGTTACTATAAAGCGTATTCAAAATGGCGCCCGTTTGTTTACATCCAAAGAGACGACTTTACTAAAAAAGCAAAGAGCTCGGTAGTTGCGCGATACGTCATCAGGTGGCTTTATACTAAAAATAAACGCGCACGCGCGTGACCTACTTTATATTACCTTATATGCAAATGAGTTACTATAAAGCGTATTCAAAATGGCGCCCGTTTGTTTACATCCAAAGAGCTGACCATACTACGTCCGAATACGGACCGCGAAGGACGGTTGTTCGAATCTAGCTAGTTAAATAATGGTACTGATTTGCCTGGCACCGGACAGCAATGATAGGAGTAGCCTATTAACCTGGCGCCGGACAGCAAGGATATAATGTTCCTATCAGCCTGGCGCCGGACAGCAAGGATATAATGTTCATATCAGCCTGGTGCCGGACAGCAAGGATAGAATGTTCCTATCAGCCTGGCGCCGAACAGCAAGGATAGAATGTTCCTATCAGCCTGGTGCCGGACAGCAAGGATAGAATGTTCCTATCAGCCTTGCGCCGGACAGCAAGGGTAGAATGTTCCTATCAGCCTGGTGCCGGACAGCAAGGATAGAATGTTCCTATCAGCCTGGTGCCGGACAGCAAGGATAGAATGTTCCTATCAGCCTTGCGCCGGACAGCAAGGGTAGAATGTTCCTATCAGCCTGGTGCCGGACAGCAAGGATAGAATGTTCCTATCAGCCGGACAGCAAGGATAGAATGTTCCTATCAGCCTGGCGCCGGACAGCAAGGATAGAATGTTCCTATCAGCCTGGTGCCGGACAGCAAGGATAGAATGTTCCTATCAGCCGGACAGCAAGGATAGAATATTCCTATCAGCCTGGCGCCGGACAGCAAGGATAGAATGTTCCTATCAGCCTGGTGCCGGACAGCAAGGATAGAATGTTCCTATCAGCCTGGTGCCGGACAGCAAGGATAGAATGTTCCTATCAGCCTTGCGCCGGACAGCAAGGGTAGAATGTTCCTATCAGCCTGGTGCCGGACAGCAAGGATAGAATGTTCCTATCAGCCGGACAGCAAGGATAGAATGTTCCTATCAGCCTGGCGCCGGACAGCAAGGATAGAATGTTCCTATCAGCCTGGCATCGGAAAGCAAGGATATAATGTTCCTATCAGCCTGGTGCCGGACAGCAAGGATAGGAGTTGGGCAGTACTGCTCTATATTAATGGTATCTTATGAGTGAGACTTGTTGTGCCATTTATACATAATATAATCATAGTTTAGTGTAGTCCTCCGATGTCGAAAAGTAGCCTGAAATGACAAACACATTTAAAAAGTTACTATCATACAAAATAACTTGAAAACATTATGTCATGCTTGACAAAACGGTTACACCCGTCCAAATAATATTATATTTAACTGAGTTATTTCATGGTCTACGTTGTATAGACAGACCTACTTGGGTATTTATGACTAGCCGTATTCGATCAACCGGCGAGCTACACGCTACAGCAATATAGTTGATAATATATGTATGTGTTTAGGAAGTTTGGAAGCTTATCGTTGTACGGTCACGGTTTGTTCACTTCGAAAGTTGATGAAAATGATTCACTGTTGACGGGATATATCTGGCTGTAAGTCTATTTCAATGTTTTCCTCATTTTTAGAGAGATGTTTAGAAGACGAAATTTAAAATACATCTTGGAGAGGAATTAATACAAGTTTTCTGAAAACTTGTTTTCCAATCCAAACCATTCACAATTTATGTAATTTGTAACATTTTTTTGTGTTATACATGCAAATTTATTGGAATAAATACTGTTTAAACCAAAATACATCTTAAAACACACTTCTATTTATAGTTTTAATTATTAAATAGTCTAGCTATATATATATAGAGGCAAACAATTACCTAGTTCATAAATAATATAGGTAGTATCGCTTAATTATGTTTATACCGGTTTTTCCGAAGTCTCTGTTGAGTGTGTTTTACGTTTATTTATCGTCGCTACCGGTTGCCCATATGAGCGACGCCTTCTGAAGAGATTACATGTAGTCATTTTAGATTCGTTTGGAGGATAGTGCAATGATACAGACAGTGACCCATTCCAGAGTCTCCTCTGGTTCTTTTATGTGCACGGTGTAGAGCACCGACACGAGACCTCGGTTTAAAGTCCTATCTGAAAGACTGTTAATTTTATTAGGGTCAGACGGTGGATCGAACCTGCGATCCCTTGATTACCAGTCCAGCGTGTTACCACTGGACTACAGATCCGTCTGTCCCTGTTGAGAGCGAATCTACAAGCTTTACATATGTGATTGGGGAATACCCTCATTTACAACTCGGTGCTGTGGTTTCAAGCCGGGATGATACCCTCTTATGGTCACCGACATTCTGCAACCCGGCTCGATAGCTTTCTCGTGCACATGCATGTGTTCAGAAGTCGTGATATCGCAGTAGTAGCACGTTCGCTTCAGATGTGAGATGCCCCGAGTTCGCTCCCATATGTATTGCAGTCCACATTGCCTCTTCTCTCTACCTCATGGCGATGGGTTCCATCAGGAATGAGGTCTCGAGAGCGATTAAACTAATGTTGTAAGAACTTATTTCGCAATCGAGCTAAAATATATTTGTATAAACTAATGTGATGAATGTATTCGATATCCATGGTGGGTTTCGAAGCAACAGCGAAATAATTTAGGACTTCGAGATTAACACCGCACCAACAAGAGTGATTAATATAAGTTATTACATGTTGTTTCGCAATCGTAAAATAAATGAAGTTTATACGTTTAAGTGTTCGACATTAACGCAATGCTCTCGTCTCATAATGTGCACCTTAAGGACAATGACAGACAGACAGACAGACAGACAGACAGACAGACAGACAGACAGACAGACAGACAGACAGACAGACAGACAGACAGACAGACAGACAGACAGACAGACAGACAGACAGACAGACAGACAGACAGACAGACAGACAGACAGACAGACAGACAGACAGACAGACAGACAGACAGACAGACAGACAGACAGACAGACAGACAGACAGACAGACAGACAGACAGACAGACAGACAGACAGACAGACAGACAGACAGACAGACAGACAGACAGACAGACAGACAGACAGCGTTCTATAAAGTCAACACGCATGGCACGTGTACTATATTAGAACAGCGTGGTATCAATTGCCCGTCATACTCAAATACCCAGACTGACGGATTAAATGTTTAATTTTAACAATAACAAGACTACACTTCATCTACCTCTGCACCGCTTATTTAAATGTGTCATTGATTACCATAGGCATATTACGGATCTGTAATCCAGTGGTAACACTCTGGACTGATAATCCAGGGATCGCAGGTTCAATCCCCCGCCTGACCCTAATAAAATGAACAGTCTTTCAGATGAGACGTTAAACCGAGGTCTCGTGTCGGTGTTGTACACTGTGCACATAAATGAACCAGAGGAGACTCTGGAATTGGTCTCTGTCTGTATCATTGCACTATCCTCCAAAAATCTAAAATGACTAATCTCTTCAGGGGGTGTCGCTCATATGGGCAACCGGTAGCGACGATAAATAAACGTAAAACACACACACACGTGTACAGGGCATCACAAAATGCACGATTAATAATCAGAGTTGCTGACTTACACAGTGTTCAAGGACAATACCCGATTTAACCCGATGTTCGTGGTTTAAAGATTAAACTTTATTTATTTTACAACGATTGCCAAGCAAGTTCTAACAACGTATATTAAAGCAGAATTACATCGTATGAAATAAAAGATATTTGAAAAATTCAAATTGTACGTATGTGTAGCAATGCTGCTACACATTCTAACATTATACTTTGTACATGTATATACTTATGTTCAATTGGTTAACAATGTGTTTTGCGATAAAACAAATTCGAAACCGAAAGTAGGACTTTCCGAGTCGATCGGTCACGTATTTGTTTACAACCAGAACGCAACGGATGGATGGATGGATGGATGGATGGATCACAATATATACATAATATTTCTACATCCTCTGTTGTTTCACGCATGCGCACTGTGTGTGTTTATATTTTGTGTGTTGATAAACAAATTCGCGTATACGACGGTTTATATTTATTGGAATTTTATCGTTTCTGAGCGACTATTTCGATTTTTGTAAACACACACACATTCGTATTTATATTTTACCCAAAACATCATTTATTACGATGTAATGCTGCTTTAATAACTCTCGTTGGCGCGGATGAAAGCGTAAATGTGGTCATTCGTGTGGGAGGAAACCGGAGTACCCGGAGAAAACCCACCTGTGCGATATGGTGACCACCGTACTATCTCACATACTTCCCGGACCGATGATCGAACCCGGGTTGCATTGGTGAGAAGCGAGCGCGCTAATCGGACAGCCGATTTTCGCGGTGTCAGTATACATACGGTGCGAAATAAACACCATTATTTTATTTTTTCAGCGCACGATGAGGTCGTCAACAAATATTGCGGTGCTCTTCTTCCTGGTAAGATACTTCATATAAAAAAATATTCAGCAAAAAGCACTGTCACCAGGCTTCTTGTTATTAAATTAAATATTGGCTCAAATGCGATGTTAAGAAATAGAAATTTGAATTTGAAAATGCATTGTTAATTAATGAATCTCTAGAACATTATAGTAGTGATTGAGCCCAATATCGACCGTAAGGAATACACAGAATAGTGCAGTCGATGCGGCTCCGGAGTTCGAGCCCCGCTGGAGCCGTTATGGTTGTGCCCTTAGGCAAGGCATTTAAATTCCACGTTGCATCTTCTCTCTCAGTAGTACATGCGTCTCTTTGTATGTTGTGTATACGTCATCACTTGTTGTGTATACGTCATCACTATAGAGCCTATTGATGATATATCGCGCAACTACCGATCTCTTTACTTGTTGCGTATACGTCACCACCACCACTACCGAGCTCTTTGGGTGAAGTTGGTAAACGCGTCACTATTGATGACGTAGCGCTCAACTACCGAGCTCTTTGCTTGTTTGGTATACGCGTCACTATATAGCCTATTGGTAATAGCTTTATAAATAGCGATCTCGTACCATTCTATAAATATAGACTACGAACCTATCCATAAATAACTATTACGAACGCTTCTATATAAATATAGTCCGTTTACGTTTACCTCAATCATCTTCACGAACTTCAACGAATATACGGGTAATTATATTATTCAAACTAGGCGTACGTTTTTATCGAGTAAGAAATACTAATTATACGCTATATACAAACTTAACCTATGTACGAAAATGAATAATATATATCTTACATCGTTACGTATAATTCCATAAAACCGCGATATATTATTAATAATCCGTAATGTACGTTTTAGAAGGGCATAGGAGCACAGCTACAACCTCACCCAACAACATCAGTACAGAAAATGAAGGCCGTTTGCAACAGTATTTACTGCAAAATACGTCATTAGTGTCATGGGTGGCTATCTCCGAATATATCCTATCATTTCGTATGACGCACGTTAATTCTCTGCTCGATACATCGGAATGGCTCCAATAATGAATGAGAGGTATGAGGTTATATGTTAGTCAGTTGACCCTAAATAACCTTATCTGGGAATGCGAGAAAAATCACCAGCGCAGTAGGTACACAAAATTAAAACAGCATGGAACCAAACACTGACACATTCATACAGGTAATTATAAATATGCTTCTAAGGTAATTAATACGTTTACATACCGATGTTGTTAATGCCAACCGTTAAAAGCTAAAGGTATGACCAACAACATTTCTCCTAACGCATTAACCGATAAGCCTTGAGAGCGTACATAACTTAATCCTCAGTTAATTGGTCTTAATTGATGCGATGTAGCTGCTTGTATAGCCTCAATGAGAACGAAATATTTATTTCTGTCTGCTTATCAATTCGAAGGTATTGTACATGGAACATTATTAAACTCGTTTCCAGTTTGATTTATTTGACATCTTGCCACGCGTACATTTTGAATCGCAAACCCCACGCTGTATCTCCGCGTGAGAGTTCGCTCAATTAGTTTTATAATTAACGGCAAATATAAACATTAGCATAAATTGGGAAAATAAGCGCTGTAACGATTCATTATAGCAAGAATATTTAAAACATGTAAACATAACGTCATATCATATTTACAATCAGACTATTCATAGTGTATATATAGATATACGCCCATATCTATTGTCTGTCTGTCTGTCTGTATGTCCGTCCGTCTGTCTGTGTCTGTCTGTCTGTCTGTCCACCTATATGAACCTTTTATTCTAAAAAATCATGCGCAACTTATCAATATATCTGATAGGAACTAAAAATGTCGTAGCTCCCATCTAATTTATACGCATATAGGATTAATTGCAACAGGAATAGCAGACGGAATGTCTGGAAAATGCAATGTCAAAATAGATATTTCTAACTATCTCTAATCGAACATATCGCTCGTTTAGTATTCGTTCCAATGACAAACAAACGTCAACTCAGGAGCGCGGATGACAGTTATATGAAATCTTAATTTCACTTTTGAAAGCGTGTATGCCATACATTTTTAAACATTGTTTAATGATTCAATGTTGTGTTCGAACTTCGAATGTATGTAGTAAAACGAATGGGGTTGTCTCCCTTTCACCATAAAGCGGTGTTTACGTATTTCGTATATGTTAGAAGATCTACTCTCAAATACTATTAAGTATAACTATAATATGTATGTAGTTCATTAGTACATGTATATTTACCACCGTGAGGGATTGTAACATAGGGCTGTCCGATTAACGCATTGGATAGCATTTCGTTAGTGTTGGACTAAGAGAATTAACTCGTAAACGTTCCTATCTGCAACATAAAAAAGGGTTATTTCCCTTTACTGCATAGCTGTAATGACCGCATTTATGTCGTTATCTTAACAGTTTGTAGACCATTCTGTTCGTCTCTCCTATTGTATCGATGTTATTTAATTAGTTTATACAAATTTATTTTAGCTCGATCAGGAATGACTGCATGTATACTTTCATTCCCACCAGTGAGAGTGATTCATATAAGTTGTTAAAGCTTCTTTTCCCAATTGGGTTTTCAGATCCAAGCAGGTGGATTTTCTCAGGGATACTCTCGTTTCTCCTTTCCAAAATGAATGATTCCATAAATGCTTTCATCCGCAACAACGAGGGTGATTAATATAGTTGTTAAAGCTGCTTTCACAGTCATGTGGAGCTAAAAGACTTGTCCTACGAATCTGACGTCATCAATTGTTCTACTCTGCGTTAGAGCGTAGACATCCGTATAAATCGACGTAGCTCGGTGAGACCGACACGACCATATCTTTCATTTATTTATACGACCAGTACTTTTCGAGAAATAGCGGTTTAAAGATTTGATATATTCTTAAAGTCCCAATTATGAAAATAATAAAATAATATTTAAACGTAACTATAAGTTAGTTCTAATATACGCGTATCGACGTCACGAGTCCGACGCTACCCTTCATTTTGATCTTTCGATATATCTATAATACTGATTATCTCCCTTTAATCGTAACTAAGTTTGAAGAAAAATGAACTTTCGAGGAAACTGGCCTTGTTTGGTATCGGCGGAAAGATCTCGAAGAGACAATGACGAATCCGCGTCTCAATTAATGGTCCGACCTCATACCGGAAGTAGTGATCCGAAAAACCGGAAATACCGATATAAATTCGCTATATAAGCTTTATAATAGGACCTATCTATCCGGGGGTTTCGATAAACGATTATACGTTCCTAGCCTACGATTTTCAAAATGGAGGATAAAAATGGCGGGAAAACACTATCTCGCTTATTAACGGTCCATTCGAATCGGTGTGTGCCATTTCTGTCCGTACCTACCATTAATTCTAATTACGTAGCTAATGTCCGTACACACTCCCTCTACACATTCTCGTTATACCGATTATATTTATTATCTTCATTTCGATCTTAAGATGTTGATATTATATAATTCGTATAGGTACCTAAATATCCTTACACTTTGGCATCCGATACTTAAGTCGCTGACCGTTTCCGGAATATTGCATCAGTCAGTCGTTGGCGTAACGAAATCATGTCCAGACACGTATAGACCTATCCTATAAATGACCTAAGGTACTATAAATAGAAAACTAGTTGGAACGGGCTATTTATATTCATCCGATCAGAACGTATTGCTATAAATAACAATGACATACGTTACTATAAATAGACAACTAGTTAGATCCGGTATTGCTATTTTTATTTATCCGAGGAGAGCGTATTGCTATAAATAACAATTAACTACGTTACTATAAATAGAAAACTAGTTAGAACCGGTATTGCTATTTTTATTTATCCAATGACGTTATAACCGACCAATCAGAACCTACAATATATATCCACTATCTCACCATATTTACATACATTACTACAATAACTACACACTGTCTCACCATATCTAAATACATTTCTACAAGATATACACGCTATCACACCATATCTACGTACATTACTACAAGATATTCACACTATCTCACCATATCTACGTACATTACTACAAGATATACACACTATCTCACTATATATACGCACATTACTACAAGATATACACGCTGTCTCACCAAATATACGTACATTACTACAATATATACACACTATATCACCATATCTGTATATATTACAACAATATATATCCACTAGCTCACCATATCTACATACATTTCTACAAGATATACACACTATCTCACCATATATACGTACATTGCTACTAAATATACACACTTTCTCACCAAATCTACATACATTACTATAAGATATATCCACTATCTCACAATATTTACGTACATTACTACAAGATATACACACTATGGCACCATATCTACAAACATTGCTACAAGATCTACGCACTATATCACCATATCTGCGTACATTACTACAATATATACACGCTGTCTCACCATATCTACGTACATTCCTACAAGATATATCCACTATCTCACCATATTTACATACATTACTACAATAACTACACACTGTCTCACCATATCTAAATACATTTCTACAAGATATACGCGCTATCTCACCATATCTACATACATTACTACAAGATATTCACACTATCTCACCATATATACGTACATTACTACAAGATATACACACTATCTCACTATATATACGCACATTACTACAAGAAATACACGCTGTCTCACCAAATCTACATACATTACTACAATATATACACACTATATCACCATATCTGCATATATTACAACAATATATATCCACTAGCTCACCATAGCTACATACATTTCTACAAGATATACACACTATCTCACCATATATACATACATTGCTACTAAATATACACACTTTCTCACCAAATCTACATTCATTACTACAAGATATATCCACTAGCTCACAATATCTACGTACATTACTACAAGATATACACACTATGGCACCATATCTACAAACATTGCTACAAGATCTACACACTATATCACCATATCTACATACATTCCTACAAGATATATCCACTATCACACCATATCTACATTCATTACTACAAGATCTACACAGAATATCACCATATCTAAGTACATTCCTACAAGATATATCCACTATCTAACCATATTTACATACATTACTACAATAACTACGCGCTGTCTCAACATATCTAAATACATTACTACAAGATCTCCACACTATTTCACCATATTTACATACATTACTACAATAACTACACGCTGTCTCACCATATCTACATAAATTACTACAAGATCTACACACTATATCACCATATCTACATATATTACAACAATATATATATCCACTATCTCACCATATTTACATTCATTACTACAAGATCTACACACTATATCAACATATCTACATACATTCCTACAAGATATATCCACTATCTCAACATATTTACATACATTACTACAAGATATACACACTATCTTACCATATCTACATTCATTACTACAAGATCTACACATTATTTCACCATATCTACGTTCATTACTACAATATATACACGCTGTCTCACCATATCTAAATACATTACTACAAGATCTCCACACTATTTCATCATATCTACATACATTCCTACAAGATCTACACACTATTTCACCATATCTACATACATTAATACAATATATACACACTATCTCACCATATCTACATATATTACAACAATATATATCCACTATCTCACCATATCTACATTTATTACTACAAGATCTACACACTATTTCATCATATATACATTCATTAATACAAGATCTACACGCTATATCACCATATCTACATACATTCCTACAAGATATATCCACTATATCACCATATATACATACATTGCTACTAAATGTACACACTATCTCACCATATCTACATTCATTACTACAAGATCTAAACACTATATCACCATATCTACATACATTCCTACAAGAAATATCCACTATCTCACCATATTTACATATATTACTACAATAACTACACGCTGTCTCACCATATCTGCATACATTTCTACAAGATAAACGCACTATCTCATCATATCTACATTCATTATTGCAAGATATACGCACTATCTCATCATATCTACGTACATTACTACAAGATATAAACACTATCTCACCAAATATACGTACATTACTACAAGATATACACGCTGTCTCACCATATCTAAATACATTACTACAATATATACACGTTATATCACCATATCTGCATATATCACAACAATATATATCCACTATCTCACCATATCTACATACATTTCTACAAGATATACACACTATATCACCATATATACATACATTGCTACTAAATTTACACACTAGCTCACCATATTTACATTCATTACTACAAGATCTACACACTATATCACCATAATTACATTCATTACTACAAGATATATCCACTAGCTCACCATATTTACATACATTACTACACTAACTACACACTGTCTCACCATATCTACATACATTTCTACAAGATCTGCACACTATCTCAACATATCTACATACATTACTACAATATATACACACTATCTCACCATATCTACGTACATTACTACAAGATATACACACTATCTCACTATATATATATATATACGCACATTACTACAAGATATACAAGCTGTCTCACCATATCTACATACACACACTATATCACCATATCTGCATATATTACAACACTATATATCCACTATCTCACCATATCTACATACATTTCTACAAGATATACACACTATCGCACCATATATACATACATTGATACTAAATATACACACGTTCTCACCAAATCTACATACATTACTACAAGATATATCCACTATCTCACTATATATACGCACATTACTATAAGATATACACGCTGTCTCACCATATATACATACCTTACTACAATATATATACACACTATATCAACATATCTGAATATATTACAACAATATATATCCACTATCTCACCATATCTACATACATTTCTACAAGATATACACACTATCTCACCATATATACATACATTGCTACTAAATATACACACTTTCTCACCAAATCTACATACATTACTACAAGATATATTCACTATCTCACAATATATACATACATTACTACAAGATATACACACTATGTCACCATATCTACAGACATTGCTACAAGATCTACACACTATATCACCATATCTACATACATTCCTACAAGATATACACACTATCTCACAATATCTACATACATTACTACAAGATATACGCACTATCTCACCATATCTACGAGCATTACTACAAGATATACACACTATCTCACCATATATACACACATTACCACAAGATATACACGCTGTCTCACCATATCTACATACATTACTACAATATATACACACTATATCACCATATCTGCATATATTACAACAATATATATCCACTATCTCACCATATCTACGTGCATTTCTACAAGACATACACACTATCTCACCATATATACATACATTACTACAAGATCTACGCACTATAGCACCATATATACGTACATTATTACAAGATATATCAACTATCTCACCATATTTACATACATTACTACAAGACATACACAGTATCTCATTATATCTAAATACATTATTACAAGATATACACACTGTCTCACCATATCTACATACATTAATACAATATATACACACTATATCACCATATCTGCATATATCACAACAATATATATCCACTATCTCACCATAACTACATACATTTCTACAAGATATACACACTATCACACCATATCAATGTATATTACTACAATAACTACACACTGTCTCACCATATCTACATACATTACTACAAGATATACACACTATCTCACCATATCTACATACATTACTACAAGAAATTATTCACTATATCACCATATATACGTTCATTACTACAAGATCTAAACACTATCGCACCATATATACATTCATTACTACAAGATATACACACTATATCACCATATCTACATATATTACTACAAGATATACACACTATAGCACCATATCTACATAAATCCCGCATCTTCCAACACAAAACATGGATCTTACCATAACATTAGGTCGTCAGAACATGTATTACACCGTAGCGTTTCAGTTTTTGTATCTAAGGTTTCAATTTTTTGACAGTAACGTTTCAATTTCTGACACGAGCGTTTCAGTTTCTGACACTAGCGTTTCAGTTTCTGACACTAGCGTTTCAGTTTTTACCCGTTAACACGTAATTCTCCATAGAGTCCGTTTCAGTTTTTGACACTAGCGTTTCGGTTTCTGACACAAGCGTTTCAATTTCTGACACAAGCGTTCCAGTTTTTGTCATTGTTATTTCAGTTTTTGAATCCGTCGTTTCGATATGCGAAGCTACAAGCCCATGTTTGTGTCGTTAATCTGATAAAAAAATTAAACGCGTTTTTTTATATATGATATGGTATGGTGATATAGTGAATAATTTCTTGTAGTAATGTATGTAGATATGGTGAGATAGTGTGTATATCTTGTAGTAATGTACGTAGATATGGTGAGATAGTGTGTATATATTGTAGTAATGGATCTTGTAGTAATGTATTTAGATATGGTGAGACAGCGTGTATATATTGTAGTAATGAACGTAGATATGGTGAAATAATGTGTAGATCTTGTAGTAATGAATGTAGATATGGTAAGATAGTGTGTATATCTTGTAGTAATGTATGTAAATATGTTGAGATAGTGGATATATCTTGTAGTAATGTACGTAGATATGGTGAGACAGTGTGTAGTTATTGTAGTAATGTATGTAAATATGGTGAGTTAGTGGATATATCTTGTAGGAATGTATGTAGATATGTTGATATAGTGTGTAGATCTTGTAGTAATGAATGTAAATATGGTGAGATAGTGGATATATATTGTTGTAATATATGTAGATATGGTGATATAGTGTGTAGATCTTGTAGTAATTTATGTAGATATGGTGAGACAGCGTGTAGTTATTGTAGTAATGTATGTAAATATGGTGAAATAGTGTGGAGATCTTGTAGTAATGTATTTAGATATGTTGAGACAGCGCGTAGTTATTGTAGTAATGTATGTAAATATGGTTAGATAGTGGATATATCTTGTAGGAATGTACTTAGATATGGTGATATAGTGTGTATATCTTGTAGTAATGAATGTAGATATGGTGTGATAGTGGATATATCTTGTAGGAATGTATGTAGATATGGTGATATAGTGTGTAGATCTTGTAGCAATGTTTGTAGATATGGTGCCATAGTGTGTATATCTTGTAGTAATGTACGTAGATATTGTGAGCTAGTGGATATATCTTGTAGTAATGAATGTAGATTTGGTGAGAAAGTGTGTATATTTAGTAGCAATGTATGTATATATGGTGAGATAGTGTGTATATCTTGTAGAAATGTATGTAGCTATGGTGAGCTAGTGGATATATATTGTTGTAATATATGCAGATATGGTGATATAGTGTGTATATATTGTAGTAATGTATGTAGATTTGGTGAGACAGCGTGTATATCTTGTAGTAATGTGCGTATATATAGTGAGATAGTGTGTATATCTTGTAGTAATGTACGTAGATATGGTGAGATAGTGTGACTATCTTGTAGTAATGTATGTAGATATGGTGAGATAGCGCGTATATCTTGTAGACATGTATTTAGATATGGTGAGACAGTGTGTAGTTATTGTAGTAATGTATGTAAATATGGTGAGATAGTGGATATATCTTGTAGGAATGTACGTAGATATGGTGAGACAGCGTGTATATATTGTAGTAATGTACGTAGATATGGTGATATAGTGTGTAGATCTTGTAGCAATGTTTGTAGATATGGTGCCATAGTGTGTATATCTTGTAGTAATGTACGTAAATATTGTGAGATAGTGGATATATCTTGTAGTAATGTATGTAGATTTGGTGAGAAAGTGTGTATATTTAGTAGCAATGTACGTATATATGGTGAGATAGTGTGTATATCTTGTAGAAATGTATGTAGATATGGTGAGCTAGTGGATATATATTGTTGTAATATATACAGATATGGTGATATAGTGTGTATATATTGTAGTAATGTACGTATATTTGGTGAGACAGCGTGTATATCTTGTAGTAATGTGCGTATATATAGTGAGATAGTGTGTATATCTTGTAGTAATGTACGTAGATATGGTGAGATAGTGTGAATATCTTGTAGTAATGTATGTAGATATGGTGTGATAGCGTGTATATCTTGTAGAACTGTATTTAGATATGGTGAGACAGTGTGTAGTTATTGTAGTAATGTATGTAAATATGGTGAGATAGTGGATATATATTGTAGGTTCTGATTGG
>CM026403.1:39251258-39373280 GCA_014843695.1 Archivesica marissinica
CAGACAGACAGACACAGACAGACGGACGGACATACAGACATACAGACAGACAGACAGACAGACAGACAGACAGACAGACAGACAGACAATAGATATGGGCGTATATCTATATATACACTATGAATAGTCTGATTGTAAATATGATATGACGTTATGTTTACATGTTTTAAATATTCTTGCTATAATGAATCGTTACAGCGCTTATTTTCCCAATTTATGCTAATGTTTATATTTGCCGTTAATTATAAAACTAATTGAGCGAACTCTTACGCGGAGATACAGCGTGGGGTTTGCGATTCAAAATGTACGCGTGGCAAGATGTCAAATAAATCAAACTGGAAACGAGTTTAATAATGTTCCATGTAAAATACCTTCGAATTGATAAGCAGACAGAAATAAATATTTCGTTCTCATTGAGGCTATACAAGCAGCTACATCGCATCAATTAAGACCAATTAACTGAGGATTAAGTTATGTACGCTCTCAAGGCTTATCGGTTAATGCGTTAGGAGAAATGTTGTTGGTCATACCTTTAGCTTTTAACGGTTGGCATTAACAACATCGGTATGTAAACGTATTAATTACCTTAGAAGCATATTTATAATTACCTGTATGAATGTGTCAGTGTTTGGTTCCATGCTGTTTTAATTTTGTGTACCTACTGCGCTGGTGATTTTTCTCGCATTCCCAGATAAGGTTATTTAGGGTCAACTGACTAACATATAACCTCATACCTCTCATTCATTATTGGAGCCATTCCGATGTATTGAGCAGAGAATTAACGTGCGTCATACGAAATGATAGGATATATTCGGAGATAGCCACCCATGACACTAATGACGTATTTTGCAGTAAATGCTGTTGCAAACGGCCTTCATTTTCTGTACTGATGTTGTTGGGTGAGGTTGTAGCTGTGCTCCGTGTCTTGAAGATGGGCATGGAACACCGAGTATTAGACATTTATATTAATCGTTGTATCACTCTATACGATAAAATACGTGTTTCATATACGCTATGGCTATGTCTAGTGACATGCCCTTCTAAAACGTACATTACGGATTATTAATAATATATCGAGTTTTTATGGAATTATACGTAACGATGTAAGATATATATTATTCATTTTCGTACATAGGTTAAGTTTGTATATAGCGTATAATTAGTATTTCTTACTCGATAAAAACGTACGCCTAGTTTGAATAATATAATTACCCGTATATTCGTTGAAGTTCGTGAAGATGATTGAGGTAAACGTAAACGGACTATATTTATATAGAAGCGTTCGTAATAGTTATTTATGGATAGGTTCGTAGTCTATATTTATAGAATGGTACGAGATCGCTATTTATAAAGCTATTACCAATAGGCTATATAGTGACGCGTATACCAAACAAGCAAAGAGCTCGGTAGTTGAGCGCTACGTCATCAATAGTGACGCGTTTACCAACTTCACCCAAAGAGCTCGGTAGTGGTGGTGGTGACGTATACGCAACAAGTAAAGAGATCGGTAGTTGCGCGATATATCATCAATAGGCTCTATAGTGATGACGTATACACAACAAGTGATGACGTATACACAACATACAAAGAGACGCATGTACTTCTCTCCTTCATGGCGATGGATTCCGTCAGGAATGAGGTCTCGAGAGTGATTAATATTAGTTGAAATAACTTGTTTCGCAATCGAGCTCAAATAAATGTGTATAAACTAAATAACATATTTTATTTCTCACTGCTTTAATTATAGTTCCTTATATTTCCTAGAAACATTCTGAGCTGTAATGTGTATATCTTGATTGGCATATATTTCTTATTTACAGAGGGCGCTTGCAGTACTTACAGATGTTCAAGCTATTGATCAACATGGTACGATTAGGCTTATATTAGTATTATATTATTATGAGTTGGAAGTCTTAACAATATTAATAAATATTATAAGTATGTTATTTGGTTTGTTGACAGGAGATAGGAATATATAGTCATTGCTGATACTATATACTTATATACCATGTCAACAAAACAAATACATGTAACTATTTTATTACGCTGAAAAACAAGGGTTTTCAGCCACTTTGTTGTGTATGGATTTTCATCGATTTATCATTTTCACCTGTCGTCTCTCTCAGTTGAGTAATTTCAATAATGTGTGATTTTTACTTTGACACCGACAAGTCCAGATTTGGATCCAATAAATGTTCATTAGATTTTCATCGTGTATTTCGCTGGGTTTTTTTTATCTTTTTTTTTAAATTTATTTTTCCTTTTATAGCATACACAACACAATTGTCACATGCTAACACTATACATAGTACTTAATGAACATATAATTATAATTCTTATCTATTTAATATGACTTTGTGCTGACGGTTACAAATATTTCCTATTTCAAAATTCTTGCATCTGATTCATGGATGCCATAAAAGGTGTCCGTCTTAAATGTGACACTCCCATGCTTGACGGATAAATTGTTAAGGTATATAAACATTCATGAAAAGGGGTTTTAGAATACATGAACAATGTTTAAAAAGATAACGTTATTAAAACTCCCAATGATCATAATGTCCCCAATTTAGCACTTAAAGTTCAAATTTCGCGTATTTCCCTGTTAAGAAATTAAACATATTTATAGTTGTAAAATGTAGAAAAAATTACCTAGGCTCCATATTTATTACGGTGTCTTGTACGGGTTCATTGCGCATCATTCACCAACCGTATGCGCAGCTTCCTGTTTTATTTTTAAATCGCGAGGCACACGAAATGTATGTATTTTAAGGTTTGCATACACTGGCTACCGGAGCCATCACAATAAATATACTACAAAGTTATCCAATCAACATACGAGTAGCTAATATAGTTTATGTATCAGTAGTCCTACCCAGTGTTCTGGTTAGTATTTCGGTAGTTTAACGTCGCGCCAACAACGTAGGTCATATGGAGACTATGCAGTATTACAGGCATGGACGGGCACACGGATAGAGCCACCGACCTACCACAAGTCTAAGAGAATTCGACAACCTGTGTGATTCGAACCTACTGCGGTGAGGTGCACGTTATTTGAAGTCAGCTACCCTAAATACTCGGCCACGACGATGCCCATTCTGATTAGTATGTGTATATTAGCAAGTGGTTTGTATACGAATAACGTCCGAACCTAGGTCTGAAGTTCTATTGAGTAACTGCTAAGAACTTATATATGTGCTTGTATCCTTGGAGGTTGTAAAACAACACATAAATTGCCTATGTAATACATAGTAAAAAGTAAAAACATACGGTCTGTTCTTTTATATTTCCAATCTTTCATTTCTTCTGATACCACATCCACTGTGAAAAGGTATTCAAATCAGTCTGAAACACATCAAGAATATTTCACATTTTAAGTTTGAAATAGCCAGTGCTCACGTGTGAATAACGTCACTGTGTTTACACACTGTATTCCTCCGCCAAATAATACTGTATACCAACATTCACCTTGCAATGGCCTGAATTCTTATACCACATCTGTTCTACACATCAACTAGTCTGAAGTCTTCTCAAGTCATATAATTTCTCAAAAAACACAAAAACTATACACTGCCATTTTTACCAAAAAGAAAAATTTACTATATTAGTTATTGGGACTACATTCGAGTGGACCGCGGATGCATGTCTGCCTATTTACGTATATACAACCTATAAGTCATACTCTTTTACCATTTAATATGTAGGAGGCATGAGCTGCTTACTTAATTCAACAACGCAGATTATGACAGCGACATTGGCTATCTATAAAAACAGCGTGCCCTTGACGAAGACATATTTCACAAAACCTTCCGAGTTGGGTTACGTGTACTCGAACAGCGAGTGTGAATGGACTGGTACTGGGATGCCGGAAGATCCGTTTACAATAAGCCTGAATATCGCAAGTGATACCAATCAACGGACCGGAAATAAAGACAATTGCGGAATGGTGATACTGAATGTAAGCGATTGTATACATTGTTTCCGTTCGTTCCCTACAACGTTTGCGCGAATAATGCAGTCTTCAACATTGAACGTGCTTAAAGAGTGTGGAGACGTAAGGAACGTTGGAAAGTAAACAGTGCGGAGAGGTAAAGACAGTGGGAAAGTAAACAATGCGGGGACGTAAAGAGAGTGGGGAAAGTAATCAGTGCGGGGACGACAAGAGAGTGGGAAAGTAAACAGTGCGGGGACGACAAGAGAGTGGGAAAGTAAACAGTGCGGGGACGACAAGAGAGTGGGATAGTAAACAGTGCGGGGACGTAAAGAGAGTGGGAAACTAAACAGTGCGGGGACGTAAAGAGAGTGGGATAGTAAACAGTGCGGGGACGTAAAGAGAGTGGAAGTAAACAGTGCGGGGACGTAAAGAGAGTGGGAAAGTAACAATGCGGGGAGTAAAGAGAGTGGGAAAGTAAACAGTGCGGGAACGTAAAGATAGTGGGATAGTAAACAGTGCGGGACGTAAAGAGAGTGGGATAAGTAAACAGTGCGGGGACGTAAAGAGAGTGGGAAAGTAAACAGTGCGGGGACGTAAAGAGAGTGGGATAGTAAACAGTGCGGGGACGTAAATAGAGTGGGAAAGTAAACAGTGCGGGGACGTAAAGAGAGTGGGATAGTAAACAGTGCGGGGACGTAAAGAGAGTGGGATAGTAAACAGTGCGGGGACGTAAAGAGAGTGGGAAAGTAAACAGTGCGGGGACGTAAAGAGAGTGGGAAAGTAAACAGTGCGGGGACGTAAAGAGAGTGGGATAGTAAACAGTGCGGTGACGTAAAGAGAGTGGGATAGTAAACAGTGCGGGGACGTAAAGAGAGTGGGAAAGTAATCAGTGCAGAGAGGTACAGAGATAGTGTGGTGATGTGGGGAGAATGGGAAAGCAAACAGTGCTGTGATGTGGGGAGAATGGGAATGCAGATAGTGCGGTGATGTGGGGAGAATGGGAAAGCAAATAGTGTGGTGATGTGGGGCAGAATGGGAAAGCAAATAGTGTGGTGATGTGGGGAGAATGGGAATGCAAATAGTGTGGTGATGTGGGGAGAATGGGAATGCAAACAGTGCGGTGATGTGGGGAGAATGGGAAAGTAAATAGTGTGGTGATGTGGGAGAATGGAGAGTAAATAGTGTAGTGATGTGGGGAGAATGGGAAGAAATAGTGTAGTGATGTGGGGAGATGGGAAAGCAGATAGTGTGGTGATGTGGGGGAAATGGGAAAGTAAATAGTGTAGTGATGTGGGGAGAATGGGAAAGCAGATAGTGTGGTGAGTAGGGGGAAATGGGAAAGTAAATAGTGTAGTGATGTGGGGAGAAGGGAAAGCAGATAGTGCGGTGATGTGGGGCGAATGGAAAGCAAATAGTGTAGTGATGTGGGGATCTAGGAAAGTAAATAGTGCTGTGATGTGGGAGAATGGGAAAGTAATAGTGTGGCGATGTGGGGGAAATGGAGAAAGAAATAGTGCGGTGATGTGGGGGAAATGGGAAAGTAAATAGTGCTGTGATGTGGGAAGAATGGGAAAGCAGATAGTGCGGTGATGTGGGAAGAATGGGAAAGTAAATAGTGCGGTGATGTGGGGAGAATGGGAAAGTAAATAGTGCTGTGATGTGGGGAGAATGGGAAAGCAAACAGTGCTGTGATGTGGGGAGAATGGGAATGCAGATAGTGCGGTGATGTGGGGAGAATGGGAAAGCAAATAGTGTGGTGATGTGGGGCAGAATGGGAAAGCAAATAGTGTGGTGATGTGGGGAGAATGGGAAAGTAAATAGTGTGGTGATGTGGGGAGAATGGGAAAGGGAAAAGTGCGGTGATGTGGGGAGAATGGGAAATTAAATAGTGTGGTGATGTGGGGAGAATGGGAAGTTAAATAGTGTGGTGATGTGGGGAGAATGGGAAAGCAAATAGTGCGGTGATGTGGGGAGAATGGGAAAGGGAAAAGTGCGTTGAAGTAAAGAGAGTGAGCGTGGGGGAAACAAAGTAGCGTTGCAATAAAGATGGTAGTTGCTATATCTGTTTGATTTTTATCGTTTCCGTTTGAATATTTGGTTTGTTTACATAAATACACTGTCATTGGAAATTGTATTCTTTAAATATACATACATTGTACTATTTACCAAAATACACCCATTGCATAATACTGGAAATGTTTAATAAATGTGTTTGCAGGCTACGGCACAGTTATATGAATGGGTAGTCTACACTCAAATAGAAGAACCGTATGGCCGAGACGGCGACATTGTGTTTACTTTCGAGTGTTCCGGTAAAGGCATGGTTACACAAATTAGTACTCAAATCGCAGAGACGTAAGTACCAACATATCATACACAATACGCTAGGTAAGTTCCAACATACCTTACTCAATACGCGAGGTAAGTCCTAACATATCATACTCAATACGCTAGGTAAGTTCCAACATACCTTACTCAATACGCGAGGTAAGTCCTAACATATCATACTCAATAGGCGAGGTACGTCCCAACATATCATACTCAATACGCAACATAAGTCCTAACATATCATACTCAATACGCGAGGTAAGTCCCAACATATCATACTCAATATGCGAGGTAAGTCCTAACATATCATACTCAATACGCGAGGTAAGTCCTAACATATCATACTCAATACGCTAGGTAAGTCCTAACATATCATACTCAATACGCGAGATAAGTCCTAACATATCATACTCAATACGCAAGATAAGTCCTAACATATCATACTCGATACGCGAGGTAAGTCCTAACATATCATACTCAATTCGCGAGGTAAGTCCTAACATATCATACTCAATACGGGAGATAAGTCCTAACATATACTCAATAGGCGAGGTACGTCCCAACATATCATACTCAATACACAAGATAAGTCCTAACATATCATACTCAATACGCGATGTAAGTCCCAACATATCATACTCAATACGCGAGATAAGTCCCAACATATCATACTCAATACGCGATGTAAGTCCTAACATATCATACTCAATACGCAAGATAAGTCCTAACATATCATACTCAATACGCAAGATAAGTCCTAACATATCATACTCAATACGCAAGATAAGTCCTAACATATCATACTCAATACGCGAGATAAGTCCTAACATATCATACTCAATACGCAAGATAAGTCCTAACATATCATACTCAATACGCAAGATAAGTCCTAGCATATCATATTCAATACACGAGGTAAGTCCTAACATATCATACTCAATACGCGAGATAAGTCCTAGCATATCATACTCTATACACGAGATAAGTCCTAACATATCATACTCAATACGCAAGATAAGTCCTAACATATCATACTCAATATGCGAGATAAGTCTGTGCGTGCGTGCGTGCGTGCGTGCGTGCGTGCGTGCGTGCGTGCGTGCGTGCGTGCGTGCGTGCGTGCGTGCGTGCGTGCGTGCGTGCGTGCGTGCGTGCAGTGCGTGCGTGCAAGGGGGGCCTCCGATGTATAGTAGGTACGGTGTATGCTTGCTTCGTAACTGAGAGAGTTTCAACTGATGCATAACCACAGACACAATTTATTCATACAAGTGTCTTTATTCGAATTAATAACCCTGCGACATAAGGGGAGCCTCCGGGGAATAGTGGGCACTGTGACTGCCACTCAACTGAAAGGTTGCCAGCTCAAGCTTCATCAAAAACACGGTGAAGGTGTTTACAAGACACATACATCCAAAGTGTGTCTTCTCTCACCCGCATCACGATGCATTCCATTAGAATGAGGTCTCAAAGACTTTTGAGAATTTGTTTAACAATCAAACTATATTTCATAATTACTGTTGGATTTGTATTACAGAAACTTTCCCGTCATCGAGCTTCCAAGCCAGGTCGGAACGGCAGAACTATACTTTACTACAACATCATCAATAAACCAAGAAATACGCGTGACGTCCGCTTTATATCTAGGAGAAGATTTCCACGTCCGGTTAAGCTTTCAACCGGACGCATCAGCTCTTCCAGCAGGCGTCGATGCCGGTTTGAATTTGTTTTATTACATCGAGGCGTTTTGCTACGAATCATGAGTCTACATCTACATAACCTCTTATAACTCATCGCGTCATTCGTTGTTTGCTACCGGGACCAGGAGCTCCGCACGGGTGTGATTATATGTCATAATTTAGTGTCCTTGTGCCTCGGCTAGGACTGTATTATGGGGTTTAATTAGTTATGAATCCTGGATTAACGTAGTGACCGATGTATTCCTAATCGCACGGCTTTCCAGCCCATGGTCCTTAGTAGCAAAAGTCCATAAGCAACAAGTTTATCTTATAACTAATACTTTTAATTAACTATAATTGTATTATACTAGAGGACATAGAAAACGCACACTTCAGATAAGTGTGTTTTTACATAAAAAACAATAATTATATAAATACATAGTTTTAAACATTTTGGAATATTTTTAGTTATTCAGTTTGTGTTTTGTAATAAAAATGTGATATATCTTTGATGGAATCCTTCGTATTTCGTTTTCATGTAATAATAATAATATAATGTAGGTATGCGTTTTCTATGTCCTGTAGTATATACTTGCACCTTGCCACGTTTCGTTTTGACCTGCACAGAGGCACTAAGTGTAACGTATGACCAAGCAACGCCCATCTGGAATTACGATGAGGATACTGCTATTTAATGCCCAATCTTAACCCTTAAAATGCTGACAACATAAAGCCAGATCCGGTGCCGTCTGATAAGGCGTTATGCTATTCAGATAGTGGAGCTAAACTGCTTGGCTAAATAGGAACCCTAGTCTGATCTGGATCTATGTTGTTTGCATATTTCGTCCAATTTATTCAGCATTTTAAGGGTTAAGAACAAATCTCGTGGACACCTAAATGGAAGATTAGACAATCAATCCATCCTGGCATTCAGAAACTTTATGTTTAACATTACTCTGAAAATCAATCAGAATCCACTAGGCTAATTATTCAACAATGTAAACTGCCATTTCTACTTTTAAGCTTTTAGTTATTTTACAACGATAACACCTTATATTAATCACTCTCGTTGGCGCAGATGAAAGCGTAAATGTGGTCGTTCGTGTGGGAGGAAACCGGAGTACCCGTAGGAAACCCACCTGTCCGATCTGGCGACCACCGTACCATCTCACATACGTCCCGGTCCGAGGATCGAACCCGGGTTGGGTTACATTGGTGAGAAGCGAGCGCGTTAACAACTGCGCTAATCAGACAGCCATTTCTATCACGTAGCATGTGATGGATGACCTTGGACAATGTTATGATTTCTGTTCCAATTTGCAGTGTGACCTATCCAGCTGATTTGTGATATGTCGGTGGTTCTACCCGGGTGCACATATGTGATTACAATACTGCTTGGAGGGGTACCCGTGGTCTTCCTCCACCAATACTACCTGGAGAGTCGGCGTATAAGCCAAGTTACACCGCCTAGTTAAAAGACCGCCTCGAACAAAGTCTACCGTTCTCTGAAGACCACCATATTGCACCCGGGTGCATGAAGCCATTATCAAAGCATTGTAACCTCCGATGTAGTAGACACCTTATCCTGGGTTCCAGTCTGTCGATTTTTCACTTTTTAACTTCTGGCAAAATGATCAGAAACTCAATACGGACCAATTAATAGTGTTAAAATATATTTATTTGACTGACCAGGCAAATTATATCGACGCCTGTTCCCAGGCTATAGACACCTGTCAACAAAGACAACTGTTTGATCATTCGGTGATCTTTGCATACAGGCTTGACTATAGATATATGTATATAACAATTAATTTAGAAAGTTCTCACGCTCGGAATATCACGCTCGGAATATTCGTGCTGATGATATAAAAATGTAATTCCTACCATTCTCTAAGCAGATCTGAGTACGTGGGGACTGTACTGTGGGTCGCTATACGCCACGCCCAGCACCAACTACGACGAGAGACGTGTCGATCTCCTAACTAACATAGGGTAAGAAGCAATACACTGTGTAAAGCGATACAACAAATCATTTTTAGTATGAAACGTTGATACAACGGAACAAGCTCATCGAATGAAACAACAGAAAGCTAGCTGCAGTTGTTTCAACCGATATTCGAGATTCAGTATATCAACTTTAATACGGAGTTTGCATATGGTGAACGTATACCAATATTTGTATATCTCCCGCCGAACTTATAATCATGTGTGTACCTCCCTCCGACCTTATAATCATATGTGTGTACCTCCCTCCGACCTTATAACCATATGTGTGTACCTCCCTCCGACCGTATAACCATATGTGTGTACCTCCCTCCTAACTTATAATCATGTGTGTACCTCCCTCCGACCTTATAATCATGTGTGTACCTCCCTCCTTCCTTATAATCATATATGTGTACCTCCCTCCGACCTTATAATCATGTGTGTACCTCCCTCCGACGTTATAATCATATATGTGTACCTCCCTCCGACCTTATAACCATATGTGTGTACCTCCCTCCGACCTTATAACCATATATGTGTACCTCCCTCCGACCTTATAATCATGTATGTGTACCTCCCTCGGTTACATCAATTGAAGCAATATCCGTGAAAGTGCACAATTACCACTGTCAGTCAGTCAGTCACGTGTCCGTTCGTCCGTCCAATTATCTACAGATCAGCAAGACTAGGACTAATAGTCTTCCCCGGGGCCAAATTAAATATAAATCCTATATTTGTTTTGTTCGTTTGTTTTTGAGCTTGATGCCGCACCGACAGCTTAGGTCATGTGGCAACTCTACAGCTACTTAAGTCGTGATAGCGCAGTGGTAGCGCGTTCGCTTCAGGTGCGAAAGGCCTGGAGTTCGATCCCCGCTGGAGCCGTTACGATTGTGTCCTTAGGCAAGGCATTTAAATTCCACGTTGCCTCTTCTCTCTCCCCCGTGGCGGTGGATTCCACCAGGAATGAGGTCTCGAGAGTGATTAATATAAGTTATAAGCTTGTTTTGCAATCGAGCTAAAATAAATTTGTATAAACTACTGGTGGAGGAACACCCCAACAGCCCCTCCGAACAGTAGTCCAGGTATGAACAGACGCCCAGGCACAACCACTGATCTTCCACAAGCCAACTGGATAGCTTACTCACATTCAAGAATTTGACACCCCAGTGGCACTAGCATTCGAACATATAGTGTCAACTTATTTAGTTTCCAATTATTCAAAAGTCATACTACAGGTGCATGATGTGCAGCGAATACATCGAATACATCGAATATGAAAATAATTCGATATTTCATTCCTTTTTAATTGATTAAAGATGAGTTTCGGAACTAAAATCTATGTTCCTTACTTCTCGTCAAAACATGCTTTAACCCTTTCCTTCATAGAGATTTAGGTTAATATACTATTATATCTCCATACAAACTACAGCCATTTAACCCTTTCCTTCCTAGAGATTTAGGTTAATATACTATTATATCTCCATACAAACGACAGCCATTTAACCCTTTCCTTCATAGAGATATAGGTTAATATACTATTATATCTCCATACAAACGACAGCCATTTAGCTATCATGCAGTGGATAAGTAGTCGCCATATCTATCCCACCTCCATAGATATTACTGGGACTACATGAGATTCTGGCCTTTATTATGAACATTGGTTTGGCTACTACATTGTCAATGTATGTCGTATTGGTAATGGTTTCAAGAGGTGCTTCTATTAGGGAAAGGGTTAATCTGCCGCAGAATGCAGCTGCGGCTATATAGACTTCCATATCTTCCGGGGGAGATACACCCATATCCTAATGGTATTTAAACATAAATATGGGCCAAGCTACGCCCCGGCAATATCATATTCTGCATGTTCCGATCAATAAACGAATCAATAAAAAGAACAAAAATAACACAGAACTTTGCTAATAATAAATTTCATTGTGAACATTTTCAGTTGCCCAGAGAACGGCAACTTCCTTACTCCAGCTACGGGCTTCACTGGTGTGAAATCCTCCACTTCCGGAGGCACGTACTACAGTACAACTGGGGTCATCAACGCCCGCACGTTCCCCAAGGACCCGTTGTATCCGCTCCACAGCGACGTTAACGTCTACTTTGTTTGTGACGACATGGTGATGTGTTGGAAATACAGCGATCCGATGTGCATAGATGTATGTACACACCTTGTAAACTTGTATGAAACATCGTAAAACTTAAACACGTATCAGTTCCAGATCGGTGGCAGCTAGTACTTGTTCTCGTATACCCCTAACTTAATGCATCATGCAATTACAAGCAGAACAGTTCGTGTGCATGCGGCGATGCACTCATTTAAAGCGACATTACATTGCAAAAAGCAAATAAAATGCATTTTTGCACGTATAAATGCATTGCTACTACAAATTCTTATGAATACATCGAACACTAACATTGAATCAATTTAACAGTGTTTTGTGGTATACAAACTTTCAAACGGATTATCAATAGATTACATATTTACATATGGAACATATCTACAGTAGGCTGGATCCACGATTAGCATTAAGATAAACTGTTGACAACGTGTAGCCTGTGCATAACATGTTTCCTATCGTAAAACTCAATAGTCAATACATAATTATAACAATTCAAACTAATCGCGTACTTCTACTGTTATTATAAACGTGTATTGCCATTGCTATATTTATTAGAATCGGAAAATTGCTGTCCTTAAGTTGATTTCATACATATTTTGAAGATAGCACTACAAGTCAAATCTGCACATTGTTAGATAGATCTAATATCATTAATTGTCTCATTCCCATTTTCTACTCTGCTAGCCATCATATTCCATTACATATTAAATATAGTTTCTCTATTTTTCAGCTTTTACATTACTATATTATTCCATAGTGCTATCTTTTGATTGCATTTGATTGTATATATGTTGAGGGCCTTTTGTTAAATGAGTACTCTCGTTAAATAAAGTCTTTATTATTATTATTATTATTATTATAATTATATTTTCCCAATTTCATTTTGACATTTTACGCAATGGCTTGTTTCAAACTAACAACAAGACTAATAGTATTAAATAATGTTATTTTATTTAACCATATTGTATTGTTAATCAATAGTACATATGTCATACACATAAAGATACAATACATAGCATAAAATACAAATGGTTTGGGCCACACGTTTTAACAACATTAGACAAAGGTCCGCACCAGATAGTCAAGCTAACGTTTGATTAAATGTAATGACTTTTGCGTGATTGTCTTTCCTGAAACGTGTACGCAAAATAGAATGTAAATAAAAAATCACTTAAAGAATCATAAAAAAAGACAAATTTATAATAAAAAAGAGAAGAAGATATTGCTTAGATTGATACATGTAGGCCTATCTCACGATTCTACCTGTTGTTTCCCAACACCACGCCACAATAAGGTCCGGAGTTCGAGCCCCGCTGGAGCCGTTACGATTGTGCCCTTAGGCAAGGCATTTAAATTCCACATTGCCTCTTCTCTCTCCTTCATGGCGATGGATTCCGTCAGGAATGAGGTCTCGAGAGTGATTAATATAAGTTAAAAAACTTGTTTCGCAATCGAGCTAAAATAAATTTGTATTAACTAACACCACGCCAATGTTGTTTTTATATCTTTGAAGCGATGTGATACGTTGTCTGTCAGGAAGAAAAGAGAGTCCAGTCCTAGATACAGACTGGTGGCTAATATCACTATCGACTACAAGGGTGATACTAGCGGCAATGACGTCACTGATGATGATGATGATGATGATGATGATGATGATGATGATGATGATGACGTCACAGAGGGTGATGACATTAAGAGCACGAACGATGCACAAACAAGCAAGTCATTCAATGTTTTCCATAAATTATCATTGTGAAAGTTTTTAAAACATAACAAGTCCGAAATGTTAACGCAAGCAATACGATGTAAGTGGCGTCCGTGGTCCAGTGGTAGAGCGTCGAATTTGGAATCTAAGGGTACCGGGTTAGATACTGTGTGTGATAATTAGATACGGCTATGTCTGCCCATGAAAACATGGCTATGACTATTCAAGGGGTTTGACATAACTGGAACATACATACAATACAAGCTTCTACTAATATTGTGTTGCTATGCTATTTTGACGCCGGAAATGTATTGATCAACGTTTGCTGTTGCATACAACGTTTGCCTGTATATACAGTCAAACATGTCTTAAGCAGCCAGCCTAGTTAATCACAGAGTGAGACGGTGACTGATTAGCATATGCAGCTGTTTAATAGAGGGCAAATGTATAATAAAACAACATATTGGGAATCTGGCTGCTTAGTGCAGGTTGGCTGCTTAATAGAGGTGACCACTAATACAGGTGTGACTGTAATGCGAATGTGTTATGCGTAATTATAAGGATCTAGGCCTATAATGGATCCCAAAACAACAGCGAATAAAAAGACAACAGTGAATGAACAACAATGGTATATGGGCCAACTCTGAGTACAAACAGGCACCATTATGAATGCTAAAAATAGAAACACATATCAAAATGTAGGTCTTACTGCGCAAGTGCACTTTTTCTAATGACCTCATAGGCTAATCTTTTGTGTAGACTATCTTAGCAATTTATTACAGATGTATTTCTATGTTAGATTTCCAAATGACGTCGCATGTTTGTTGACAGTACTGTACACCCACAGTCAACCATATATACAACCACTAATAGCATAACGCGTTATTCATAGTGCAACTATATCCGACCGTAACAAGTGTGTTTATACATGTACATATATGTGTGTTTATCTTCCAGGAACGCAGGTGTATCTGATACCTGTACTTGTGGGTGCAGGAAGCCTCTTCGTTGTTGTTTTCGTTGTCCTTACAGTGGTTTGTTTACTACAGACCAGATCCAGCTCAAGTAAATATAGTCACCAAAGTAATTCAGTGTCGTCGAATTCGTCCGGCATATATCCATACTACTCCAAGGGAGGCCACTTCCGATCTGATAAGATGCCACGTGCGCGATCAGATTACGAATACCCCAGAAAATATTAGCATTCAGTCATGCTTTACGTTGTTAACACATGTATGTAGATCTACAGAGAAACTTGACAATTCCAAATTCAAATTAAGACACTGATGTGAAATCATGATATAAAATTGAAAATGAAATGTTAATAGGAAGTACATGGTGAGGTGGTGGAACCTATGCTGGGCGTAAATCCAACATATAATGAACAGTATAAAATGTTAATTGCACTTGCCGTATATTACTAATTTTCATAAGTCGTGAAAACAACTTTCAACTCGTTACTCATGTGACTACTATCTCCCAATATAATTTAATATCTAGATATGTATATATCACTGGAGGATATTGACTGGATACATGTACGTTCTATTTACTTTTGTTACCATATACATGTACATATGTACTCATATTTTATTCTAGTACAAATATTTCTTAGAATGTATTGCTTTGTTGTCTTTTTATCACCGACAAGTTTCCAATGTTTTCATAATTGCTGTAATTTTTTATTCACTCACAAAGGTGTTCATAGGTTGGTATCTCTGAAATAATTTGCTACATTTAGAGTGGTATCAACATATGTAAAATATTGATAAATCTTGAAAAACGTCATTTTTGGCGGCCATTTTGGATTTTTGCCACCATATTGGATTATTTTTGAAAACGGTAACGGCGCTAATCTATGGGTAGGTTATATGTATACTTCCATGGCAAATTTTAATTTCCTAAAACAAATAAGGATGGAGATATAGATATATTCCAGAAATTCAGTTTCGTTTAAATTTTGCAACTTTTTAACCCAAAAAGGGGCATTTAGCATCGGAATACAGTGGTGGACTTTTACTATGTTAGTTAAGACACCGTATACATTGCATATTCCAAAAATAGCCTTTGTAGGAATTAATTCCCCAATTTTAGCTGTCCGATTAGCGCAGTGGTTAGCGCACTCGCTTCTCATCAATGCGACCCAGGTTCGATCCTCGAACCGGGAAGTATGTGAGATGGTACAATGGTCGCCAGATCGGACAGGTGGGGTTCCTCCGGGTTCTCCGGTTTCCTCCCACATGAATGACCACATTTACGCTTTCATCCGAGCCAACAGCTATGGTCATGAATAGCGCCAATAGTTTCAGGCATGGAACTGCACTCTATGTAAAACCACACCATACCAACTTCTCATTCGGTGTGATGTATACATAGCCCTTGCTATCGTTGCTCTGTGAGAGAACAAACCGCAACAGTTATATTTAAACGTTATTTATTTTACAACGATTGCGAAGCAAGTTTTAACAACTTATATTAATCACTCTCGTTGGCGCGGATGAAAGTGTATATATGTGGTCATTCGTGTTCCCACAAAAAAACGGGAAGAAACCGGACATGTGTGTATTTTATTTTATAATAACATTCATATACAATATGTATTATGTAATGTACATGAACAGATGTTTAATTGGAACAAGAACAACTATTACAATGTCCATATAAATATGTAATAGAAGGACGATTGAAAACTCACTCTGCGCAATACACACTCAGATAGTGTATTGAGTGAATGTACATAAATTATAAAGTGAATAATTTAGTATTTAAATGCAAACTTGTTGACAATGACATGAAACCCTGTCCAACATAATAGTATATACCACATCCCTGCTGGAACATCCGCGAATCATATGGGAACCAGTTATTGTTGCAGAACTTTCAACTACGTAAATAGATTGACCTGGCCATTTCTGGATTCCAGCTCAAGCCTGTATTTCTATGCACACACCAGTGAACGCTTGGAACTAGTTCACTGAAAATGATTGGACAATTTTAATACCTATAATACGAATACATAGCAGTAATTCTTATCACATAAATTCCCATTCGTCCAGAAAAACTTGTATAAATTCCTCTCCAAATATGGTATATACAAAATCAAAATATACAACGAGATCAGTCACAAATAGTATTGGTGGTAACAACTGGTTGCAAGTAGTATTGGTGGTAACAACTGGTTGCAAATAGTATTGGTGGTAACAACTGGTTGCAACTTCGTCCATAGTGTGGCGTCTGTGGTCCAGTGGTAGAGCGTCGGATTTGGAAACGAACGGTCCCGGGTTCGATACTCGGTCAGGCCACGTATGTAGTGTCATTGAGCAAGGCACCTCACACACATTGCTTAGTACTGGTTAATCGCTTAGGTCGGCTAAGCATGCCCAGGAAAACATGTCTAAGTCCCCGCGAGGGGTTTGACATTAAAGGAACATACATACATACAACTTTATTAGCTGACGTATTGCAAACTTTCAGAAAAAACCAGTGTGTAAATGATGAATGCGTATACTCTCGGAATGTCTACATTAGTTCACTGCCACTTGCTCATCTAGGGATGCTCTACTAATATACACAAATATAGACCTGGAATTATTGACCGACAATGACGTATATTTATTGATTGAAAAGGGAAAACATCATGAAATAAACATGGTACCAGAGACCACAGGAACTTGAAATTGTATCCATAAGCCACCAACGGTCTCGTACCTCTATCCTAGGACACCCCCCTTTTTTCAAAAAAAGAATAAACTTTCAAGTTCCTGTGCAGAGACACGACGAAGCAAAAACTATCCATACAGCCGAGATACTAATCGCATAATGTATTCATTATGGTCAGTACCGTATCCAGAGGCAAATTCCAACTGAGGCAATCTAGGGGGTCAGTACCATATCCAGAGGCAAATTCCAACTGAGGCAATCTAGGGGATCAGTACCATATCCAGAGGCAAATTCCAACTGAGGCAATCTAGGGGGTCAGTACCATATCCAGAGGCAAATTCCAACTGAGGCAATCTAGGGGGTCAGTACCATATCCAGAGGCAAATTCCAACTGAGGCAATCTAGGGGGTCAGTACCATATCCAGAGGCAAATTCCAACTGAGGCAATCTAGGGGGTCAGTACCATATCCAGAGGCAAATTCCAACTGAGGCAATCTAGGGGGTCAGTACCATATCCAGAGGCAAATTCCAACTGAGGCAATCTAGGGGGTCAGTACCATATCCAGAGGCAAATTCCAACTGAGGCAATCTAGGGGGTCAGTACCATATCCAGAGGCAAATTCCAACTGAGGCAATCTAGGGGGTCAGTACCATATCCAGAGGCAAATTCCAACTGAGGCAATCTAGGGGGTCAGTACCATATCCAGAGGCAAATTCCAACTGAGGCAATCTAGGGGGTCAGGGCAGTCCAGAGGCAAACCAACAAACACAAAATTCCAACTGAGGCAATCTAGGGCACACCAACAAACCAACACAACACACACCAACAAACCAACACAACACACATGTCCAGAGGCAAATTCCAACTGAGGCAATATAGGGGGTCAGTACCATATCCAGAGGCAAATTCCAACTGAGGCAATCTAGGGGTCAGGGGCATGTCCAGAGGCAAATTCCAACTGAGGCAATCTAGGGGGTCAGTACCATATCCAGAGGCAAATTCCAACTGAGGCAATATATGGGATCAGGGGCATGTCCAGAGGCAAATTCCAACTGAGGCAATCTAGGGGGTCAGGGGCATGTCCAGAGGCAAATTCCAACTGAGGCAATCTAGGGGGTCAGTACCATATCCAGAGGCAAATTCCAACTGAGGCAATATATGGGGTCAGGGGCATGTCCAGAGGCAAATTCCAACTGAGGCAATCTAGGGGTCAGGGGCATGTCCAGAGGCAAATTCCAACTGAGGCAATCTAGGGGTCAGGGGCATGTCCAGAGGCAAATTCCAACAGAGGCAATCTAGGGGGTCAGGGGCATGTCCAGAGGCAAATTCCAACAGAGGCAATCTAGGGGGTCAGGGGCATGTCCAGAGGCAAATTCCAACAGAGGCAATCTAGGGGGTCAGGGGCATGTCCAGAGGCAAATTCCAACAGAGGCAATCTAGGGGGTCAGGGGCATGTCCAGAGGCAAATTCCAACAGAGGCAATCTAGGGGGTCAGGGGCATGTCCAGAGGCAAATTCCAACAGAGGCAATCTAGGGGGTCAGGGGCATGTCCAGAGGCAAATTCCAACAGAGGCAATCTAGGGGGTCAGGGGCATGTCCAGAGGCAAATTCCAACAGAGGCAATCTAGGGGGTCAGGGGCATGTCCAGAGGCAAATTCCAACAGAGGCAATCTAGGGGGTCAGGGGCATGTCCAGAGGCAAATTCCAACAGAGGCAATCTAGGGGGTCAGGGGCATGTCCAGAGGCAAATTCCAACAGAGGCAATCTAGGGGGTCAGGGGCATGTCCAGAGGCAAATTCCAACAGAGGCAATCTAGGGGGTCAGGGGCATGTCCAGAGGCAAATTCCAACAGAGGCAATCTAGGGGGTCAGGGGCATGTCCAGAGGCAAATTCCAACAGAGGCAATCTAGGGGGTCAGGGCATGTCCAGAGGCAAATTCCAACAGAGGCAATCTAGGGGGTCAGGGCATGTCCAGAGGCAAATTCCAACAGAGGCAATCTAGGGGGTCAGGGGCATGTCCAGAGGCAAATTCCAACAGAGGCAATCTAGGGGGTCAGGGGCATGTCCAGAGGCAAATTCCAACAGAGGCAATCTAGGGGGTCAGGGGCATGTCCAGAGGCAAATTCCAACAGAGGCAATCTAGGGGGTCAGGGGCATGTCCAGAGGCAAATTCCAACAGAGGCAATCTAGGGGGTCAGGGGCATGTCCAGAGGCAAATTCCAACAGAGGCAATCTAGGGGGTCAGGGGCATGTCCAGAGGCAAATTCCAACAGAGGCAATCTAGGGGGTCAGGGGCATGTCCAGAGGCAAATTCCAACAGAGGCAATCTAGGGGGTCAGGGGCATGTCCAGAGGCAAATTCCAACAGAGGCAATCTAGGGGGTCAGGGGCATGTCCAGAGGCAAATTCCAACAGAGGCAATCTAGGGGGTCAGGGGCATGTCCAGAGGCAAATTCCAACAGAGGCAATCTAGGGGGTCAGGGGCATGTCCAGAGGCAAATTCCAACAGAGGCAATCTAGGGGGTCAGGGGCATGTCCAGAGGCAAATTCCAACAGAGGCAATCTAGGGGGTCAGGGGCATGTCCAGAGGCAAATTCCAACAGAGGCAATCTAGGGGGTCAGGGGCATGTCCAGAGGCAAATTCCAACAGAGGCAATCTAGGGGGTCAGGGGCATGTCCAGAGGCAAATTCCAACAGAGGCAATCTAGGGGGTCAGGGGCATGTCCAGAGGCAAATTCCAACAGAGGCAATCTAGGGGGTCAGGGGCATGTCCCCCCTTAAAAGTGTTGGGGTATAGAAGCGATTTCTTTCGTTTTCTGATTTAATGAATTTAGACGTATAATTATGTACTGACCTTTCAGCTCTCTCAGGTTCGATACCCCGTCTGACCTTAATAAAATGAACAGTCTTTCGGATGGGACTTTAAACGGAGGTCTCGTGTCGGTGCTTTACACCGTGTACTTAAAAGAACCAGAGGAGACTCTGGAATGAGTCTCTGTATGTATCATTGCACTATCCTCCAACAATCTAAAATGACTAATCTCTTCAGGAGGTGTCGCTCATATGGGCAACCGATAGCGACGATAAATGAAAGTAAATCACGCACACGTTAGATTGGGAAATCTAATCCTAATCTATGCCGTCTAATCTGGCTCTATGCTGTTTGCAAAAGCGACTGTCGTGATTGACAGGTTATGGGTTAACGTACAGAACTGTGTGGCCCAATATCTTCGACAAGAAAAAATATGTACTTCATTACAAAATTCTACAGGTGTATCTGTCATTTAGCATGAAACTAAAAATACATTCGCCTAATCACATAATTAGGAAAGCTAAATCTGGTTTTGGAAAGGATTTCTACACACTGAAAAGGCAATATGGTAAAAACGGCTCTCTTCTCCCGACAGCTTACCGTGAATATCAAAATAGAGGATGCATACAAGGACATGGCTAATAAGAAAAAGTAGCCTGGGTTCAAGTCTGTCGAATTTTCACCTTTTAACTTCTGGCAAAATGATCAGAAACTCAATACGGCCCAATTAATATATTGTCTCGGTGTTAAAATATATTTATTTGACTGACCAGGCAAAATATATCGACGCCTGTTCCCAGGCTAGAGTATATGACTTCTTCGACTACCTAAATATCCACCCGCTCTATGATGAGTCAAACAAATACATATTGCAATATTATGCATTAGCTGCCAATAGAAAAGAAAACCTTCAAAACAAATTTGTTTTAATTCACTTATTTTTCACATTTCGGAACACATTTATGACTGATTCCCACAATCACGATATTAATGAAGTCCGAATGAATCTTGCACATCCTAACCTGCCTGTTTTGCCAATGCATGACGTCTGTTTTTGGTTCCATAACTAGCTACTGTGACACATCTACCTCAAATGTTTTAAAATCTCCTGCAATGCATGACGTTTGTTTTTGGTCCCATAATTACCTACTATGACACATCTACCTCAAATGTTTTAAAATCTCCTGCAATGCATGACGTCTGTTTTTGGTCCCATAATTACCTACTGTGACACATCTACCTCAAATGTTTTAAAATCTCCTGTAATGCATGACGTCTGTTTTTGGTCCCATAATTACCTACTGTGACACATCTACCTCAAATGTTTTAAATCTCCTGCAATGCATGATGTCATTTGCTTTGGATGTTGGGCAATTCGTGCATCTGCTTCCTTACTCACTCTTGGAGCACCTTTTGTTTGTTACCTTTATATCGTACATATACATCGGCAACACTATTTACACACATTTTTCTGAGTCACACACATCTTTTTTCTGGGTCATTCCGGACTCCATCTGTGTCCTAGACTCCTGCATCACCATTTCTGCTGTCTCATTTCGGGTTCCTTCTCCCCTCCCCTACTCCATTCTTCTGTCTCATGTCGGGTTCCTTCTCCCCTCCCCTACTCCATTCTTCTGTCTCATTTCGGGTTCCTTCTCCCCTACTCCATTCTTCTGTCTCATTTCGGGTTCCTTCCCCCCTCCCCTACTCCATTCTTCTGTCTCATGTCGGGTTCCTTCTCCCCTCCCTACCCCATTCTTCTGTCTCATTTCGGGTTCCTTCTCCCCTCCCCTACTCCATTTTTTTTTTCATTTCGGGTTCCTTCTCTCCCCCCCCCCCCCCCCCAATTCCTTCTTCTGTCTCATATCGGGTTCCTTTTCTCTCCCCCCCCCCACCCCAATTCCATTCTTCTGTCTCATATCGGGTTACTTCCCCCCTCCCCTACTCCATTCTTCTGTCTCATTTCAGGTTCCTTCTCCCTCCCCTACTCCATTCTTCTGTCTCATTTCGGGTTCCTTCCCCTCCCCTACTCCATTTTCTGTCTCATTTCGGGTTCCTTCTCCTCCCCTACTCCATTTTCTGTCTCATTGTGGGTTCCTTCTCCCCTCCCCTACTCCATTCTTCTGTCTCATGGGGGTTCCTTCTCCACTCCCTACCCCATTCGTCTGTCTCATTGTGGGTTCCTTCTCCCCTCCCCTACTCCATCTTCTGTCTCATTCGGGTTCCTTCCCCCTCCCTACCCCATTCTTATGTCTCATGTCGGGTTCCTTCTCCCCTATCCCATTCTTCTGTCTCATTTCGGGTTCCTTCTCCCCTCCCCTACTCCATTCTTCTGTCTCATGTCGGGTTCCTTCTCCCCTCCGCTATTCTTCTGTCTCATTGTGGGTTCCTTCATCCCTCCCCTACCCCATTCTTATGTCTCATGTCGGGTTCCTTCCCCCCCCCTACCCCATTCTTCTGTCTCATGTCGGTTCTCCGCTCCCCTACTCCATTCTTCTGTCTCATGTCGGGTTCCTTCTCCCCTCCGCTATTCTTCTGTCTCATTGTGGGTTCCTTCATCCCTCCCCTACCCCATTTTTCTGTCTCATGTCGGGTTCCTTCTCCCCTGCCCTATTCTTCTGTCTCATTGTGACTTCCTTCTCCCCTCCCCTCCCCCATTCTTCTGTCTCATTGTGGGTTCCTTCACCCCTCCACGACCCCATTCTTCTGTCTCATGTCGGTTCCTTCCCCCCTCCCTACCCCATTTTTCTGTCTCATTGTGGGTTCCGTCTCCCCTACCCCATTTTTCTGTCTCATTGTGGGTTCCTTCCCCCCTCCCCAACTCCATTCTTCTGTCTCATGTCGGTTCCTTCTCCACTCCCCTACTCCATTCTTCTGTCTCATTGTGGGTTCCTTCTCCCCTCCCCTACCACATTCTTCTGTCTCATTGTGGGTTCCTTCTCCCCTACCCCATTTTCTGTCTCATTTCGGGTTCCTTCCCCCCTCCCCTACTCCATTCTTCTGTCTCATGTCGGGTTCTTTCTCCACTCCTCTACTCCATTCTTCTGTCTCATTGTGGGTTCCTTCTCCCCTTCCCTCCCCCATTCTTCTGTCTCATTGTGGGTTCCTTCTCCACTCCCCTACCCCATTCTTCTGTCTCATGTCGGGTTCCTTCTCCACTCCCCTACTCCATTCTTCTGTCTCATTGTGGGTTCCTTCCACCTGTTTGTGTGTCATTTCGGATTCATTCTGGGTCACACATCTGTTTGTGTGTCGTTACGAATTCATGGGTTCACATACACATTTTGTGTCACCCCCTCCAACCACCCGTTTTCTGTCTGGCTTAGGGTTCTTTCGGTGTCATACATCTCTTTCTGGGTCATTTTGGACTCCTTATATCACACATTCTTTGCCCACTGTGACATAGTTCAATACAACTTCCCATCTTACGTATCAACACACCTACTCCATGAGCACAACTATTGCAGCTGCGGCTTCTACACACGGTATTGCATTGGGAGCAGTAACACAGTATATAAGTGGTACACCTTGATCTATTTCTAGAACACATAATGTACATCTCTTCTCAGTTTATTTAACCCTTTCAACACCGCAGACCTCTAAATAGGCTTACAAAAAGTGTAGATCCAGATGAGCCGGCTCGTAGCGAGCCGTCTCATCAGGATCTGCACTTTTTGCAAGTAGTATTACTAATTTTAGACAAAATTACCCATCTTGATAAATGAACTGGTCCGAATGTAATTTTCTTATTCATTTATTGGTCTAAGAATATCATGGACCAATCCATGTCAGTTACTTGGTGTTGAATGGGTTAACTTCTATTTATCACAGCTTGTGCTATAAAGGTATAATATGTACATTGTTTCTTGCTATAAAAATATATCACAGAATGAACATACTCGTCCAAACCATTGGATTCTTTATCCGTTACACGACATATTTCTGTTGGAATATCAGAGTCCAACAACCTAATAGACTTTATCTAAATCATTGGATACTGTTTCTATTCTTGGACCTATTTCAGTGGGAACATCAGAGTTCACACATTGAACTCTCTCTATTAAAGAATTGTATTCTGCATCTGTTCTGATATCTATTTCTGTGGGGACTATACAGGTTGGTTCGATATCTGTGGACACTAGTATATCTACTTCATCTGTTTTAGCTTCTGAAAAATGAAGAATTTATAACAAAATAACAGAATTAGTCTGAAATGTTTAATGACAAACATTATAATTATATAACAAACTACCCGACTATTGAACTATTAAACTGCTGAATAAATTGTAAGGAATGTGCAAACAACATAGATCCAGATCAGCCATAGCGGAAAATCCGCATCTGATCTTGATCTATGTTGTTTGCTATTCAGCCAGGTGTCTTAGCACCACTATCCTAGTAGCAAATAACATAGAGCTGTTTGCAATAGCTGTGGTCAGAATTTGTCTCGCAATAGACCCAAAATAAATTTGCATAATAAACTTGAGAACATTCAGTATGTACAACATTATATTAGTCTGTACAAGCAAATAGTAATGCATACGTACGGCATTTACAACAGTAATACTTGTCAAATGCATTAACGAACATTTGGCACTTGTAAAATCAGGTAATTCTTATTGCGAATATCATTCATTCAGTATGTGAGATGGTACGGTGGTCGCCAGATCGGACAGGTGGGTTTTCTCCGGGTACTCCGGTTTCCTACCACACGAATGACCACATATACGCTTTCATCCGCGCCAACGAGAGTGATTAATATAAATTGTTAGAACTTGCTTCGCAATCGTTGTAAAATAAATAAAGTTTAAACTATTCATTCAAGCCAGAATTTGAACCGGTTGCCTAGCAATACAATTCTGGTTGTTTTAGTTTGATTATATTTAATGCTCGATTCAGTTTACATGATTACATCGGGCCACAAATTCTAGAAACATTAGTTATGGCCCTTCTCGTCACCATCACAACCGCAGAAGAACTAGTGAGAACAATTATAGTATGAGGATAATATTTGGCCGGTGTCAATGTGTGTGTGTTTTACGTTTATTTATCGTCGCTACCGGTTGCCCATATGAGCGACGTCTCCTGAAGATATTAGTCAGTTTAGATTTTTGGAGGATAGTGCAATGATACAGACAGAGACCCATTCCAGAGTCTCCTCTGGTTCTTTTACGTGCACATGTACAGCACCGACACGAAACCTCGGTTCAAAGTCCCATCTGAAAGGCTGTTAATTTTATTAGGGTCAGACAGGGAATCGAACCACTGGACTACAGATCCATCTGTATGTGTGTCAATGTACGTGTATGGTCAAGTTATAGATCACTAAATGAACATTTACAAAGTAACTCTTTGCATCCCGAGTAAATAAAATCACATTTGCAAACAACATAGATCCTGATCAGGATCTATGTTGTTTCTTATTCAGCCAAATGTTTTAGCTCAACTATCCGAATAGCAAACAGCATAGAGTCAGATCAGCCGGCACTATGCAGTTTGCAAAAATGATTTTATCTGCCGACAACATACAAAGGGTTAAAGAAAAGAAAATTAAATTATTGAAAATGTAATGCTTTTTATTTTATTTTTTGACGACAATTTATATCTTACGGAAATCGGGAACAACTGTTTTCTGACAGAATGATAGTTTTGCCCAGCTAACCCTACAGAACCATATTCCTCTCATGCTAACAAAAGATGTGGCGGCAATATAAATGAAAATATCATTACCGGTGGTATAGAACACATGAAATATACTCTAGTGGATGTTTGGTGTTAGTAAACAAATTCATTACAGGTGGTACAGAACACATGAAATATAGACTAGTGGATGTTTGGTGTTAGTAAACATATTCATTACAGGTGGAACAGAACACATGACATATAGACTAGTGGATGTTTGGTGTTAGTAAACATATTCATTACAGGTGGAACAGAACACATGACATATAGACTAGTGGATGTTTGGTGTTAGTAAACATATTCATTACAGGTGGAACAGAACACATGACATATAGACTAGTGGATGTTTGGTGTTAGTAAACATATTCATTACAGGTGGAACAGAACACATGACATATAGACTAGTGGATGTTTGGTGTTAGTAAACAAATTCATTACAGGTGGTACAGAACACATGAAATATAGACTAGTGGATCTTTGGTGTTAGTAAACAAATTCATTACAGGTGGAACATAACACATGAAATAAACTCTAGTGGATGTTTGGTGTTAGTAAACATATTCATTACAGGTGGTACAGAACACATGAAATATAGACTAGTGGATCTTTGGTGTTAGTAAACAAATTCATTACAGGTGGTATAGAACACATGACATATAGACTAGTGGATGTTTGGTGTTAGTAAACAAATTCATTACAGGTGGTACAGAACACATGAAATATAGACTAGTGGATGTTTGGTGTTAGTAAACATATTCATTACAGGTGGAACAGAACACATGACATATAGACTAGTGGATGTTTGGTGTTAGTAAACATATTCATTACATGTGGTACAGAACACATAACATGTAGGCTAGTTGTTCTTTGGTGTTAGTAAACAAATTCATTACAGGTATCACAGAACACATGAACTATAGGCTAGTGGATGTTTGGTGTTAGTAAACAAATGCATTACAGGTGGTACATAACACATGAAATATAGACTAGTGGATGTTTGGTGTTAGTAAACAAATTCATTACAGGTGGTATAGAACACATGAAATAAACTCTAGTGGATGTTTGGTGTTAGTAAACAAATTCATTACAGGTGGTATAGAACACATGAAATAAACTCTAGTGGATGTTTGGTGTTAGTAAACATATTCATTACAGGTGGTATAGAACACATGAAATATAGACTAGTGGATGTTTGGTGTTAGTAAACAAATTCATTACAGGTATCACCAAACACATGAACTATAGGCTAGTGGATGTTTGGTGTTAGTAAACATATTCATTACAGGTGGCATAGAACACATGAAATATAGACTAGTGGATGTTTGGTGTTAGTAAACAAATTCATTACAGGTATCACAGAACACATGAACTATAGGCTAGTGGATGTTTGGTGTTAGTAAACAAATTCATTACAGGTGGCATAGAACACATGAAATAAACTCTAGTGGATGTTTGGTGTTAGTAAACAAATTCATTACAGGTGGTACAGAACACATGAACTATAGACTAGTGGATGCTTGGTGTTAGTAAACAAATTTATTACAGGTGGTACAGAACACATAAAATATAGACTAGTGGATGTTTGGTGTTAGTAAACATATTCATTACAGGTGGTACAGAACACATGAAATATAGACTAGTGGATGTTTGGTGTTAGTAAACAAATTCATTACAGGTATCACAGAACACATTAACTATAGGCTAGTGGATGTTTGGTGTTAGTAAACAAATTCATTACAGGTGGCATAGAACACATGAAATAAACTCTAGTGGATGTTTGGTGTTAGTAAACATATTCATTACAGGTGGTATAGAACACATGAAATATAGACTAGTGGATGTTTGGTGTTAGTAAACAAATTCATTACAGGTATCACAGAACACATGAACTATAGGCTAGTGGATATTTGGTGTTAGTAAACAAATTCATTACAGGTGGCATAGAACACATGAAATAAACTCTAGTGGATGTTTGGTGTTAGTAAACATATTCATTACAGGTGGTACATAACACAGGAAATATAGGCTAGTGGATGTTTGGTGTTAGTAAACAAATTCATTACAGGTGGCATAGAACACATGAAATATAGACTAGTGGATGTTTGGTGTTAGTAAACAAATTTATTACAGGTGGTACAGAACACATGAAATATAGACTAGTGGATGTTTGGTGTTAGTAAACAAATTCATTACAGGTGGTACAGAACACATGAAATATAGACTAGTGGATGTTTGGTGTTAGTAAACAAATTCATTACAGGTGGTATAGAACACATGAAATAAACTCTAGTGGATGTTTGGTGTTAGTAAACAAATTCATTACAGGTATCACAGAACACATGAACTATAGGCTAGTGGATGTTTGGTGTTAGTAAACAAAGTCATTACAGGTATCACAGAACACATGAACTATAGGCTAGTGGATATTTGGTGTTAGTAAACAAATTCATTACAGGTGGCATAGAACACATGAAATAAACTCTAGTGGATGTTTGGTGTTAGTAAACATATTCATTACAGGTGGTACATAACACAGGAAATATAGGCTAGTGGATGTTTGGTGTTAGTAAACAAATTCATTACAGGTGGCATAGAACACATGAAATATAGACTAGTGGATGTTTGGTGTTAGTAAACAAATTTATTACAGGTGGTACAGAACACATGAAATATAGACTAGTGGATGTTTGGTGTTAGTAAACAAATTCATTACAGGTGGTATAGAACACATGAAATAAACTCTAGTGGATGTTTGGTGTTAGTAAACAAATTCATTACAGGTATCACAGAACACATGAACTATAGGCTAGTGGATGTTTGGTGTTAGTAAACAAATTCATTACAGGTGGTACAGAACACATGAAATGTAGGCTAGTGGATATTTGGTGTTACAAATTCATTATAGGTGGTATAGAACACATGAAATATAGACTAGTGGATGTTTGGTGTTAGTAATGATATTCATTACAGGTGGTATAGAACACATGAAATATAGACTAGTGGATGTTTGGTGTTAGTAATGATATTCATTACAGGTGGTATAGAACACATGAAATATAGACTAGTGGATGTTTGGTGTTAATAAACATATTCATTACAGGTGGTATAGTACACATGAAATATAGACTAGTGGATGGTTGGTGTTAATAAACATATTCATTACAGGTGGTATATGCATCAGCCTCCGTCCGTCTTATGAGACGATGGATTGCGCTCTTGTTGAACATCTTCTGCGGTGACTGAGTAGGCCTATTCTTGAGTGGCAGTCTCTGTTGCAGTCATCGCAGGTGAAGATCAAGTCATCCAGTTTGGTTGATGCCTTTCGCTTCTGTCGTTTCTGCTCACGAAGCCGAGTTCGCTCAGCCTCGGCTCGTCTGACCCCAGCTTTCACAACGTGTCTCCATGATGACCGGTTTGATGCTGTGTCCTCCCAAGACTCTATGTTGATTTGCGCTGAACGCAGGTCCCTCTTACAAGCATCCCTGTATCTTAGGTGGGGGCGACCAGTTGGACGTGATCCTTGTTCAAGTTGACCGTACAGTAGATCTTTGGGGATGCGTCCTTTGTCCATGCGTCGGACATGACCTAGCCAGCGCAGGCGGCGTTCACTGAGCATTGCATAGATGGTTGTTGAACTCGCTCTGCTGAGGACCTCTGTATTGGTGACCCTATCTTCCCAAGTGATTCCCAGGATCCTGCGAAGGCACCTCATATGGTATGAGTTCAGCTTTGTCTCTTGTCTGGCATATGTCGTCCATGACTCACTGCCGTAGAGGAGCGTGCTGAGTATGCAGGCCTGGTAGACCTTCAACTTGGTGTTTAGCGTTAGGTTTCTGTTCTCCCAGACTCTCTTGGTGAGTTTTGACATGACGGTGGCTGCTTTCCCAATGCGTGCATTGATCTCAGCATCGAGGGACAGGTTGTTGGATATCAGTGATCCTAGATATCTGAAGTTGTCGACCATGGCGAGTGTAGAGCCGTTAATGGCGATGGGAGCTGGATCTGCAACGTCCTGGGTCATGACCTCTGTTTTCTTTATGCTGATGGTTAGGGCAAACTCACGGCATGCATTGGAGAACTGATCCATGAGGCGCTGGAGGCCATCGTGTGTGTGGCTTGCGAGGGCTGCATCGTCAGCGAACAGCATCTCCCTGAGTAGGACACGAGTTGTTTTGGTGCGCAAGCGGGCCAAGTTGTATAGCTTGCCATCGTGTCGAGTGTGGATGTAGACACCGTCAGAGGAGGACTGGAAGGCATATGTCAGGAGGAGTGAGAAGAGGATGCCGAAGAGCGTCGGTGTGAGGACGCAGCCTTGCTTGACTCCGCTGAGGATGGGAAAAGGCTTGGAAGTGTCGCCGTCGAAGCTGACGGTGCTCTTCATGTCTTTGTGAAACGACGTGATCATGCTTAGCAATTTTGGTGGACAGCCAATCTTGTGTAGCAGTTTGAAAAGTCCACAGCGACTGACCAGGTCGAATGCCTTTGTTAGGTCCACGAATGCGAGGTACAGTGGTTGTTGTTGCTCCCTACACTTTTCCTGGAGTTGCCTTACTGAAAAGATCATGTCAACGGTGGATCGTCCAGATCGGAAACCACACTGGAATTCTGGGTATATGCGCTCTGCTACCACCTGCAGTCTTGCGAGAATGACCCGAGCAAATACTTTGCCAACAACGCTGAGTAGGGATATGCCGCGATAGTTGTTGCAGTCGCTTCTGTCACCCTTATTCTTGAAGAGTGTGACTATCTTTGCATCGCATGTCTTGTGGCACTTCACCTTCCTTCCAGCATAGACAGAGAAGTTCATGGAGAAGTGGTAGTAGAGCTGGCTTCCCTTGTTTAATCAGCTCAGGGGGTATGGCATCAGTTCCTGCTGCTTTTCCGCTGGTGAGGGCTTTGATGGCTTTTTCAAGTTCAGCCATGGTTGGCTCGCTGTTGAGCTCCTCAAGTACGGGAAGTGTCGGGATGCTGTTGAGGGCCTCCTCGGAGACTGTGTTCTTTGTGGAGTACAGCTCAAGGTAATGCTCTACCCATCTCTCCATCTGCTTGCTTCGGTCGGTGATTACCTCGCCTGACTTGGTTTTGAGTGGAGCCGTTTTCTTCACATTGGGACCAGTGGCCTGTTTGATGCCTTCGTACATGGACTTTATGTTGCCGGAGGAGGAAGCATGCTCTATGGTGGAGCATAGCTGGAGCCAATAGTCGTTGACACATTTCCTGGCTGTCTTCTGGCATTCACTCCTGGATTTCCTGAGTGATTCCAAGTTTTGCTGGGTTGGCGCTTTCTTCCAGTCGACGAGGGCCTGCCTTTTACTTTCTGTCACAGGTTCCAGAACTTGTGCATTTGCTTCATACCAGTCAACATTTCGTTTTTCCTTCTTCCCATAGGCATCGATGGCAGGTTTGTGGATGGTTGAGCTAAGGTGGCTCCATCTAGCTTCTGCAGATATGCCAGCATCGGCTGGGGCGATATCCTCGATGAGGGACATGAACTTGTTGGTCCTGTCTGTGTCGGTGATATGGGTCGTGTTGATCTTAGGGAGACACTTTGGCTTAGCTTGGTGGAATTTCTTTCTTGGTTGCAGTACCACATTTGCGATGACAAGAGAGTGGTCGGTGTCACAGTCGGCACTGTGGTAACTGCGTGTGTTGTGGACGGCTTGGAGACGGTTTCTTCTAGTGATGATAACGTCTAGTTGGTGCCACTGGTGTGATCTGGGGTGCATCCATGAGACTCTGTGTTTGTGCTTGTTTGGAAAATATGTGTTCGTTATGCACAAGTTCCTGGCACAGCATAGTTCCAGTAGTCTCTGGCCGTTTTCGTTCATTTTCCCAGTTCCATGGTGGCCAATGCATGTGGGCCAGACGTCATGGTTCGTTCCAACTCTGGCATTGAAGTCACCAAGCAAGTATAGGTCTTCTGTACGAGGCAGTTGTCCAATAATCCTGTCAATCTCATTGTAAAATATGTCTTTCGCATCAGGGCTAGAGCTGAGTGTTGGGGCATAAGCAGCCAGAAGGTGTACTGGGCCTGTGCTACAGTTCAGGCGAAGACTTAACATCCGTTCCGTGCCAGCAGTGGGTGGTTCTATCATTGGTAGAAGGGATGACTTTACTGCAAATCCAACGCCATACTCGCGCCTTTCATCTAGTCCCTTGCCTTTCCAGAAGAAAGTGTACTCTTTCTCTTGTAATGAGCCATCGTCTGGCAGTCTTGTCTCTTGTAGGGCGGCAATGTCAACATTTAGCCGGGAGAGTTCAGCGTCTATGACGGCTGTTTTACGCTTGTCGTCAATCAGTTGTAGATCGTCCGAGAAGCCTGGCATCATCGTTCTAACGTTCCAGCTTGCTATGCGAAGTGCTGGAGACTTCGTTTGGTTTTTGCGTGTGTTGCTTGGTGCGTAAGTTTTACAGTCAGCTTGTCAGGTGCTAGCACCATAAGCCCCTTGCACCCAAAGAAGCAGGCAGACTGTGGCGGATCAACACCTAATTGGCTGGGGGCTGCCCAGCTTGAGGCGGGCGGTAGCTGATCAGTGGAGCTGCGATGGCTCCTTCCATCGACGGAGACAACCCGTGGCGTCTATCTCTACGCCAATTGAGATTGGACTTATAACCCGTAAACTGTTGTCTCCCGTGTTGTGTTGGAGTGACCTCTCCATTTGCGCAATATGCTTGGGCTGTTCTATGGAAGTCCTGGGTTGCCCATGCGCCAAGACCCCCCTCTTGACCTTGTTGGTATGTTTGGTGTTAGTAAACAAATTCATTACAGGTGGTACAGAACACATGAAATGTAGGCTAGTGGATATTTGGTGTTACAAATTCATTACAGGTGGTATAGAACACATGAAATATAGACTAGTGGATATTTGGTGTTAGTAAACAAATGCATTACAGGTGGTACATAACACATGAAATATAGACTAGTGGATGTTTGGTGTTACAAATTCATTACAGGTGGTATAGAACACATGAAATATAGACTAGTGGATGTTTGGTGTTAGTAAACATATTCATTACAGGTGGTACAGAACACATGAAATATAGACTAGTGGATGTTTGGTGTTAGTAAACAAATTCATTATAGGTGGTACAGAACACATAAAATGTAGGCTAGTTGTTCTTTGGTGTTAGTAAACAAATTCATTACAGGTATCACAGAACACATGAACATGGACATGAACATGTTAGTAAACAAATGCATTACAGGTGGTACATAACACATGAAATATAGACTAGTGGATGTTTGGTGTTAGTAAACAAATGCATTACAGGTGGTACATAACACATGAAATATAGACTAGTGGATGTTTGGTGTTAGTAAACAAATGCATTACAGGTGGTACATAACACATGAAATATAGACTAGTGGATGTTTGGTGTTAGTAAACAAATGCATTACAGGTGGTACATAACACATGAAATATAGACTAGTGGATGTTTGGTGTTAGTAAACAAATGCATTACAGGTGGTACATAACACATGAAATATAGACTAGTGGATGTTTGGTGTTAGTAAACAAATGCATTACAGGTGGTACATAACACATGAAATATAGACTAGTGGATGTTTGGTGTTAGTAAACAAATGCATTACAGGTGGTACAGTACACATGAAATATAGGCTAGTGGATCTTTGGTGTTAGTAAACATATTCATTACAGGTGGTATAGTACACATGAAATATAGACTAGTGGATGTTTGGTGTTAGTAAACAAATTCATTACAGGTGGTACATAACACATGAAATATAGACTAGTGGATGTTTGGTGTTAGTAAACAAATGCATTACAGGTGGTACATAACACATGAAATATAGACTAGTGGATGCTTGGTGTTAATAAACATCTGCATTACAGGTGGTATAGTACACATGAAATATAGACTAGTGGATGTTTGGTGTTACAAATTCATTACAGGTGGTGCAGAACACATGAAATATAGACTAGTGGATATTTGGTGTTAATAAACATATTCATTACAGGTGGTATAGAACACATGAAATATAGACTAGTGGATGTTTGGTGTTAGTAAACAAATTCATTACAGGTAGCACAGAACACATTTGGCAACTTCAGACATATTGGGTATTGGTGGGGATATGTATCCACAGGCAGTTGGAGCCTTAACAATAAATAAAAAACAATTTCTATTTAACTGATGAAACTTCAAACTTGTACTTTAACACCACATATGATACAATACATCTTTAAATCATAAACAAAGAGGCCACATTGACATTATTATTGCGCATGTTTATTTATCGTCGCTACCGGTTACCAATATGAGCGACACCTGAAGAGATTAGTCATTTTAGATTTTTGGAGGATAGTGCAATGATACAGACAGAGACCCATTCCAGAGTCTCCTCTGATTATTTTACATGCATGGTGTAAAGCACCGACATGAGACCTCGGTTTAAAGTTCCATCTGAAAGACTGCCAGGGGGTCGAACCTGCGTGTTAACCACTGGACTACAGATCCGTCTGTCATTATTATTGTTATTCCAACCTTTATTAAGAGTGTTCCTGTTGATTAGTGATGAGGAAGTGCTTTGCAGTTAATGACCTTAACCATTCAGCCATGCATAGAGTGGTGGAACCTATGCTCGACGTAAATCCTACATATAGAGTGGTGGAACCTATGCTCGGCATATTCCTACATATAGAGTGGTGGAACCTATGCTCGGCGTATTCCTACATATAGAGTGGTGCAACCTATGCTCGACGTAAATCCTACATATAGAGTGGTGGAACCTATGCTCGGCGTAAATCCTACATATAGAGTGGTGGAACCTATGCTCGACGTAAATCCTACATATAGAGTGGTGGAACCTATGCTCGACGTAAATCCTACATATAGAGTGGTGGAACCTATGCTCGGCGTAAATCCTACATATAGAGTGGTGGAACCTATGCTCGACGTAAATCCTACATATAGAGTGGTGGAACCTATGCTCGGCGTAAATCCTACATATAGAGTGGTGGAACCTATGCTCGACGTAAATCCTACATATAGAGTGGTGGAACCTATGCTCGACGTAAATCCTACATATAGAGTGGTGGAACCTATGCTCAGCGTAAATCCTACATATAGAGTGGTGGAACCTATGCTCGGCGTAAATCCTACATATAGAGTGGTGGAACCTATGCTCAGCGTAAATCCTACATATCATGGCCAATAAAAAAAGTTAAATGCACTTGCCGCATATTATTATTTTCTTAAGTCGTGAACACAACTTTCATAAAATTGTTGTTGAAAATGTTAGCTTCATTACGTGACCATGCGCCTAAATACAGCTATCGTAACGGCACCTGTTTCCATGGGGAACTAGATACATTAGGGCACCTATGCACGGCGTACATGAATTTTTTTATTTATGCATGGGTAAATGTTGAATATATTATTTTGACTTAGTAACATCAATAACTAACAATATTACAACTCATAAGAAACTTTTTTCTGGTTATTTGTACATTTTTTTCCCAATCCGGATAGCCACCTGAAATGCTCATAAACCGCACATTTCGGTGGAAAAAAATTTCCCAACAAGTTGTCTATTTATATTCGGCTACTGAACCAGTCAGGTGACAGTTGCATTAGGCTACCGGTACGCACAACGGAATGCTATTGAACCATGCTTCACCTCTGTCAGCGAAAATAGGTTAAAACTATTTAAATATTTTAAATACGGATGTAAATGGAAAAAATACGCCGAGCATAGGAATACGCCGAGCATAGGTTCCACCACTCTATATGTAGGAATACGCCGAGCATAGGTTCCACCACTCTATATGTAGGAATACGCCGAGCATAGGTTCCACCACTCTATATATTTCCCGAAAATATAAAGTAAACAATTCCCAAATGCATCACAAAACACTGTTGTTTCTTGATATCATTTATGTCAATTTATTTTCAATTATAAGTTTCCCAAATTGGGTCAACAAAATAATGGGAAATTTTCAAATTTAGGACAATATGCTGTGAATGTTCAAATTTATGATAATACAGTGGCGCCGCGCCTATGACGGCTGGGGCGGTTGTGGCCGCCCCAATAATTCGGCAAATTTAAAAGAAACAAAAAATATATAGGTGAAGAAAAAAAAAACTAAAACAAGGAAAAAGTGAAATATGAAGTGGCCCAAAAATGCAATAAAAATGGGAGGGGGGTATAGGTAGGTATGTCATATTGTGTTGTTCTAAGAGAAATTGTAAATCAATATCACATGTCAGATTGCACCATTGTTATTTACATAGACCTCTCGCACTCTCCTCTCATTAAACAAATCTGCCGGCATACTGATAGGAAGGTGTGAAGCCCCTAAAGGCGAGGGGAGCGACCTTTAAAGTGTCGTGATTACATCATTTTATGGTCTCGGTATATTAATTGGCATATGAATTGTCACACGTTAATAATCTAGTTATCAACTTGTTATAAATTTGAATTTAATTTAATTGCATGTGACCCAAACTGTTAATCCATTCCATGCTAATTGAGTGACCGACAAAGACGAGTCGCTAAATTTATTTTAAACTGATAATAATAATAATTGCGTTTACTCTAATAAACATTTTTGTAAATATACGTCACATAGAACAACACATAAATGTAAGTTTTTATTTAGTGTGTATTAACATAAAGAACTAAATAAACAGGATGAGAACAGCGATAAGTCATCGATGATGCAATCCATGACGTATCGCTACCAAACATGTGTTGTTCACGTGACTACTATGTAAATATTCATTGCAATGTCGTAAAAGTTACCATTTAAAGAAAAATTCAAATCAAATATATTTGTCCATTCCTTGGAATATCTTAAAAACATTAACATGGCTGAAGCTAATCAACCTTTCGACTTCAATTTTCCTAAACGGTCCTTTGGGAAGAAGTCACCGGTACTGCGTTCTTTCCAAGCACAGTGGTTTAAGAACTACTCGTGGCTTCACTATGATGAGGTACGTTGAACATTTATTATTATCGTTTTCTGAAAACGTCTTGAAGTAGACATTTTAATTTGAAAATATACTAAATGGCAGGCAAAAATTAATTTGAACAGTATTATAAACAGTATACTACAGTATGAAGTAGTTCAGTAGTTGCTTCCTAAAAATGAGACAATTGTTGGTCTCCATTTAGTTATTTGTTGTTTTTTTCCAGTAACATAATATATCTATACATATCTAATTTTCAGATATATGTTTTTACCGTGATTGCATGAATCAATATCCAGATGTAATTGACAGCATGTGTATTTGTTTATTTCCAGAGCAAGGATAGCGCATTATGCTCTGTATGTATGACGGCTGCGAAAGACGGCAAAATCACCAACTCAAAGGTCGACAAAGCCTTCACATCAGCTGGCTTCAACAACTGGAAAGACGCCATTTCCAAATTTAGTAAGCATCAGACAACCGACAGCCATCGTGAAGCCGTTGAGCGCCTAATTACACTCCCCAACCAGACACGCGACATTGGTGAAACACTATCCGCTGAACACCACTCAGAGAAGAAAGAAAACAGGCAACAACTTCTCACTATTCTGCGCAGTATTCGTTTTCTCGCCAGACAAGGACTCCCACTACGAGGCCATGACAACCAGCAATCTAACTTCATTCAGCTTTTGAAATTACAAAGTGAAAGCGACACATCTATCTTGAAGTGGCTTGAGAAGAAGTCGGAGAAGTACACGTGCGGTGACATACAGAACGAGATAATACAGATCATGGCGCTCGGTATCCTACGTCACTTTTTGATGTTGCCTGCGACTTCACGACGTGAAGTCGCAGGCAACATCAAGAAGAATGGCTTCTTCACTATAATGGCAGATGAAACAGCTGACCAGTCCAATCGTGAGCAAGTCGTGATTGTGTTAAGACATGTAGACAGTGAATTAGTTGTGCACGAGGAATTGATGGGACTTTACACTGTCGGCTCCATAGATTCCAATACATTGACATCAGTGATCAAAGACACCATCCTGAGAATGACGCTATCGCTCAGTAACTGTCGTGGACAATGCTATGACGGCGCAAGCAATATGTCTGGGGCAAAGAAGGGCGTGGCAGCAAACATCTCTGCCGTAGAGTCGAGAGCTATCTACACGCACTGTGTACGGACATGCCCTGAACCTGGCGATCAGTGATACAATGAAAGCATCGAAAGTAATGAGAGACACTATGGACACTGTCTATGAGATTTCAAAGGTAATTAAGTACTCTCCAAAGCGTAACGCCAAACTACAAGAGTTGAAACATCAGATGTGCCCTGACACACCAGGCTTCCGGACTCTATGTCCGACTAGGTGGACAGTGAGAGCGGCCAGCCTAGAGAGCGTTTTACTTAACTATACTGTGCTCCAATCACTGTGGGAAGAGTGCTATGAGAGCATCAAGGACAGTGAACTTCGTGCGCGTGTGATTGGTGTTCAGACGAAAATGAGGACCTTTGATTTCCTGTTTGGTGTGTGTTTTGGACACGATATTTTGCGGCATACGGACAACCTCAGCAAAGCCTTGCAACATAAAGAGATGTCTGCAGCCGAAGGACAGTTACTCTCTGCCATGACCATCGACACGTAAAATATACGCCAAAACGCACCAGAGACGTTCTAGGGTTTCAAATTTTCTGGGGGAGATCCCCCAGACCCCCCTGGTGGGAAGGGGAAGCCCCTCCCACACCCTCCCAAATCGGCGCTCGGTGGGCCGCCCCAATCGCTAAGACCGCGCGGCGCGCCTGATATAGTATAGTATAATATATCTCTACCTCTATAGCAGACCTGCAGTAATATATCTCCCCTCTCTATAGCAGACCAGAGGTAATATATCCCATTCTATAGCAGACCAGGGGTAGTATGTATGTATAATATGTATGTATGTATATATATGTATAATATGTTTGTATGTATATGTATGTATAGTGTATGTATTGGTGTTTATAAATCGAATGTTCCAGCAAAAAAAATAAAAAAATATAACATCCCGAGTAACTATGGGAAATGCCCTGTGCAATTCAGCGGCCGCCAGTGAAATTCCCGCTATCTTCCCCACAAATGCCTACTATCTTCCCTACTATGCGAGCCCTCCGAGACACTCGGGGGAAAATGCTGCACATAGCCGATTTCTGGACCAAAATCGATCTTTGCCTTGTAGCGGCTAAACGGGTGCAGATAGCCACTCGACTCCCCACTGATGTTTTGTAGCGCTGGCCACGCCCGAGAGAACGAATTGGCCCTCGAGCCAGTCACACCACCCGGGAGTCCGCAGTGGCACCGGAAGGCACGGGCGATTTATTTAAAATATTTTCCGTTGCCTGTTGTTCGTGTGGCACCGTTGCCCGTTGTGCATGTTTTAATTAAAATATGTGTAAGGACACGTGCCCAGAAAAAGCCCGCCGACGTACGGTGAAGCCTGTTTATGTCCGCACATTGGGGACATTTTAATAAGCTTCACTCTAGTACGGCGGGATGAACTGAATGAGCATTGACCACATTTTAATTAAAATATGTGTTGTAAAACATCATTGATGATTTATCCCCCCCTCTATAACAGACCAGGGGTAATATATCACCCCTCTATAGCAGACCAGGGGTAATATATCCCCCTCTATAGCAGATCAGGGGTAATATATTACCTCTAGTACGATCAGGGGGTAATATATCACCCCTCTATAGCAGACCAGGGGTAATATATCACCCCTCTATAGCAGACCAGGGGTAATATATCACCCCTCTATAGCAGACCAGGGGTAATATATCACCCTCTATAGCAGACCAGGGGTAATATATCACCCCTCTATAGCAGACCAGGGGTAATATATCACCCCCTCTATAGCAGACCTGGGGAGATATATTACCCCAGGTCTGCTATAGAGGGGGGATATATTACCTCTAGTACGATCAGGGGGTAATATATCACCCCTCTATAGCAGACCAGGGGTAATATATCACCCCTCTAAAACAGACCAGGGGTAATATATCACCCCTCTATAGCAGATCAGGGGTAATATATCACCCCTCTATAGCAGACCAGGGGTAATATATCACCCCTCTATAGCAGACCAGGGGTAATATATCACCCCTCTATAGCAGACCAGGGGTAATATATCACCCCTCTATAGCAGACCAGGGGTAATATATCCCCCCCTCTATAGCAGACCTGGGGTAATATATCACACCCTCTATAGCAGGTGCATGTTTTAATTAAAATATGTGTACGGACACGTGGCCAGAAAAAGCCCGCCGACGTACGGTGAAGCATGTTTATGTCCGCACATTGGGGAAATTTTATAAGCGTCACTCTAGTATGGCGGGATGAACTATAATATAGTATGTATGTATAATATGTATGTATGTATGTATGTATATGTATATGTATAATATGTATGTATGTATATGTATAATATGTATGTATTGGTGTTTATAAATCAGTTTTGCGTCACAGATAGTCGTATCCAGCAAAATAAAAATAAAAAATATAACGTCCTGGAATCCCTATGTATGTATGTATATGTATAGTAGAGTATGTTGGAATTAAAACGCCGGTATCGATAACAAGAGTTTAAATTAAAACGAGTCACAAAAAAAAAAATGTATGTATGTATATGTATAGTATAGTATGTTGGAATTAAAACGCCGGTATCGATAACAAGTTTAAATTAAAACGAGTCAAAAAAAAAAAAATTTAATGTTTATAAATCCGTTTTAGGTCACATATAGTCGTTTCCAGCCAAAATAATCATGAATTAAAAAAATAAAATAAAAATTAAAAACAAATCAGGTTGAAATAAAAAATAAATAAAAATATTATTGGTTTTTATAAATCAGTTTTGGGTCACATATATGGAATCCAGGTCAATATTGTTCCCGGTGAGGCTCCAGCGGTTAACCAGTACTTGGGTGCACCAACATCCGTAAGAAAGTGCCAACTTTTTCATATAAATGAGACACGGTCTGAGCGGGGCTCGAACTTGTGACCATCAGTGCTGAATAAATTTCTCTAGAAAGAGCGGTAGGTGGTAGCACTGGAAAGAAACGTACTACATCTGAAATGTTGTTTTAACTGTATATTGTCCCTAAATATATCCAAACAATTAATTATACTAGTATGACATTATGGAAACATTTTTTGCGAAATCTGGGGTTTTGGCAAATCAAAAGAAATAGAGGATTCATCTAAAATTTTGTAAAAGCATTCTATGTGTTAAATCTTCTACCTGCAGCGTGGGTGTTTATGGTGAACTTGGCCGTTTTCCTCTGTACATTAATCGTTTTACACGTATTATCAAATATTGGGGCAAAGTTGTGCAAAGCGACAATATTATTATTCATTTATAGAGGATATTTGTTTGTTTTGAGTGAATATGGAATATATCTCACTGAGAAGTGAGAACATTTCAAATATTTTCACGAGCGCGTAGCGCGAGTGAAAATATAAAAATGTTCTCACTTCGAGGCGAGATATATTCCATATTCACTCGAAACAAACAAATTTTCTTTTTATTTTATGATAATTGTTGAAAAACAAACACAAAATGAAGAAATTAAAATAGCTGGCCGCCGTGTTTTTGCGCGGATGAATACATTAACGACTATACGTCGTGAGTCGAAAGAAACACAAATCTGCCGCCATCTTGAATTTAAAGTTGAATCGAGGAAAAATACATGATCGCCAGCCTCGCCAATGGCTACAATATTGCAAAATTGACTAATAAAAACTGTTTGGCGAAAATTATAAAAACGGCGAAAATCTGTAAAATATCCGAAAATTGGAAATTCCCCCCGAGACTATTTTTGGAAAATTACTCTGGTCAAGGTGAAATCGTGTCGCGCGTGACTAATATCTCGGACTGGAGAATCATACAAGCGTGTTGTTTGTTTATTTAATGGGGCGTAATGTTTGATTAGTGTGCAAACGGTTGTATCTCACTTTCCCAACATTTTGATTTTTGGTCTGTCTAGACTGTCTCACTTTCCCAACATTCAACTTTCACACCTTTGCCTTACCTGTGTGGAAAGTATACTGCTGGGCATAAAGTTGCGTTACACACATGTTTAATATTAATATATTACTTTCACCAAGTGATCAGTATATATCTGATACTTGATGATAGTTGATTGAATACTTGATTAATTAATAGTGTCAATAATTTCAATTACAATTAGTGTTAATTACAGATATGTGATTACAGTGATTACAGTGACTATATTTCACATTACTTGGTTAATTGATTACAATTAGGTTTAACTACATGCAAGTGATTACAGTTAATACTTGATTAATTAATAGTGTCAATAGTTTCAATTACAATTAGTGTTAATTACAGATATGTGATTACAGTGATTACAGTGACTATATTTCACATTACTTGGTTAATTGATTACAATTAGGTTTAACTACATGCAAGTGATTACAGTGAATACATTTCACATTACTGGATTAATTAATTACAATAAATGTGTGTACCATAATTACATGTAATTGTAACTCTACTGTGAAAGTGTATATATATTCCACCAAATATGTTGAAAACTTGCATCATGGCAAACGCTCAAGTCGGAGTACGGTTTATAGAGAACAGTCGGGGATCTCAGACGCTGGTACACAATGAGTACATGTTCAGTTTGAAGACAAGAAGAGGCGACCGCAGCTACTGGAACTGTGTGAACCGGGATTGTACAGCGAAGATCAACACACAGAATGGGATTCCAACTAAGATCATGGTGAATCACAACCATCCACAGGACCCTCTCGGAGTTACAGCGAAACAACTGATGAGCAACGTTCGGAAACGAGTGCGAGAGACCATTGAGCCGATACCTGCCATATACGACGATATGTTAGCCAATCTCCGAACACCAGAATGGGATGCGGATACAGAGGCTATCGCCATCAAGTTACCGACATTCTATTCGGCTCGTCCTGCTTTGTACAGGTAAATAATAAGATTTTTTTTATGAAAATGCATATATAATTTAAGCGGTCTGTTTTTAGTCTGTTACTCTGTATTTACAAAACAATCTTATGTACAGTGAATAATATCCCATATATTTTATTCCATTTCAGACAAAGGGCGAAACTACAATCTACGTTACCTAAGGTTCGACAAGACGTGACGTTGGATGGAAAATGGACAGAGACAACGGCGGGCGATAAGTTCCTACTCGCGGATGATGGGGAAGAAAACCGCATCCTCGTGTTTGCTACGTTGGAGAACTTAATGGAACTCTCGAGAGCTGACATTTGGTATGTCGATGGGACGTTCCACTCCAGTCCATCATACTTCTACCAGGTGTACACAATCCATGGTATGGTTGATGGGTACATGTGTACTCTTATATATGCGCTGCTACCGAACAAACGTGAGACCACCTACAGACGGCTGTTTGAACTTGTCCAGGGCGCTGGTGACCGACACAACATCGAACTCAAACCAGGAACTGTTATGATGGACTTCGAAGTTGCAGCGAAACGTGCCGTTATCGCTGTCTATCCGGATGTCACAGTGAGGGGGTGTTTCTTCCATTATTCACAGTGCATCTGGAGGAAGGTTCAGTCATGTGGACTTGTGACAACCTTCAAAGACAACGACGACTTCAGAATGTTGGTGCGCCGTGCTAGTGTCCTGCCTCTTGTGCCGATCGGACTGGTTGAAGACGTGTGGTTCCATGCCCTAGAAAACAACGACAACGACACAGCATCCGTAGTCACGTTCAAGGACTACGTAACGGAGCATTGGGTGGAAGGCGGCGACAAGGCGATGTGGAACCACTTTGACAATCCAGGACCACGAACCACGTCGAAGGATGGCACAACAAGGTCAATGGTCTGTTGACCCAGTCCCATCCAAACATCTACACTCTGGTAGAATTGTTCCAGAAGGAGCAGGCCGTGAATGAAATCCGTCTACTCCAGCATGCGAATGGTGGGAAACGCCGTCCGAAGAAGATGAAGTACCGCGTCATTGAAGACCGCCTGGTACAGCTGAAGCATCGGCTTCTGAATACGGAGCTGGAAGTGACAGAGTACGCCGATGCAGCATCGTATTTGATTAAATTAGGACAATAGACAGTAATATCATTCTATCAAATGTGCTAATAGTTTACAGTGATATTGATCAGGAGTTGTTATTCATGTTATTGATCAGGATCTACAATTTTCATTAAAGCTTGTTGTTTCATATCAAATGTGCTAATAGTTGACACTAATATTAATCAGTTATTGATCAGGAGCTACAATCTTCAGTGATATTAATCAGGAGTTGTTATTGGTTATCTACTTCTGACTGATCAGGTTCTACACATTACATGCATATAATAAGTAAAATTCACATGATTGTAAAGCTTGTTGTTTCATAAAAAAGCTTTACTTTTGTCATCATTAACACTTCTAAATGACTTCTAGATGATCAAGATACAATAAATATATATGTTTAGATGATTTAATAGCTAATAAAGTCTTGTTTATACACATGTTTGTTTCACTTTTATCCAAAATGTGGTTCGCGTAACTTTTCGCTGTGCAGAATACCAATTTTGACCAATTATCACCAATTAAGTCCATTGTTAAACCTAACAATGGTGTCTCACTTTCCCAACATACCAAAACCCCAACTTTCTACCTGAAAACCAGAATGTTGGGAAAGTGAGAACACCCCGTGCAAACACGGGACACACTATGAATGCTTATTATATTGAGCAGGGCGGCATTACATTGTTGCCCAAATCCTTTGTAGACGAAAATTATGCTACCAAATTGAAAAGCTTTACACGACTGTTAGACGCACAATTTTTTTGGTGTATGGTGCCTGTGGTTAGACGTAAGTGTGTCGGCAACTTTTGTTTTGTTTTTGTTGTCGTTAATTGTGTATGTTAATTTGAATATCTCAAAGGAAAGCAGTATGTAACCCTTACCTCAGTTGTAGTTTATGGGCATACAGCACTTAGGTGGTGCAATTACAAGATAGATATAATAAATTAATATACTATAAATACTCTGGGGAAAATGGCGATTTGGCTACAAAAAAATTAAGAGCCAGAGCAGGCCTTAATTTAATTTGGATTTATTGTTTCAATTTACAGTGACAAAATTCGAGACATTGTCAGTTGTATTTCGCTTTTGATTTGTTTCCTAACAAAAACAATAATACAGGTAAATAGTGTCATTGAAGCCAGGTAAACGGTGAAAATTAAATGACACGTGTGACACGGTGCAAGTTTGTGAAAAAAACAACATCGGATGATAAAATTATTTTACATTCCAGGTACATATCCTCAATATTGTTAGATTCCATATTTTATTTATTTAAATTTTGTTAGAGCTATTAATTGTTTATATATTATTATTCAATAGCAGACGGTTGATTTGTTGTTTGTTGTTGTTGTTGTCTATGCATTTAAAGGGAGAGTAATAGTGTAAGAATAGTGTATTGGGAAGGGAGATAATAAAAAAGTAGTCCGGCAGTGAGATATAATCCATATCTCACCGATGAGATATGGATTATATCTCACTGATAGAACACTGTATTTCATCAATTAGCATAAAATAAATACTGATATGTTATCACAGTGTAGTAGAGGGGTTAATAACTGGATTCATAATGTGAAATGTCTACTTGATAGCTATGGTTATACATATGTGTTCGACAATCCGAGCGTAGTAGATTTAAATAAGTTTTACATGCTTTTCAAAGAAAGGGTTTTAGACATGTATAAGCAGTCATGGTGTAATGGCGTTGAAAATAGCGGATCTTTATATATGTTTAAACTTTTCAAATTTACTGTTTCACTAGAGCCTTATCTAAATGATTTACAATCAAAATATAGAATTGCCTTATCTAAATTTAGGCTTTCTTCGCATAAATTACGTATTGAAACGGGCCGCTATGGAGCAAATCGTGTCGCGCGGGAATTGCGTTATTGTTTATACTGTGTGTCAAATGATGTAGAGGATGAATACCACTTTGTTCCGATTTGTTCAGCTTACACTAACATTAGAAAGAAATGTATTAAAAAGTACTACTACAATAGACCTAGTGTTTTCAAATTTGTAACTTTAATGCAATCTCACAACAATAATGTTATAGCAAAATTAGGAAAATATCTGTATGAAGCATTTACACTCAGACGCGCGTGGTTCTATTCCATCGTATATGTAACATGATTTTTGTTATAATATTTTTTTATTTTTTTTATTATAGTACAACTTAAACTGAGTTCAACCTCCTTTATTTAGATATGTACAAGATACTTTAAATCGGATTTCATATTTTCGTATTTATATACCTAAGCAACCTGTATTGAATGCAATATCCGAAAATAATGAGACTGTTAATTATAATGTTTTATATCATTTATATATATAGTAGGTATTGTCAATAAGGTATATAATTTTCTGATATTGACATAATTTTCGCGTGAATGATTTTATGTATATATATGTTGTACAATGATGAACATTTTAGTTCAAATTGGAAAATAAAATTTCTTTTCTTCTTCTTCATAGCTATCTGTAATTAAGTATGTAGCTATAAATGACATTATGTATGTATGGAAAATAAACGTGGTTACCCGAAAGGGGCCTCAATTCTTTGGATTTTCAGACATGGGAGAGAGAAGTTTATTCATATAGATTAGAGGGTTCATTCTAGAGGGTGACGTGGGCGAACGAGTTGCCCCAGGGACCCCGACTCACTTCTCCCTATAATTTTTAGTTTACCATTTTCATACAAAATTTTGGCCAGTAAGATACACTAGCCCATTGTAAAGCACTCCTATTCAAATGTTGTATTTAATGGTCATACTGTGTATTTTAACCTTATTTTGCAGACGTTTATGAAAGAACACCATTAAGGATGCAATCGAGCGTTTTCTCACTTCTCCCAATAAATCTGAGAATGAACTCTGGAATATAGAGAACGTGGTGGAGACATCAAACGTCCGTAACAAGTTGTAAATCTGGACAAAAAACATTTTATATGCAAAGTGTATATTTTCGTTGTGTCAATAAAAAGAATAATTAATGTAAATATAAGTAATGAATCACGGGTTCGGCATCCACGCCAACTTAAAAACGTGGCCAATGTAGTTCATACCCTGATGGAAACAACTATCAACCTGCGATTCATTCATTCCTTAATTAAATAATTTTGAACTTAAAGACTGAATATAATACACACCTATTCACTAACAGGTAACATCGGTACGCAGGTGCTTTAATACAGCAGATACTTGGTGAAGGACGGTATGCAGGTGCTTTAATACAGCAGATACTTGGTGAAGGACGGTATGCAGGTGCTTTAATACAGCAGATACTTGGTGAAGGACAATTCATTACAGTAGTATCTTCTGCCATGCTTGTATATCATAAAATGTTTGATAAGACATCAATTAACCCTTTCAACACCACAGACCTCTAAATAGGCTTATGAAAAGTGTAGATCCAGATGAGCCGGCTCGTGACGAGCCGTCTCATCAGGATCTGCACTTTTTTCAAGTAATATAACTATTTTTAGAAAAAATATTACCCATTTTGATAAATGAACTGATCCAAATGTAATTTTGTTATTAATTTATTGGTCTAAAAATATCATGGACCAGTCCATGTCAGTTACTTGGTGTTGAATGGGTTAAATCAATCCAAATTCTATTTACTGTTAGTATCCCCCATTCAAGTTGTAAGTACATTACAGCACTTTATATGCAAACTGAAGAAAAATAAATACTATCATATAATATGTACATGTATAAATATATATGTGTTAGCATACAAAGGGCTGTACTGTGCATACAACTTCTTTGGGGATGTCTCGAACAATATATATAAAATGTAAGAAACTAACCAGCTACATGGCATAGATGTTAATGTAGCTTTCACCAAGTGTCTGTGTACTAGCACGCAACAGAACGCGAGAATTGAATGTATATCACTAAAGTTCCTAACACAGGGCTGAAAAGAAACCCATGTAATTCGTACATCCTTACTTGTATGTCACTAACTTCCAAATCACAGATATGAAAACTGATAATACAGCTCTCAAAATAAACTATGTTCTTAACACTAACTTCCAAATCACAGATCTGAAATCCAGGGTTCCCGCTGTCGGTCGCATTTGTCGCCAAATGCGCATACTAATTAAATCTGGCTCCAAAAATCTTCAGTTGGCAAATATCCTTGGCACATGCTATAAATATCGGCAAAATAACATTGTTCAAGAAACATAATCGGCCGAAAATCGATGAAAGTGAAGGCGATGATATGCGTTTGTTTATTGGAAATCAACTGTTTGGCACTTTATTGCATGGGGTGTTGAGAAGTTGGTGACATTTTAATTACTGATAATTGGATTAAATGGCGGTCTTTAATCTTACAACTGATTAGCACAGATATTTATAATAAAAGAATTACCCAAGAATTTGATAATGCAATGTTTTCTCCAGAGTGCGTTTCTTGCAGTTTTGATGCAATGAAATGGCCAGAGATGCAATGAGAATCATTGAATGCGTTTTCTGTGACGCAACAATATTTTGACAGCAGGTTATATGGACCTTTCTGCAAGGATAAAATGTACAAGATTACCGAGTACTTGTTCATTGACGCGACGCTCTTACTTGTTACAATTATGTACAACGAAAAGAGTTCAGATGATACAGATATGATACGTCATATGTCGGGAAATGCCCGCTACTGAAATAGGTTTAGTTTCCAAGCAGAATAATTCTGCTAATCCTGAAACCCCAGAATATGATTCGGCCAAAACAATTTCCAACCATGAAAGTACTGAAACACCTTCAGTTTAGTGATATGACTAATAGTCCCTACAAACGTAAAACTGTATGAAAACGCGAAGTTAGAACGTAGTGGGTGTAAGAAAATGCATTGTTAGTCTTAGTGCACTTTCCAATTTCCCAAACCTGATTTTTTTATGATTGGAAGGTAGTAAGTTACACAGTATTTATTCATAAGTGCATGTAGACAACTACAGCAGAAGTACAAGTAATTAACAGTAGTACATGCACACAAGTTGACAACTTGTTTAACATCAGCACATACCAGATGTCGTATTGAATATGGCACTATAGACTGCTGGCTCCAACATTGGAGCCATTTTTTCTGATTGATGAATTTGCTGGCGCAAACTAAAATTGACCCAGAGGAAACCCTGGAAATCTGAGATACAGCCCTCAAAATGAACTATGTTCTTAACACTAACTTCCATATCACAGAGCTGAAAGGCGAAATCCAGCTCTCAAAATGACTGTACTCATAACACTCGCTTCCAAATCCAAAATTTCCTACACATTGAGCAGAAAGGTGAAATCCAACCACAAACAAAGCTGAATTGTAAGTTAATAAACATGGAACAATAATGCGAGATCCAGCTCCGCCAACTGTACTATACAGCACTAATCTCCTAACCTAAGCTAGCAAACCTGGTGTTAAAAGTCGTATATTCTGCTGTATATCAGATTCTCTTCTTCATCATTATCCGAGATGCCATCTGTTAGATAGTGTTCCCTCTTCATTTTCCGTCTCTTCTTAAATTTCCGTCTTAACCTGCGTTCCCATGTCAATAGGTATTTCGGTAAGTAAGGACGTTTTCTTTTAAGAATTTCTGAAATGTGTTCAAAGTTAATACAATTCTATTAAAAGTATATTAATTAATTTGGATAAGGCTTTGTTTTCTTCCTTTGAGGTTTATTTCTGTTCCAACAAGTTGTAAAACGGTGCATCTGCATAGTTCAGGCTATATGGTATACAAGATATCTACAATTAAAAATATTATGTAGATAACAACATACTGTATTAAAATTGTAATGACGAAAGGTCAATTGCAATAAAATTTATCAAGCTGTAAAAATAATAAAAAACTTACAATTTATGGAAAAGACGTGATTTATTTAAAAATGCAATAATGTATTTAAATTCAACAAATTGAAAAGATTGTCGAAAAGCTCCTTCATTGTCACAACTGTATAATATTTTCGACGAATGAGTGCTAAATCTACACAGTAAATTAAGATGTGTTCAACATTTATAGAGGAATGGCATGGTATACACCATGGTGGATCCTCTTTTCAATTTTATTTTTTTCCATTTATTTATTGGCAGAAATGGCATCAATCAATGCCTTTGGCCATTTACATATTCAGTTACAAATATGGCCAGGACATACAACAATATATAACACTTCAAGTACACATACATACATATAACGAGCACAAAAGTAACAACATTTCAATTTGTATAACATGATTATTAAGAAGCAGTTCAATCTTCGAGGGATTGCTTTCTAAGTTCAAGAGCATCGTTTAAATATTTAGCGGTTTTGAGTATCACCTTTTTGTTCTGGGATGACATAATGTTTGCAAATTTCTGAAGTGTTGGCCAATGTGTATTAACAAAATATTTCCTTCTAATATTTGCAAATTTTGGGCAACACAATAAAAAATGATATTCAGATTCAATGGAATTGCATGAGCACAGTTTACAAATGCGGTCTTGCCTATTTAGTCCAGCATACCGCCCGAACTCAATTTCTAAATTATGTGAACAAACTCTAAAACGGCAAAGTTGCTTTCTAAGTATAGTATTAGGAATAGTATCTAAATATTTCTCAAAGCAGAATTGTGTTTTAAATTGTCGATAATAGTCTAGCTTGGATACAGTCTGGATAGACGCATTCCATTCTTGAATATATTGGTCTCGAATTCTTTTTTTAAACATATTACTGTAGTTTATATCGGGGTCAAAATTAAACCGCACATCACTAAAACCAAGTCTGTCTAACATAGAATGCATTCGATTAGACCATGAGGAATTGTTTGCACTATTACACTGTTCAATATAAACCCTATACATTGGCATATCTTGATTTTTCATAATTTTAACCCAATAATTTAGAGCTCTCTCCTTCATAATTACAGAGAGTGGGACTCTACCAAGTTCACCTAATACAGCTAAGTTGGGTGTCTGGATACGGACACCTAAAATATGTTTGCAAAATTTAATATGTATTTTATCAATTTCTTTAAAATCATATATACCCCATACATCCGCTGCATAAAGTAAAATTGGGACCACCATCGAATCAAAATGAGTGTGTGAAATGGGTATGTCCAAGTCTCCAAGTGTTTGCCATTTTGAAGCAATGTTCTTTCTTAAGAATCGATTGCCTAGCATCAGTGTATGGTACATGTATTTTAGAATTTATACAGTCTAGTTTAAGTGCATCTTTTGCACTTTGATCAGCCATTTCATTGCCACGAATACCAATATGACTTGGTATCCAGCAATATATAACATGTTTAGTCGATGTAATATCTGTGTGCTTAATAAGTAATTTGTGAATAAGGGAGTTTTTAACGGTTCATGTTGTCTACTGATTTCAGTACAGATAAAGAATCTGAAAGGATCTTAAATTTTCTATCACGTGATGCATAAGCAAAATTCAAAGCTAAATCAATAGCCTCTATTTCTGCTGAAAATATAGTAGCATGATCGGGTAGCCGTAATTTAGAATTATGTAATTTACTGACGGCAGCACAGCCAACTTTGTTGCCGGCTTTAGATCCATCTGTGTATATTGGTGTATAATCTGAAAACGTGGTTCTAATTTCATTTAATTTTGATCTGAACATTAGCAGGTTAGTATATGATTTCAGGTTATCATAAAGTTATAAAATATGTTTAGGTTATGTTATAAATTGCGGGTTTTACGCCTGCATCAGCACAATTTTGGGCTATATCGCCGGCGGGCAGTTTACCTAACACCTTTCCTGGGCAGGCTCCAGCGGTTAACCAGTACTTGGATGCACCAACCTCCGTAAGAAAGTACCAACTTTTTCATATAAATGAGACACGGCCTGAGCGGGGCTTGAACCCGTGATCATCAGTGATGATAGGTTACAGTGGTATGCAGGTCAGCGACTTTAACCACTCGACCACGGTGGCGGACAAGGTTGGGTTTAATCAGGTCAAAAGGAGCTATATCTGATATGTGTAGTAATAAAGTATATTCTGTTCCTACAAGTTGTAGTAATAAAGTATACAGTCAACATTGCATGAAGAGTCTCTTTTAATAAATATTGGTAATATATGGTGAACAGTTGATATACGATATACCATGTTTCATGAGATTCATAATTATAGTATATTATGTCATATTACTGTAAAATTATACATTGCTTTACTTGTTTTATCGTCGTCCAGAAATGTCTTACATTTCTTGGCAATTTCCCTGACCGACTGTCCGATGAAAACGGTATTTTGTGTTGCATTCGGAAAAATAGCACAGTCCGAAAAGAACAACTTAAAACAACACCTACATAGATATCGCAAAGCTTTAATGATTACTGTACATATGATAAAGAATTATCTCAAAAATAGGTGCATTGATAAGACATTAGTAATTGCGATCACGCAAATGATTTGTATGTTTGGAATTGCCATTTATAACGCAAGAACCATACTGAATACACCGAGATGCTGAGAATGGTGTTGGATTGGGAAAATACCCTCATTAATGATCGCGACTACTCAGTCGGCTTTGTGCGATGCCGACGCCGGTGGTACTGGGAATACACTCGCTATATTTTCTCTGGATGCAAATATAGCGGTACCATCAATACTGTTATTGATTGAATAAATGAATGAATAACAATTGACTTTGAGAGCAACACAATCTCTGGAAATGTTGAGTTAAATGGTCCGATATTAGTCTCATGGTGCCTCTTGACGGGGCTTCATCCGACATAATTATTCAAACAACTTACCATGTATACCAAGGTACTGTACATCGTCCTGGTAGTCTAATGGGGCCTCTTGGTACGTCTTCACGGGCCTCATTCCACACAATTTGATAGCCACCATCATTACAATCAACAGGAATGAAACGCTCAACAATGCACGTAGTGGGTCCTTGGAACTGGAAAACACAATTTAGACTTAACCCATTCAACACCAAGTAACTGACATGGACTGGTCCATGATATTCTTAGACCAATAAATTAATAAGAACATTACATTTGGATCAGTTCATTTATCAAAATGGGTAAAAAAAATTCTAAAAATAGTTATATTACTTGAAAAAAGTGCAGATCCTGATGAGACGGCTCGTCACGAGCCGGCTCATCTGGATCTACACTTTTTTGTAAGCCAATTTAGAGGTCTGTGGTGTTGAAAGGGTTAATAAGTTCATTTACATGTTTGAACCCCAAGGTTCATTACACAGCGGCAAATAATTGAACACAGGTCAGTAGCAGCAGCCTTGGTAGACATGAGATTGGTTTCTTAGTCCTTGAATACGATTCATGTTTTTACTAAACAGGCAATATAGCTGCAAAATACTAATTTTTAATAAACAACAAAAACAAAGCCCTTAATTTAAATTAACAATGTTTAGAATTTCTGGCATGTAGATGCATATTAATCACCCTCAAACTTTCAAAGGCATTTTTGCAACGTACAGCAGAATTGCTGAAAAATTGCTGAAAAAATGGACACTGCGTCCCCCTTCAGATTATGTGATCAGCTACTGAATGCAGAGCTCAAACTTCTGGCTCTGTAGCTCTAACATTGGCAATACTACAGCTACTAGCAATAATAGTCACATATAGTAAATATATCCCAGCCATCTACTTCGCTACATATTTTCCACTCGCTGATCATATATGCTTAAACTAGTACTGCACAGTCTTGATACAGATGGATCTCTAGTCCAGTGGTAACACGCTGGACTGGTAATCCAGGGATCGCAGGTTCGATCCCCCGTCTGACCTTAATAAAATTAGCAGTATTTTTCAGATGGGACACATTAAATCGAGGTCTCGTGTCGGTGCTTTACACTGTGCACGTAAAAGAACCAGAGGAGACGCTGGAATGTATCTCTGTCTGTATCATTGCACTCTGGAATGGGTCTCTGTATCATTGCACGTTTATTTATCATCGCTACCGGTTGCCCATATGAGCGACGCCACCTGAAGAGACTATTTATTTTAGATTTTTGGAGGGAGTGCAATGATACAGAGACCCATTCCAGAGTCTCCTCTGGTTCTGTTACGTGCACGGTGTAGAGCACCGACATGAGACTTCGGTTTAAAGTCCCATCTGAAAGACTTAATTGTATTAGGGTCAGACGGGGGATCGAACCTGTGATCCCTGGAATACCAGTCCAGCGTGTTGCCACTGGACTACAGATCCTCCAATAGATATACATTTGTATTGTTCTCCTACATACATTGGCTGTGGTTAGTGCGCTCGCTTCTCACAAATGCAACCTGGGTTCGATGCTCGGACCAGGAAGTATGCGAGATGATACGATGGTCGCAAGATCGGACATGTGGGTTTTCTCCGGGTACTCCGGTTTCCTCCCACATGAATGACCACATATACGCTTTCATCCGCGTCAACAAGAGTTATTAATATAGGTTGTTAAAACTTGCTTCGCAATCGTTGTAAAATAATGTTATGTTATATTTCGGGTTTTACGCCTGCATCAGCACCATTTTGGGCTATATCGCCGGCGGGCAGTTTACCTAACAACACCTTTCCTGGGCAGGCTCCAGCGGTTAACCAGTACTTGGGTGCACCAACCTCCGTAAGAAACTGCCAACTTTTTCATATAAATGAGACACGGTCTGAGCGGGGCTCGAACCCGTGACCATCAGTGATGATAGGTTACAGTGGTATACAAGTCAGCGACCTTAACCACTCGACCACGGAGGCGGACCGTTGTAAAATAAATAAAGTTTAAACTTTACCCACATAGGATGTATTGGTAAGCACCGACATGGACGGACGATCGCAAACCAATAGAACTAACGAGTATGAAATATTTACTCGTCTGGAAGCAGTGCTTACACAGCATGACTGGAGGGACCCGATTTACAAGTAATTGTAACATATATTACAGTCACAATGACCTAGTGGTTAAGGGTGGTCGAAGGTTCGTACCTCGTGATGTGGCTGGTTGGCGACTCGCAAGCTAAGTTAAATAATGGTTACTGATTGCCTATCAGTCTAGCACCTGGTATGCAAGGATAGAATTCGGAAAGTATTGGTGTTTATAAGGGGTGTCTCAGAAGTCAGAAATGGCCCTTTTAGTAGAGGCGACGCCATAATTTAAACAAGACACTTTATACTTACAATGTTTGTTGCATAAGTGCTACAAACTCCTCGTACTCTTTTATCTCCTCCAGAGCCAGATTCTCCAGGTGAACTTGTGTAGAGTTAGAGGTCATTGTAGAACCATTTGTGTTTCTGGTGTCGTGTTTATATCGTAAATGCATTGTTTCTCCCAGCTTGTGCACTTCACTAACTGTTTTATCACTGACTTTAGTCTGGTGAACTTGTGTCGAACTCGAGACAAGTGTAGAACCGTCTATTGTTCTGGTGTCTGGTATATGTCGCGTTGGACCGTTCCCATGTTTTATTTTCCCTCGTTTATGAAACTTACGTGCTTTTCTATCAAAGACTTCTGCATGCATCCACTGTGCTTTTCTATCGCTAAAATTTGCTAAAAGTTTTCGTAGTATGAATCTAACTGTGTATTTGTCATAATTTTCAACCAAGAATGTATTAATCAACTCTCTACACTTTACCCTATAATATGCCTTCAACTTTGCACAGAAATGTAAACAATACTGATAATTTTCCTTTGCTGCCGCAGTAGGAGATAATGTTTGCATGTAAATAAGAAAATCTTGTAATGTGTGGTCATTTGTTACGTCTGAAAATGCGAGCCTATTCTGATGAGGTGGAGTATATTTCATCAAGTCTTGCACACCTTCAAAATACATTGTGGTGTCTTCCACAACTGGATTATATGCTTTGGTATCTTGTACAACCAGATTATACACTGCAGTGTCTTTCACAACTGGATTATATGCTTTGGTATCTTGTAGAACCAGATTATACACTGCGGTGTCTTTCACAACTGGATTATATGCCGTTGTGTCTGATACAACTGGATTATATGCTGGGCTGACCTTCACAACTGGATTATATGCTGGGCTGACCTTCACAACCGGATGATATGATGTGGTGGTGTCTGGCACATCCGGAGTATATACAACACTTTCATGCATACCATTTTGAGAAGTCCGATATACATGTACACGATACATCACATTTCTGGTTTCCGTCTTGTCCACTTTCTGTGGAACAACTGATGCATGAATGATCATCGGATTTAACTGAAAATATAAATACAAATAACTATTAGTATGGAAAGGTGATGAAATTCAATTTTCATTAACTTTCTTGACAGCAGATCGCAAGCAGTAGTCCTCAATGGACCACAGCAGACACTATTCCTCTTTCATAGATCTGGCGTTCCCCAAGGCTCTATGCATGATCCTATTCTATTATCTATATTAATGATCTACCTGAAAACATTTCCTCCAAGGTACGCTTGTTTGCTGACAATACAGTAGTTTACCTCACCATCACTAAAGCTACATATTTTACAGAAAGAAATTGGAATTGCCAGAAGTGAGGGAGACCACAACTGAGACTCGAAGTTTAACCCTTCTAAATGCCACGACTTGTCAATATCCAGGGCCTGCTCTGGCTCTTATTTGTTTGTATCTTTATCAAGTTGACGCAGTAGATGTTTATTATGGATATGCGATGGTATCATCATCGAACAGTAGGTGGAAGCATCAACTTGACAACTGTGTGGGATGTCTTTAATGCAACATAAGAACAGGTTAGACCCACAGGACTGAGCCTCGATGGACACTGGACTGTAACTAGTCCAAATATTTAGACTTGAAAAATGTGACATATTACTATCAAGGCATTTTTCAAAGGCTAAACTTCAATTAAGCGCAGCACATTTTATATTCTAAAAAGTTGTTTTTTATAAATTAATATTGACAACGAGATGAACACACATACCGTTGTCGTGGAAGTCGTGATAGTCTTGATAGTGATTAATATAAGTTCAGTCTTCACAAAACTTTGCCAGAGTTTGTCTGACACTGGTCAGACAAATGATTAAAATGCACTTAAACTTTCAATATATATTGTCTGACCGAAGGATTTTTTGTCTGACATGTCAGGCGGTCCTACGGATTTCGGGAAGACTGCAAGTTGAAAGAACTTGTTTCGCAATCAGTTATGTTATATATTATATTTCGGGTTTTACGCCTGCATCAGCACCATTTCGGGCTATATCGCCGGAGGGAGTTTCGCAATCAAACTAAAACAAATTTGTATAAACTAACATACCGTCGTTTGAATTCTGCACAGTCTACAACATCTCTTGACACAATATTATACAAGAAAAACAATGTTTATATTTATATTTTGACAGGACTATTAGCAAGTATCACTAGGTGAAGGTGTTTCAGTACGTTCATGGTCGGAAATTGTTTGGGCCGAATCAGATTCTGGGATTTCATGCTTAGTGGACTAATTCTGCTTGGAAACGAAATTCAGTATTTCACTATTTGATGCGGAAATTTCCCAATATATGACGTACTTACTTATGTGTATCATATGAACGCTTTTCGTTGTACATAGAGTGGTGGAACCTATGCTCGGTGTAAATCCCACATATAATGACCAGTATAAAATGTTAATTGCACATGTATGCCATATATTATTATTTTCTTAAGTCTTAAAAACAACTTTCAAAACACTCTTGTCGACAGTTTTAGTTTCATCACGTGACCTTGCTGCTCAATACAGCTATCGCAACGGTGTCGGTCGGCACCCGTTTATATGAGGAACTGAAGACTTCAGGGCACCTATGCATGGCGCACTTGTTATTTTTTATTTATCCACAACAACTTGTTGAATATCTTATTTTGATATAGTATATCATTGAGTAAAAACATTTATTGGTCTTAATCAGAAATAGTATATTAGCTATTTTTCAGGTTAGGTGTAGATTTATTTAATTCGGATAGCTACCCGAATTGCTAATACAATGTAACAGTTTCGGTGGAAATATTCTCCCAATAATTTGCTTCTTTATATTTGTCTGCTGGACAAGTCACGCGACAGTTGCACCAGACTACCGATACACTCAACGGAATGCTGTTGAGCCCTGCTTCAGCTTTGTCGGCGAAATTAGCCTAGACCTATATAAATATTTTAAATATGGATGAAAATACGCCGAGCATAAAATACGCCAAGCATAGGTTCCACCACTCTAATGGTAACAAGTGAGCATCTCTCACACAGAACAGTCCATATATAAAAAATCTGAAGTCTAAATATTGTTGCGTCACAGTAAATGCATTCAATGATTCTCATTGCATCTCTGGCCATTTTATCAGTGTTTATTGCATCGAAAAACGCAAGAAATGCACTCTTCTTCGTGTATACAGCACTCCTTCACTTATGAAGATTAGGTGCTGGAAAAAACAGTCTGGCAACATAGCAAACATGTAGGATACAGGATATGCCACCTTACTTTTGCTGCTCAAAGGGGGTCAGGACGTTCTGAAATAATGATATGTCTTATTTTAGTATCCTGGAGCCTCAACCAAACAAAAAAACATAATCCATTACATGTGGATTTTTAGTGGATGCTCTACAAATATATCTATTCATAATGTAATGGTTTTTTAGTTGAGGCTCCAGGTCAATAAAAAAAACAGTTCATCACCATCTACACCGCGACAACCACCATTGGTGCAGCCGGTTGCTAATTCCAATAATATTTTAATATTCAATCCGAAAATGATTTGTCCGAAACAATACTATTTCCAAACCCATCTAATTCTGGTAATGGTATACTTACACATAATAAAACAAACGCTTTGTATATGGAATACTTCGACAGAAATAGTTTCATGATGTCTCTAAGTAACTTCAACTTTGAACAACATGTTGGACGCCGATTTTAAGACTGATATTGGTGGCACGATTTCTGCGTGGACATAATGGAGGTAATTTGGAGGCCCGTTTCGTGTATGAACTGCGACATCCAAGATTTGAAGCAATATAATGTAATGTTAAAAGGACGATGTTGCAGCTTTTACGACTCTGTCGTTTTTCATGCCATCACGAACATTAATTAATTGCTGTTTTTATTTTATTACGGCGAAGCGAAGCTACGAAGAGAACCGAATGGTGGTAGAAGTAGAAGTAGAAAGCGAGAACACACATATCGAGGACTGAGTGTAAAATTATTGTACCTATTTTGTGAAAACCACATGTTTATGTCACATGGCTCACTTTTACAACAAAGCCGGGCGTGGGTTCGTTTCTTTATGTATTGGATAGGGCCTACAACATACAATGTGTACACGGAACCGAATTTCTAAACGTCCACCTGATGTTTTTATAACAGTTGAAAACAATCAACAAGTAAAGACCATAGTAGAATGCCGTCTGTTGAAAAGTCGTGCAACCTGGAAACACGATGGAAATGATTTAGAACGATATTAAAATATGACATTGTATGATTCATTACAAAATGTACTTGAAATATCGAATTTAATTACAACGCTGAACATACCTGTCTGATAGAAGTGCCTGTATCAAGCATACCGACAGCTCGCCCGCGTTCCTCAATGGTCATTCTCGCCATATTTTCTGGGGGTTTTTCGGTTACGGGTCGCACATAGAATAAATTGCAATCAAATTGAGCACTCACCATGCCGTGCACGTGGTCCTCATGCCAAAACTTAGGATTCCAACCTTCCGTTCCGCTTGGTCAGCCATGACAATAAATTGATGTTTTCTTAGTGTACATTGATAGAGTATGGTGGATAACAATAGACTACCAATATTTGGACTAATACACAGACCCGTTACCCTAAACTCACAATTTATTAGGTGGACGTTTAGAAATTCGGTTCAGTGTATACACTCATAAATCAATACAATATTCCACATAATTAATTTCACGCGTATATATATATATATGTGTGTGTGTGTGTGTGCGTGCGTGCGTGCGTGCGTGCGTGCGTGCGTGCGTGCGTGCGTGCGTGCGTGCGTGCGTGCGTGCGTGCGTGCGTGTGTTGTATATACATGTATACCTATATATACTTATAGTAATTCATTATAAAAAATCTTACCACAGTGTTATTTAAACAAGCATTCCAATATAAATTGGAAAGTCTTTAAATGATCTTCATTATGTTGACTGGCTCGTAAGAGTTGATCCATAGATCTGAGCTGAGAAACAGTTCAGAAGAACCAGAACAGGGATTATATTTGCAAGGAGCCAATGCAGTCAAACCTTTCATACAACTCTCATTCATATGCATACAACAGACGAAACAATTGGACATGCACTACAATACAGTGACAACTGCTCACCTGAGGTTGATTCGGCGATGGTCGGCAATTTCCGTCACAGACAGACATTGCCGATCGTCATCGATTCACACTCGAGTGAACAGACAACGACAATACATGAAGTCATCCATATATACGACGCATGCGCAATTGAAAGTGCGTTAACTATGGAACGCCGCATCCGTCATATAAACACGAATATATAAAAACGCAACCTGTGGCATTTACAGACGGATCTGTAGTCCAGTGGTAACACACTGGACTGGTAATCCAGGGATCGTAGGTTCGATCCCCCGCCTGACCCTAATAAAATTAACAGTCTTTCAGATGGGACGTTAAACCGAGGTCTCGTGTCGGTGTTTTACATCGTGCACGTAAAAGAACCAGAGGTGACTCTGTAATGGTTCTCTTTCTGTATCATTGCACTATCCTCCAAAAATCTAAAATGACTAATCTCTTCAGGAGGCGTCGCTCATATGGGTAACCGGTAGCGACGATAAATAAACTTTAAAAAAACAATTTACATGTTTTATCATATTTTATCATGATATATCATCTGTAAAAATCTGGAACCTGTGCTGTTAATATTTGCTTCAATCAATATGGTTAAACTATTGTAGGCCTAAGTACAATATCACTTTTCTGTATGTGCAAAACCATTCTAAGTTGAGATACAATAGTTTTGCAATATATTTTATTAAAAAATAATCGGAAGAAAATTGCGACGAAACTAGTGTAACTCATTTTTCAATATCATTGCTGGCATAATGCCTAAACAACATGTAGATGTGTATCATATGGAACAAGGCAACGGTTATGGCAGCTTAATTAATGGAACTTATATCCAGTGCCGTGTATAATATAAACAAAAACAAATAGTTTCCCCGTTCATGCTAACTTCATGCTAACTTCATTCACAACATGTTGCTTAAAATACTTTCAAAATTTGAAACACACTGGGAAACAAATAGCCTGGGAACATGCGTTGATATATTTTGCCTGGTCTGTCATATACATATATATTAATACCGATATCATTTAATGTTATTCAATTACTTATGATTCCAATTTCCATATATGTCAAATCCATTGGGCAGACTGCAGAATGCTTTCCTGGGCAGGTTTCGCGGACTTAAGTAGTAAACTAACATATGTATGAAGTGCCTTGCTGAAGAATACACCATGGTATAGTGTTTGTTTGTTTATTATAGTTTCACACCTATTGAAAGGGCCATATCCGTTACTGACTTATGAGACACCCTTTTTATGAATATCAGTACTTACCGAATCCTATGCTTGTATACCAGGCTAGTAGGTAACCATTATTTAACTAGCTGGCGGCTCGCCAACCGGCCATATCAGAATGAACCCCTGGCGAGGTTCGAACGTTCGACCTCCCGCTCCTTAGGCGGACGCCTTAACCACTAGGCCACGGAGACAGTATATGTGCAGTGACTTGGTATCAAACCAGGGACCCACAATTCCAAATCCGACACATTACCACTGGGCGACGGACACCACACTACGGACTTCATATAACTTCTTAACATAACTGTTTTCTTATTTTAACTTACTGTGTATATAAGTTTTGGACCCCAGTCTGACCATATTGACGGGCCTCAGGGCATTTCTGATTTTAAAAGACATGTCTAGCTTCACTTTCCATGACTGTTTCTTATATTTCAGCCGTATACGTCCTTAAATGATAGATGGACGTATTTTTTATTATTAATGCATAAACATATTAAAATAATACACGCTAGGAAGCAGAACCATCCAAAACAAATATATCGATAACGGTCACTATTCTGGAAGAAGAAAACTATTCACTAATACATGTACAGACGAAAATCCGGAAGTGGAATATGATAGCCAAAATTTTACTTTTTTTGGGTTTGATAGTGATTGTCATTGCAATTCTGTTATCTATCGATATACTTAAGCCCTTTATACCGCTTATCTTTACAACTGTTGCAATTAGATCTTCTGCAGACACCTCTGGTTTTCGTCTGTTCACGAAAGATGAAATTTCTCAGTTCACTGGAAATGACAATTCTAAAGTATATTTAGCTATTGTTGGTGATGTATTTGATGTTACGAAAGGCAGGAAACATTACGGAGATGGTGGAGGATATCATTTCTTCTCGGGTATATAACTAAACTGCACTTAGAAAAGTCAATTTATTTGAAATCATAGAGTGGTGGAACCTATGCTCAGCGTAAATCCTACATAGCATGGCCTATAAAAAAAGTTAAATGCACTTGCCGTATATTATTATTTTCTTAAGTCGTGAACACAACTTTCATAAAATTGTTATTGAAAATTTTAGCTTCATTACGTAACCATGCGCCTAAATACAACTATCGCAACGGCACCTGTTTCCATGGGAACTAGATACTTTAGGGCACCTATGCACGGCGTACAGGGCTGTCGCTGGAGCTATTTTGATGATACGCATGGCAAAATATGCTTGTTTGTCGAGTGAACATAGCGAGCGAATACGCTAGCAGGGGCGTACCCAGCCAATTTTGATGTGGACTCCAAACAAGCACCGAAGGTGCGAGTGGTGTAGGAGGGTCTGGGGGTATCCCCCCCAGAAATTATTTAAAACCTGGACGTCATTTGGTGCACTCTGGCGACTCTGAGAACTAATTATATTCCGATAAATACACTTGGAAAACGTATGTTTTTATGCGGCAATTTGTAAAAATGTCTGAACTATACTGTACATCAGTGTATCATCTGAGTTTCATATCTTTAAACTGGGTATGTGTATGAAAAGGGAGTGCATCTACATGTACGTAGATCTACCTGCTTGTGCCTATACTTGTGCTTTTACTTGCAAAGAACTGCTTAGTACTGGAGCTTACCAGGAACACTGTTAACGTACTGTTGAAAGGTGGCGTTAAACATGCATATAGATCTACGCTGTAATTATTAATGTACTGGTAAATGAGGTTTGAGATTTTAATAGTCTGTAGACCTACATAGATACAAACAGTTGAACGCCATAAAGGTCTTTAAAGAAAGTCAAGTTTTCTCCTTCCTGGAGGCAAATGTCATTACAGTGTCAATGTCAATTTGTTCGTGCCTATAGCTATGTAGCATGGCTAGGCCAGAGAGATGCTCAGTTGTCATAGTAGATCGTAAATAGTTCTTAACTCTACGCATTGTAATTAGTACAACCAGACATGTATATATATCTGGGTACAAGGCCCTGTTCGTGTTGTCTATGGCGCTCTTCAGATCAGTCTGCCTCAAGGAGCCACCGTGTCCTCCAACGTGAAACTTCACGACGAAAGCTCTCACGGTCGCCTGTGAGGTATGTGCTGTAGGCGTCGAACACGCTGCCCTCCTGCTGTGGTGTAAAGGCCTGAATCCTGCTCTGGAGTAGGTACTGGGACAGGAAGCGGTCATTGGCCGATAACAGGCGCTCCTCAATCGCGGTTACCAGATGGTCTAGGAAGGGGTAGTATAGAGCCCGTTTCCAATACGATGACGTCAGAGTTTTATTCTAGCCTATATACATTACCACAGGTAGTCTACTAGTCTGTATAGTAGAAACTCATTTCGCTCGCTCATACGCACGGTTCCGTTTTTTTAAAGATATTGTTTTGTTTGAAAATGATGTGGACGCCACTGCGTACTTGCGTATAGGCAGTTACGCGCCTGGCTAGGGGAGTCCGGGAGCATGCCCTCCCGGAGATTTTTTGAAATGAGGAAGCAATTTCTTGCATTTCAATGCATTTTGTAACATACAATTGCGGACTAAAGTTCTTACGACAATCCGTATAAAGGTATAAATTAAGGCTAGATGCACATAAAATAGCACAAACTAAATTTAGAGATGCACCATATTTGCAACGGGCTCAATTATGCCACCACTCCACACATCACGGCGCCTATGTATCCCTACTACCCCCCCTGTGGTTTTATTGCATTTTTGGAGTTTTCCTTTTTTTCATTTTCTGATACGCACGTGCGTTTTTTTATTTATGCATGGGTAAATTTTTTAATATATTATTTAGACTTAGTAACATCAATAACTAACAATATTACAACTCACAAGAAACTTTTTTCTGGTTATTTGTACATTTTTTTTCCAATCCGGATAGCCACCAGAAATGCTCATAAACCGCACATTTCGGTGAAAAAAAATTCCCAACAAGTTGTCTGTTTATATTCGGCTACTGAACCAGTCAGGTGACAGTTACATTAGGCTACCGGTACGCACACCGGAATGTTATTGAACCATGCTTCACCTCTGTCAGCGAAAATAGGCTAAAACTATTTAAATGGAAAAAATACGCCGAGCATAGGTTCCACCACTCTATATATTGTGTGTGTGTGGTGTGGTGTGGTGTGGTGTGGTGTGTGTGTGTGTGTGTGTGTGTGAAACCCCTCGCGGGGACTTAGACATGTTTTCCTGGGCAGACAATAGCCGACCTAAGCGATTAACCAGTACTAAGCAATGTGTGTGAGGTGCCTTGCTCAATGACACTACATACATATGTACGTGGCCTGTCCAAGTATCGAACCCGGGACCGTTCGATTCCAAGTCCGACGCTCTACCACGGACGCCACAATGTTTGATATGGATGTATAATGGTGTAACTGGTCGGTTCTGATTTGTGCATCCAAATTGGGCTTTCAAGGATGGTGTAGCATCTGTGCTCCAGTGGTTGAGCGACCAATACCGTAGCCAGAGCTGAAAATAACAGAGGTGAACTTTCTTTGGTCCCTGGGACATTTTTTGGCAGTGTGTTTTCCTGTATTCTGAAAGCATTCAGCTATACTGTAGGTAAAAAATGATATACATTATACGACATTGATGCGCTTCTATATCAACCACTGATATACATTATACGACATTGATGCGCTTCTATATCAACCACTGATATACATTATACGACATTGATGCGCTTCTATGTCAACCACTTGTATTTCTGTTGCACAGTTTTCTTTTAGAACTAGAACTCATGTGACTAGCAGACTGGGTACTATCTGGTTTTGAAGCGTATGTTAGTAGTACTGCACACTAATTCTCACCATAAATGGTCACTGCCGGGAAATGGCTGTCACCAGTATATTTTTCAGATATAATATGTATGAATCATCAAAACTAATTTATTTCATCTCAATTAGATCGTTCCGGATATAAGCTCCCATCCGAAATATGGATCTGAGACTAGAATTTCAGAAATAGTATTAACTAAAGTGTCCAATATCTGCCTAAATGTGCATGTCGCCATCACTAGGTGTACTGCTCTAGCTAATTTGTCTAAGTCACCAATGGTCTACTTGCAATGAATATTGTATGTTTATCCACAGATGAAAGTCTGGTAGTGTAGCTAAAAGCAAAACAATGGTCTGTTGATTATTTTATATGAATAACTTGATTTTTTTCTGTTGTCGCCAAAAACGTGTAAGCTACGTTACCAGATAAAAATAAATACGACATGCTTTAACAGCTTTTAGAATGTAACAAGATGTTTTTTTATATATGAAGAATAATCATAATCCAATCAGAACGCTCGTTTCAACGCGAATTGCGCCGCTTTAGAAATTTTCAAATCAAATTGAAAATGCTACGAAATCTCTTTTTGACGTACATTTACGAATAAACCTACACGTTAGTGTAAAGACATTTTATTGATAATGTTATTCACAGTTAAAACTCTCCCGTCGAAGATTTTTTTTTGTTGCTGACAGAACCCGTGTCCTAGTATGGAAATGTGACCTGCTATGGCCAATGTCTGTGGCAATTGTTTGCAAAGTATACATGCATGCAGCTAAGTTGTGTTTTATTTGAAGAACAATATAAAGACTCGGGATAGGCGTTATATTTGGACAGCTTTGTACAAAATTGTTTCAGATAGGGCCATTTTACTGATCGATGCGAAATCTGACATCCCACAGAGTAGAATCCCTGTACTTAAATATATATACTAGTACCCCCAAACGTGCCAAATCCCTGTGGTTGAAACGAGCGTTCTGATTGTATTATTAGAATGTAACAAGATATTTGTTTTTTATATGAAGAATAATCATAATCCAATCAGAACGCTCGTTTCAACGCGAACTGCGCTGCGTTGGTGGCTTATGGATACAATTTCAAGTTCCTGTGCTAAAAGGACCTACATACATCCTGTGATACATTTCGGGATAAATCTGCCAAGGGAGGTAATAGAAATACCTGTGATGTCTCCCATTACTTTCCTAATCTGTCAATTCAGAATTTCTATCTCAATGTCAAATACGTACAGATGAAGTTTTTATACTGCAAAGGGGATTTTGCATTTTATTTACTTAAATTTTTTTTTATTTTACCTTAGGAATTTTAACCGAGGCAGTTGTTTAACCAAGGCAGCTACCTCGGTGTGCCTCAGTGTGGTTGCGGGCCTGTCTGGTAAAAAAATATTTGCCATAGATTTTACTGACATAGCATTATAGATAGAGATATTAACCGTAACTGTAGTTTCTCCCACATACGGATATGTAGTCCAGTGGTAACACGCTGGACTGGTAATCCAGGGATCGCAGGTTCGATCCCCCGTCTGACCCTAATAAAATTAACAGTCTTTCAGATGGGACGTTAAACCGAGGTCTTGTGTCGCTGCTTTACACCGTGCACGTAAAAGAACCAGAGGAGATTCTGGAATGGGTCTCTGTCTGTATCATGCACTATCCTCCAAAATCTAAAATAACTAATCTCTTCAGGAGGCGTCGCTCATATGGGCAACCGGTAGCGACGATAAATAAACGTAAAAACTGAACTGTAGTTTCTCTTTTTGTTTCTATGAACATGCTATCAATATATTCAAGGATCATCACACAGTATTATTATAGTTTTTATATTATTTTAATTACATTAGGAAAGGATGGTACAAGGGCATATGTTTCTGGTGACTTCACAGAAAAGGGACTTATTGAAGATACAGAAGGCTTATCACACACTGATTACCTAGGAATAGAAGAATGGAAAGCATTCTACAAGAAAGAATATAAACATATAGGTATGTGGCAAGAATAGTTTACACATTGTACGACAATATGGATGATCAAAATTAACTGCCCCATGACCTAGTCCTATATATAAGACCTACATAAAATATTTTTATGTTATTTCGAGAAATATTTTAATATATTATATTATAAATATTATTATTATATATAAATATTTTTGAAAAATGCCGTGATAGCAAAATGTCACATTTTTCAAGTCTAAATATTTGGACTATCCCATGACCTAGGCAACACTAAATAGCTCAACTACGGTACTGATGATAGGAAATGAATTTGATACTTATAGAATGTCTTTATGTATCCTCACCACCTCCTTTATAGATTGTCTTTATGTATCCTCACCACCTCCTTTATAGAATGTCTTTATGTATCCTCACCACCTCCTTTATAGATTGTCTTTATGTATCCTCACCACCTCCTTTATAGATTGTCTTTATGTATCCTCACCACCTCCTTTATAGATTGTCTTTATGTATCCTCACCTCCTCCTTTATAGATTGTCTTTATGTATCTTCACCACCTCCTTTATAGATTGTCTTTATGTGTCCTCACCACCTCCTTTATAGAATGTCTTTATGTATCCTCACCACCTCCTTTATAGATTGTCTTTATGTATCCTCACCACCTCCTTTATGAATGGATCATCAGTATCAGGTTCTTGTCATTTAGTGGTTTGGTATTTGTTGCCTATACATGTATGCTTACAATTAAATGTTGTACAATGTTCAACAGATATGTTATATTTCGGGTTTTACGCCTGCATCAGCACCATTTTGGGCTATATCGCCGGTGGGCAGTTTACTTAACAACACCTTTCCTGGGCAGGCTCCAGCGGTTAACCAGTACTTGGGTGCACCAACCTCCATAAGAAACTGCCAACTTTTTCATATAAATGAGACACGGCCTGAGCGGGGCTCGAACCCGTGACCATCAGTGATGATAGGTTACAGTGGTATGCTAGTCAGCGACCGTAACCACTCGACCACGGAGACGGACACAATGTTCAACAGTAACCCCATTCAAGTTGTAAGCAGGGCACAGCACTTTGTAATGCAAACATTAAAAAATTCCCATACTATCCAGGCCAGTACTATTTTTTATCACTATACAGGGAGGTCAGATGACAGCACGTGCATCTGGGTTATTGATCTTTGTCAAGCTATATCGAACGATACATAAATTACAACAAAAATACGCACATTTAGCGGTTTATCCTGTTTTCAGCTTGTTTGTTTTCGGTTTATTGAATGGTGGAATGTGTTATTTGGTCATTGAAATATATGTATTGATTAAGATAATTATTTTTGCATCACGATAATCCATATTTTCAGGAAAATTAATTGGGCATTATTATAATGATAAGGGTCAACCGACTGAGGCCTTCAAGAAGTTCAGCAATAAACTAGAAGATGCAAGGAAAGCGAAACAATCTGACGAGGACGATAAGAACAGATTTCCAACATGTAACTTTGAATATAGACAAGGATCGGGTCGTAGAACATGGTGTTCGACATTGAGGTACTCTCGTTTATGGATAATTAAATTCATATTTGGCAAAATATTATTACCGTACACAATGGAATTGTGGAAATGTTTAAGTGTAATTTTATAAATTCATTATTGAGATAATGAACTGACATCCCTACCTTTATAGTGTGGTATTGGATTCTGTGAGGTTACATAAACCAAAAGGTTATTCGTGATAGCACAGTGGATGGGCGTTCGCTTCATGTGTGAAAGGTCCGGAGTTCGAGCCCCACTGGAGCCGTTATGATTGTGCCCTTAGGCAAGGCATTTAAATTCCACGTTGCCTCTTCTCTCTCCCTCGTGGCGATGGATTCCATCAGGAATGAGGTCTCGAGAGTGATATATATAAGTTGAAATAACTTGTTTCATAATCGAGCTAAAATAAATTTGTATAAACTAACCAAAGAGTTGACAATGTCATTGCTTGTATAGTAAAATCTGCTTATAAAGAATGTTATTAACATAGATATAAAGAATAGAAAAAACACACTCAATTTTTTTATATATATATATTCCTTCCCTGGTGTGAACCTTTCTTATATACAGAGGTTAGTGTATGAAAGTAATACCGAGCACTAATAATTGCTATTAATCTTGTGATAAATTACGTCTTGTAATAAATTACGTCTTGTGATAAATTACATCTTGTGATAAATTATGTCTTGTGATAAATTACGTCTTGTGATAAATTACATCTTGTGATAAATTATGTCTTGTGATAAATTACGTCTTGTGATAAATTACATCTTGTAATAAATTATGTCTTGTGATAAATTACGTCTTGTGATAAATTATGTCTTGTGATAAATTACGTCTTGTGATAAATTACGTCTTGTGATAAATTATGTCTTGTGATAAATTACATCTTGTGATAAATTGTGTCTTGTAATAAATTACATCTTGTGATAAATTACGTCCTGTGAATTAGTGATCCCTTCTCACTCACAGTTGTTCCCGCCCAACTATTGGATGGAATTTTGTTCTGCTCTTTCTCCTCACTTGCCTTCTATATGCTGTGGCTTCAGACTCTCTCAGGAATTGATTCTATTATGAACCTATCCATCTGACTTGCAGTTAGTTCGATGGACCATCCTGAGTGCCCACTAATGCCTGACTTGCAGTTAGTTCGATGGACCATCCTGAGTGCCCACTAATGCCTGACTTGCAGTTAGTTCGATGGACCATCCTGAGTGCCCACTAATGCCTGACTTGCAGTTAGTTCGATGGACCATCCTGAGTGCCCACTAATGCCTGACTTGCAGTTAATTCGATGGACCATCCTGAGTGCCCACTAATGCCTGGCTCAATGTCCTGGGTGGCACATGCAGTCTACTTTCACCACTAAAATTGGACAATTGCTATATCACCGTAGCTTTAGTTTAAGCAATATTTTATTCAAGAATGGTACATAACATAGGAATAGTTGCAACAGCACAGTTAGGATTGGAAAACAAGTTACATAGCTTTAACAGTATTGATGCGAGAATTGACTCTTTCTATCGTGTTAGTTTGCATTTCTTATCCATATTGTTCTGTGAAACGTGGAACTATGATCTGGGCTGCCAGGAAGATGTACAGAACTGAAACAATATTTCACTCTAATCACTTATCTTCTGTTGTCAGTATATTTTGTAAGAGTATGTGAGATTCTTCATGTGTTTACACACATACATAAATATAGAGCCTTTCTTACAGAGGTTGGTGCACCCAAGTACTGGTTAACCGCTGGAGCCTGCCCAGAAAAGGTGTTGTTAGGTAAACTGCCCGCCGGCGATATAGCCCAAAAATGGTGCTGATGCAGGCGTAAAACCCGAAATATAACATAACATAAATATAGGGCCTACTGTGATATCCATTCCTCTATTTCAGTAGTTATATGTAGAGTGTCTGGACTGATGTCCACTTACTGATACCCATTCCTCTGTCTCAGTAGTTATATGTAGAGTGTCTAGACTGATGTCCACATACTGATGTCCATTCCTCTATTTCAGCGGAGGTGTAAAGAGAGACTGGGCTGGTTTACCTCGCCAATACTTTCAAGCAGGAAAAACTGAACCACGCTGTGCCTGTGTCAAAGACAAGGGGCCACCGTCGGGGTCATCTCCAGATGTAGAACATAATAATCGTGGTGATCTTGACAATCCTCTGATGAAATTGTATGATGGTTGTGATGAGAAATCCTTTGAATGTCGTTTTGAGGATTAATAATACACCAGGAAGTGCTAATTAAATAATGTGTGATATCTGAATAGTATGTAGATAAAATACATAGTCCATAAGGCCTGTCTATAGTTGGTGTTTGTACATACATAGAAGTATCAGGAGCTGCTATAGAGATGGCATTGTTACTTGTGGATGGGAACCAGTTGTATTGTTGGTCTACTGGAATACTATAGAGATGGCATTGTTACTTGTGGATGGCAACCAGTTGTATTGATGGTCTACTGGAATACTATAGAGGTGGCATTGTTACTTGTGGATGGGAACCAGTTGTATTGTTGGTCTACTGGAATACTACAGAGGTTGCATTGTTACTTGTGGATGGGAACCCGTTGTATTGTTGGTCTACTGGAATACTATAGAGGTGGCATTGTTACTTGTGGATGGGAACCAGTTGTATTGTTGGTCTACTGGAATACTATAGAGGTGGCATTGATACTTGTGGATGGCAACCAGTTGTATTGTTGGTTTACTGGAATACTATAGAGGTTGCATTGATACTTGTGGATGGGAACCAGTTGTATTGTTGGTCTACTGGAATACTATAGAGGTTGCATTGTTACTTGTGGATGGGAACCAGTTGTATTGTTGGTCTACTGGAATACTATAGAGATAGCATTGTTACTTGTGGAAGGGAACCAGTTGTATTGTTGGTCTACTGGAATACTATAGAGGTTGCATTGTTACTTGTGGATGGGAACCAGTTGTATTGTTGGTCTACTGGAATACTATAGAGGTTGCATTGTTACTTGTGGATGGGAACCAGTTGTATTGTTGGTCTAACTTGCAGAAGGAAACCGGCATATGATTGAAAAAGAGTGTAAGAAATACTGAAGTGGATAAAGAGATCAGTCGTAATGGATTTCATTTCAAACAGAGTCAGTATCTTGTCCATTGTGCTTCTGGAAATAGTATGAGGTACTGCCCTGCTCTAGCATGCTAAGTTAAGAGGACACTATGCCCTGAACACAAATTTACTGCATCGTGATTCCAGCTTAATTTAAAAGTTTGATTCCTTATACTATAACTTTTATTACATTATGATCGATATCCATCACCGTTTTGGACAGTCTTTCAGGTGGGACGTTAAACCGAGTGCTTTACACCGTGCACGTAAAAGAACCAGAGGATATTCTGGAATGGATCTCTGTCTGTATCATTGCACTATCTTCCAAAATTACTAATCTCTTCAGGAGGCGTCGCTCATATGGGCAACCGGTAGCGACGATAAATAAACCTAAAACATTACAGACACATACACCGTTTTGGAGAGCAAATAGTTGAAGTTTCTTTGTAATATCCATCAGGCTGTTCATTTTTCACTGAATAATTCTTCATAATGGTATGGTATACAATTTGCAGTCAGATATGTAGGTCAAAGGTCAATGCCACACTAAATGGCCTTGGATTAGTCCATTGACCACATATTAGTCAATATGATTCATTGTTTTGTTTGTAATTCACCACAAATGAGGCCTCCATTGTTGAGTGGTTACGGTCACTTGCCTCTCACCACTGATTATAACAGTAGGCTACCAATAGTATTAAACCCAGACTGCTCTATTCCAAATTCGATGCTCTACATATACATGTACCACAAAGTAACATGAAACTTAAATGTTTTGTAAGGTTCTAAACCCAGATGCAAAGCTCAGCAAACTAGTCAATGTTTTCTCTAATTAATATGATAACACAATTACTGGTTGCACCCAAGACACACCTTGGTCCAGATGTTATTATATGGTAGGAAAAAAGTTATCTGTACAGAATGTATCAACATACATATTGACTCTTGAAAAATCAGTTTGACTCTTGAAAAATCCAGCTTGACTCTTGAGATTTTGACCTCAAGGGTCATTGACTCTTGACTTTCAAAGTCTAGTGAACGCCCTGCAATACACAATTTAATTTGTTAATATTATGGGTCAACCCACACAACTATCCTTGACTCGAACCATTATTCACGGACCCGTTGATTTCGAGGCAGCAAAGTTCGACTGTATATAGAATTTCTGTAAATATGAATTGGTATAAATGATAACGGAGAGCATGATTTTGATTATTAAATGTTCAAATTCATATCAAATTTATAGAGATGTTATTACTTGGCTAGTTATAAGCCTAGGTATTGATTGAGTCACTTTTAGTAATGACCTCTCCTGGACCAAGCACATGGACAATGTGAAGGGTTTCTCCATCATAACTTCTATAATACTACCCAGTAGACCACAGGGGTTCCACTAACGGGAGTCCTGGCGTATATTACGATCAAATTTAATATCAAGGACAATACGGCTGACACACCCGAAAATTCTAGGGTACAAACTGCCCAGACATAATCACATTGGGTACAAAACACCTCGGACATTTGGTACGTTTCGTCTCAGACATTGGGCATGAAACGTCCTAGCTGGGTACGAATCGTCCAATTGTGGAATCGTCGAATTGACGTGCACCCATGTAGTCTTTTTGTAGATGATATCCAAGTGCTGCACATCCGGATATTCATTACACTATAACATTGTTTGCTACGAAATCAAATTAAATATGTTGTGACATCGAATAAAGTTAGGCCATATTTTATTAATAGCATAACCCGTAAAAGAAGGCACATACGGTATCGTCACCTTAGTTTTCCCCTGTATAATGCATCTACCCTCCCCCAATGTCGTTTGAAACGGACAGGTTTAAAGCATGGCGCGCCTACAGCATTTATATTATTATTCGGAAAAGTACAGAAAGCACGACGGCACACAATAACGTATAAAAAAAATTCTCCTGTCATTTGGGCGGAGTATATATGTTGTTTGTCTGGACCCTTGGGTAGTATTGTACAATTTAAGACGAAACCCTTGTGTCTTCACGTTCACATTATCGATGCGCTTGGTCCAGGAGAGGTCATGCCTAAAAGTGACTACTTGGCACTGTCTACTTTCTCCAGTGTGTGCTCATGTAGTTGATACTGGGATTACTGTGTATACCTGGGACAGATGCTAATGGCACTTCTGAGTATGGAACATCAACTGGCATTTATGTTCCGATCTGCATAATACATCTAGGCCTTCTTGGAGGATTCTGGTATCATCTGGACTTCAGAAGTATCTGTAAACTAGATTGTAATCAGTTAATCAGCGTGTCTAACTTTGTATATTCTTGTAGGTCGTTCATAAATGCCAGAATTTCATACATGATTGTGTTTGACAAACAAAATGGTGGCTTGTAAACGGTCCACATGATTTTTGGTCATGTCATTTCATCCTATGAATGGCGTGTACTTAAAGCTTAAAATGCATTCATTGTACATATTTATTCATGTATATGTAAGTACATGTATCTATATACTAACTACATGTGATTTATGTTTGTCATTTCAATGGCTATGTTTTATGTCATGCTTGGTCAAGTGATTTCACAGTGACGTCCACTTGACAACAACGCACAGAGGTATATTCAACATGGCATGGTATAAACCATTCGACAACATTTTCGAAAATATCATTCATGCCTTTTGAACACGAATTGCCATGTATCTCAAGTGTGAAGCAACCAGATCATACATAGTGAAGCCAGCGCCTGGTAGTAGAGAAGAAACGAGTGGGTCAACACTGAGGACGGTAACGAACACAGGTAATATAAGAGAGCAAATGGCTGAAATGGTGGTGGCCTCAGGCTTAGTGGAGGCGTTAGATATCATGGAAGAAGAGGTATATCTTTATGTATAATTATTTGAATAATGAATATGCAGTCAAACCTGTGTTAGTGCCTAGTGGTCAATTATATTAACCTTGTACTACATGTGTATATATATGCACTTGTCATATGATCAAATACTTGCGGTCTCTTGTGGTATGAATAAACTAGAATAAACTATTGATCGTACATGTGTTTCTTGTGAAGCGGCAGATCCGTAAGTTAGTATATATGTAGTCGAGTAGTACGGCAGATCCGTAAGTTAGTATATATGTAGTCGAGTAGTGCAGCAGATCCTTAAGTTAGTATATATGTAGTCGAGTAGTGCGGCAGATCCGTGAGTTACTATATATGTAGTCGAGTAGTACAGCAGATCCTTAAGTTAGTATATATGTAGTCGAGTAGTGCGGCAGATCCTTAAGTTAGTATATATGTAGTCGAGTAGTGCGGCAGATCCATGAGTTAGTATATTGTAGTCAAGTAGTGCGGCAGATCCTTAAGTTAGTATATATGTAGTCGAGTAGTGTGGCAGATCCGTAAGTTAGTGTATATGTAGTCGAGTAGTGCGGCAGATCCGTAAGTTAGTATATATGTAGTCGAGTAGTGCGGCAGATCCGTAAGTTAGTGTATATGTAGTCGACTAGTGCGGCAGATCCGTAAGTTAGTATATATGTAGTCGAGTAGTGCGGCAGATCCGTAAGTTAGTATATATGTAGTCGACTAGTGCGGCAGATCCGTAAGTTAGTATATATGTAGTCGAGTAGTGCGGCAGATCCTTAAGTTAGTATATATGTAGTTGAGTAGTATAGCAGATCCGTAAGTTAGTATATATGTAGTCGAGTAGTATGGCAGATCCGTAAGTTAGTACATATGTAGTCGAGTAGTGCGGCAGATCCGTAAGTTAGTGTACATGTAGTCGAGTAGTACGGCAGATCCTTAAGTTAGTATATATGTAGTCGAGTAGTGTGGCAGATCCTTAAGTTAGTATATATGTAGTCGAGTAGTACGGCAGATCCGTGAGTTAGTATATTGTAGTCGAGTAGTGCGGCAGATCCGTGAGTTAGTATATTGTAGTCGAGTAGTGCGGCAGATCCTTAAGTTAGTATATATGTAGTCGAGTAGTGCGGCAGATCCTTAAGTTAGTATATATGTAGTCGAGTAGTATGGCAGATCCGTAAGTTAGTATATATGTAGTCGAGTAGTATGGCAGATCCATAAGTTAGTATATATGTAGTCGACTACAGCAACCTAAATTGACGGTAAAAATGTAATATACACTGGGATTATTTCTTGAATGTTACTTAAGCTTCCATCTAAACACTAACCAGTTTAAGTCACTTGCTTCCATCTAAACACTAACCAGTTTATGTCACCTTAAGCTTCCATCTAAACACTAACCAGTTTAAGTCACTTTAAGCTTCCATCAAAACACTAACCAGTTTAAGTCACTTTAAGCTTCCATCTAAACACTAACCAGTTTATGTCACCTTAAGCTTCCATCTAAACACTAACCAGTTTATGTCACCTTAAGCTTCCATCAAAACACTAACCAGTTTATGTCACCTTAAGCTTCCATCTAAACACTAACCAGTTAAGTCACTTTAAGCTTTCTTTAAAACACTAACCAGTTTAAGTCACCTTAAGCTTCCATCTAAACACTAACCAGTTTAAGTCACCTTAAGCTTCCATCTAAACACTAACCAGTTTAAGTCACCTTAAGCTTCCATCTAAACACTAACCAGTTTAAGTCACCTTAAGCTTCCATCTAAACACTAACCAGTTTAAGTCACTTTAAGCTTTCTTTAAAACACTAAATAGTTAGTCACCTTAAGCTTCCATCTAAACACTAACCAGTTTATGTCACCTTAAGCTTCCATCAAAACACTAACCAGTTTAAGTCACTTTAAGCTTTCTTTAAAACACTAACCAGTTTAAGTCACTTTAAGCTTCCATCTAAACACTAACCAGTTTAAGTCACCTTAAGCTTCCATCTAAACACTAACCAGTTTAAGTCACTTTAAGCTTCCATCTAAACACTAACCAGTTTATGTCACCTTAAGCTTCCATCTAAACACTAACCAGTTTATGTCACCTTAAGCTTCCATCTAAACACTAACCAGTTTAAGTCACTTTAAGCTTTCTTTAAAACACTAACCAGTTTAAGTCACTAAGCTTCCATCAAAACACTAACCAGTTTAAGTCACCTTAAGCTTCCATCTAAACACTAACCAGTTTAAGTCACTTTAAGCTTTCTTTAAAACACTAACCAGTTTAAGTCACTTTAAGCTTCCATCAAAACACTAACCAGTTTAAGTCACCTTAAGCTTCCATCTAAACACTAACCGGTTTAAGTCACCTTAAGCTTCCATCTAAACACTAACCAGTTTATGTCACCTTAAGCTTTCTTTAAAACACTAACCAGTTTATGTCACCTTAAGCTTTCTTTAAAACACTAACCAGTTTAAGTCACTTTAAGCTTCCATCAAAACACTAACCAGTTTAAGTCACCTTAAGCTTCCATCTAAACACTAACCAGTTTAAGTCACCTTAAGCTTCCATCTAAACACTAACAAGTTTAAGTCACCTTAAGCTTCCATCTAAACACTAACCAGTTTAAGTCACCTTAAGCTTCCATCTAAACACTAACCAGTTTAAGTCACCTTAAGCTTCCATCTAAACACTAACCAGTTTAAGTCACTTTAAGCGTCCATCTAAACACTAACCAGTTAAGTCACTAAGCTTTCTTTAAAACACTAACCAGTTTAAGTCACCTTAAGCTTTCTTTAAAACACTAACCAGTTTAAGTCACTTTAAGCTTCCATCAAAACACTAACCAGTTTAAGTCACCTTAAGCTTCCATCTAATTGCTACATATTGTTACAGTGTATTGCTACCTATTGTTACAGTGTATTGCTACATATTGTTACAGTGTATTGCTACATATTGTTACAGTGTATTGCCACATATTGTTACAGTGTATTGCCACATATTGTTACAGTGTATTGCCACATATTGTTACAGTGTATTGCCACATATTGTTACAGTGTATTGCTACATATTGTTACAGTATATTGCTACATGTTGTCACAGTGTATTGCTACATATTGTTACAGTATATTGCTACAGTGTGTTGCTACATATTGTCACAGTGTATGGCTACATATTGTCACAATGTATTGCTACATATTGTCACAGTGTATGGCTACATATTGTCACAGTGTATTGCTACATATTGTCACAGTGTATGGCTACATATTGTCACAGTGTATTGCTACATATTGTCACAGTGTATGGCTACATATTGTCACAGTGTATTGCCACATATTGTTACAGTGTATTGCCACATATTGTTACAGTGTGTTGCTACATATTGTCACAGTGTATTGCTACATATTGTCACAGTGTATGGCTACATATTGTTACAGTGTATGGCTACATATTGTCACAGTGTATGTAGTACCTACATGTAGTGTCACAGTGTATTGCTACCTACATGTAGTGTCACAGTGTATTGCTACCTACATGTAGTGTCACAGTGTATTGCTACCTACATGTAGTGTCACAGTGTATTGCTACCTACATGTAGTGTCACAGTGTATTGCTACATGTAGTGTCACAGTGTATTGCTACATGTAGTGTCACAGTGTATTGCTACCTACATGTAGTGTTACAGTGTATTGCTACATGTAGTGTCACAGTGTATTGCTACCTACATGTAGTGTCACAGTGTATTGCTACATGTAGTGTCACAGTGTATTGCTACCTACATGTAGTGTCACAGTGTATTGCTACATGTAGTGTCAGTGTATTGCTACATGTAGTGTTACAGTGTATTGCTACCTACATGTAGTGTCACAGTGTATTGCTACCTACATGTAGTGTCACAGTGTATTGCTACATAGTGTCACAGTGTATTGCTACCTACATGTAGTGTCACAGTGTATTGCTACCTACATGTAGTGTCACAGTGTATTGCTACCTACATGTAGTGTCACAGTGTATTGCTACCTACATGTAGTGTCACGGTGTATTGCTACATAGTGTCACAGTGTATTGCTACCTACATGTAGTGTCACAGTGTATTGCTACATGTAGTGTCACAGTGTATTGCTACATAGTGGCACGGTGTATTGCTACATGTAGTGTCACAGTGTATTGCTACATAGTGTCACGGTGTATTGCTACATGTAGTGTCACAGTGTATTGCTACATAGTGTCACAGTGTATTGCTACATGTAGTGTCACAGTGTGTTGCTACCTACATGTAGTGTCACAGTGTATTGCTACCTACATGTAGTGTCACAGTGTATTGCTACCTACATGTAGTGTCACAGTGTATTGCTACCTACATGTAGTGTCACAGTGTATTGCTACATGTAGTGTTACAGTGTATTGCTACCTACATGTTGTGTCACAGTGTATTGCTACCTACATGTAGTGTCACAGTGTATTGCTACCTACATGTAGTGTCACAGTGTATTGCTACCTACATGTAGTGTCACAGTGTATTGCTACCTACATGTAGTGTCACAGTGTATTGCTACCTACATGTAGTGTCACAGTGTATTGCTACATGTAGTGTCACAGTGTATTGCTACATGTAGTGTCACCGTGTATTGCTACATGTAGTGTCACAGTGTATTGCTACCTACATGTAGTGTTACAGTGTATTGCTACATGTAGTGTCACAGTGTATTGCTACATGTAGTGTCACAGTGTATTGCTACATGTAGTGTCACAGTGTATTGCTACCTACATGTAGTGTTACAGTGTATTGCTACATGTAGTGTCATAGTGTATTGCTACATGTAGTGTCACAGTGTATTGCTACTTACATGTAGTGTTACAGTGTATTGCTACATGTAGTGTCACAGTGTATTGCTACCTACATGTAGTGTCACAGTGTATTGCTACCTACATGTAGTGTCACAGTGTATTGCTACCTGCATGTAGTGTCACAGTGTATTGCTACCTACATGTAGTGTCACAGTGTATTGCTACATGTAGTGTCACAGTGTATTGCTACCTACATGTAGTGTCACAGTGTATTGCTACATGTAGTGTTACAGTGTATTGCTACCTACATGTAGTGTCACAGTGTATTGCTACCTACATGTAGTGTCACAGTGTATTGCTACCTACATGTATTGTCACAGTGTATTGCTACCTACATGTAGTGTCACAGTGTGTTGCTACCTACATGTAGTGTCACAGTGTATTGCTACCTACATGTAGTGTCACAGTGTATTGCTACATGTAGTGTCACAGTGTATTGCTACCTACATATAGTGTTACAGTGTATTGCTACATGTAGTGTCACAGTGTATTGCTACCTACATGTAGTGTCACAGTGTATTGCTACATGTAGTGTCACAGTGTATTGCTACCTAAATGTAGTGTCACAGTGTATTGCTACATGTAGTGTCACAGTGTATTGCTACCTACATGTAGTGTCACAGTGTGTTGCTACCTACATGTAGTGTCACAGTGTATTGCTACCTACATGTAGTGTCACAGTGTATTGCTACCTACATGTAGTGTCACAGTGTATTGCTACCTACATGTAGTGTCACAGTGTATTGCTACCTACATGTAGTGTCACAGTGTATTGCTACCTACATGTAGTGTCACAGTGTATTGCTACCTACATGTAGTGTCACAGTGTATTGCTACATGTAGTGTCACAGTGTATTGCTACATGTAGTGTCACAGTGTATTGCTACCTACATGTAGTGTTACAGTGTATTGCTACATGTAGTGTCACAGTGTATTGCTACCTACATGTAGTGTCACAGTGTATTGCTACATGTAGTGTCACAGTGTATTGCTACCTACATGTAGTGTCACAGTGTATTGCTACATGTAGTGTCAGTGTATTGCTACATGTAGTGTTACAGTGTATTGCTACCTACATGTAGTGTCACAGTGTATTGCTACCTACATGTAGTGTCACAGTGTATTGCTACCTACATGTAGTGTCACAGTGTATTGCTACCTACATGTAGTGTCACAGTGTATTGCTACATGTAGTGTCACAGTGTATTGCTACATGTAGTGTCACAGTGTATTGCTACCTACATGTAGTGTTACAGTGTATTGCTACATGTAGTGTCACAGTGTATTGCTACCTACATGTAGTGTCACAGTGTATTGCTACATGTAGTGTCACAGTGTATTGCTACCTACATGTAGTGTCACAGTGTATTGCTACATGTAGTGTCAGTGTATTGCTACATGTAGTGTTACAGTGTATTGCTACCTACATGTAGTGTCACAGTGTATTGCTACCTACATGTAGTGTCACAGTGTATTGCTACCTACATGTAGTGTCACAGTGTATTGCTACCTACATGTAGTGTCACAGTGTATTGCTACCTACATGTAGTGTCACAGTGTATTGCTACATGTAGTGTTACAGTGTATTGCTACCTACATGTAGTGTCACAGTGTATTGCTACCTACATGTAGTGTCACGGTGTATTGCTACATAGTGTCACAGTGTATTGCTACCTACATGTAGTGTCACAGTGTATTGCTACATACATGTAGTGTCACGGTGTATTGCTACATAGTGTCACAGTGTATTGCTACCTACATGTAGTGTCACAGTGTATTGCTACCTACATGTAGTGTCACAGTGTATTGCTACCTACATGTAGTGTCACAGTGTATTGCTACCTACATGTAGTGTCACAGTGTATTGCTACCTACATGTAGTGTCACAGTGTATTGCTACCTACATGTAGTGTCACAGTGTGTTGCTACATATTGTCACATTGTGTTGCTACATATTGTCACATTGTGTTGCTACATATTGTCACATTGTGTTGCTATATATTGTCACGTTGTGTTGCTACATATTGTCACGTTGTGTTGCTACATATTGTCACGTTGTGTTGCTACACCACCTAGTGTCACATTGTGTTGCTACATATTGTCACGTTGTGTTGCTACATATTGTCACGTTGTGTTGCTACATATTGTCACGTTGTGTTGCTACATATTGTCACATTGTGTTGCTACATATTGTCACGTTGTGTTGCTACACCACCTAGTGTCACATTGTGTTGCTACATATTGTCACGTTGTGTTGCTACATATTGTCACGGTGTGTTGCTACATATTGTCACGTTGTGTTGCTACATATTGTCACGTTGTGTTGCTACACCACCGTAAACACGGTAATTTGAGCCAATTAATAGCCTACTAATATCAATATTCCTATCATCTTATTGGTTATATTTTATTCTAACGCAACCCAGCTAATAACATACATACTCGGTATAGTAAAATCTACCTCGGGTTAATCTACGATATACCTACCTTGAACTATGCTGCGCGCGCACCGTGTTTTGGCTATTCCATTTATACAATGCGTGTAAAGTTTTATGAATGAAAGTCACGTGATGTTTGTTAATAATACCATGGGAATTCGCGGAAGTGAGCTATTTTTAGAATCAGATAAGCTCTTGTCCGTCTTGTTTTTCTGTTAAGTAACGTTTCAGTTACTATTCTGTACAGTTTTATTTGACAAAATAAATACAATTATTGATCAGTTACAACTTTTGTTCATTTATGCACTAGATTGATATTTTCCATAAAAAATAACGTCATCACCCCTTACGTGGGAAATTTCGAAATTTCGAAAGCCAAATGCACGGCGTTTGAAGAAAATACTTCTTGATTGTCGTCTAAAATTATTAGAAGTAAGTCGTGCTAGAATCGAAATAATAAGTATCAACCGTGGTATATCGCAGAATAACCCGAGTTTGAAGTTCTTATGCTCTTTACTATTATCGCTCTCAAATTGATCTGTCTGTATGTTAAGAGTGTCTATCTGATGTGAAATCCAGTTTGTCATTTCCTGTTTTTCTTTAGCCGCAGGATCAAGTTTGGATGCTGCTCCGAGACCTTCTTTTGAATATGCTTTAGTTTTGGTTTCTCGTTCTACAACTTTGAATCTCTACGAAGGCCGAAGTGATATATGTCTACGCATAACAACGACACACTCGGGTTATTCTGCGATATACCACGGTTGATACTTATTATTTCTTAATTATAGATTTTTTATTCAACGAGTTTCTGTATAATCATTTCGGATATGACAATAACAAAATAGTTATATTGTATGATTAGTAAGTGGCTCCAAATATTATAAAGTATCATGTTGTCGATTAGGAATGTATGTAACTGATGTTAGCATTGCGATGTCGACAACATCTTAGATCATTCCACTTGATATATAAACCCAATAACTTATGTATGTCGAAGTTGTATATCTACCTCATACCATAAGCACCAAACACTTCTTACTTGAAGTGATCACTACAGTGATCACCAAGTGGTATGCATGTACAGTGTCGGATTTGGACTGGAGGGATCCCGGGTTCGTTACTCGGCTACAGCTAGCACGTATGTAGTGTCTTCACGTATATTGTTTAGTACTAGTTAACTTTTTTTGGTCTTTCCTATTTTTCTTTACATTTTTTTACATTGATATTAATAAATCATTTGAATTTTATATTCCAATAACTATGCACGCTACTTCTTAAGAACCATAGAAAACGTCTGCTCATTCTGTTACATCTTTTCGATCTAAGCAGAGGGTCGTCACTAATGTTAGTAAGATTTGTAACCCAACCCATTTGTTTATTATAAATTATAACCGTTTCACTCATATAATATTCATTGTATTTCATCTGTTGCATAACAAGTGTGCAGTTTGTGTATGTGTATGCTATTTAAAAGCAATACACTATACTAAGTTAAATGTCGTCTAAGCCTGCCCATGAAAACATGTCTACGTCCCAGCTAGGAGTTTGACATAAATGGAAAATTGTCGGGAGCTGTTGCTACAATATTTAATTTATTTAAGTTTATTTAACGTCGCTACCGGATTCCCATTTGAGCGGTGGGCAGTTTACCTAACAACACCTTTCCTAGGCAGGCTCCAGGTTAAACCAGTACTTGGTGCACCAACCTCCGTAAGAAACTGCCAACTTTTTCATATAAATGAGACACGGCTTGAGCTGGGCTCGAACCCGTGACCATCAGAGATGATAGGTTACAGTGGTATACAAGTCAGCGACCGTATATTATAACCACTCGACCACGAAGGCGGACTTTGCTACAATAGTGATAATGCTGTTGTTATATACATGTAGATTACGACATATATTTGCCTAGCTGGGGAAAACAATAATTATGTCTAATTACATCATGTTAGTTCTATTATAAAAATAAGGTGTTATATATCGTGTTAATTAAAACGTCGCTAAATACCAGTACTGTACTAATGAAAGAAATTAAGAATGAACTGCAGCAAAGGAGATGCGGAAAAGGAAACACTTGTAAGATAAAGTTAGTAATTAAAACCACAGGGATTCGGCACGTTTGGGGGTACTTTTAGTATATATATTTAAGTACAGGGATTCTACTCTGTGGGATGTCAGATTTCGCATCGATCAGTAAAATGGCCATATCGGAAACTTCTCAATCGGCGCAGTTCGCGTTGAAACGAGCGTTCTGATTGGATTATTAGAATGTAACTAGATGTTTGTTTGTTTTATGAAGAATAATCATAATCCAATCAGAACGCTCGTTTCAACGCGAACTGCGCCGATTGAGAACAAACAAATTGAACAATTCTACGAAATCTCTTTTTGACGTACATTTTTGCCGAATAAACCTACACGTTAGTGGAAACACATGTTATTGATAATGTTATTCACTGTTAAAACTCTCCCGTCGAAGATGTTTGTTGTTGCTGACAGAACCCGTGTCTCCTAGTATGGAAATGTGACCTGATATGGCCAATGTCTGTGGCAATTGTTTGCAAAGTATACATGCATGCAGCTTAAAGTTGTGTTTTATTTGAAGAACAATATAAAGACTCGGGATAGGCGTTATATTTGGACAGATTTGTTCAAAATTGTTTCAGATAGGGCCATTTTACTGATCGATGCGAAATCTGACATCCCACAGAGTAGAATCCCTGTACTTAAATATATATACTAGTACCCCCAAACGTGCCGAATCCCTGTGATTAAAACAATGTGTTTCTTCTGCTGTTGTATTTACTCGATCTAGACTAGAGATATACCAGCCGGCTTTATAACTTCCGTATTTACATACACTTCCTTGTCTCGTATTTCCGCATATTATATAGCTAACCATTGTATCTGTATATTTATAAAATCTTAGTTGAACTATTCCCTCAACCACACATTCTGTTCAGGAATATACATGCACAGCGTGATCCCTACACTGATTGCGTGCGATTTATAGGTCACCAATGGTAAAATGTATATAAGTCGTTAAATGTTCAAATATCCATTTAATCAACTTAGACACAACCAACAAGGAATAACTATCGAGTAACATAATCATCTTGGACCGAAATCTTCACGGGAATCTACAACTTCAATCTTCAATCTACACCACTCTACAAGACACCGACGACACAACAATCATCGAATAATCGACGGTGCGAAAGCACGTTAGCTCGCCCATATGGTTTACCGGTGGCGAGGGTAAATAAACTGAATCAACAACAACAAATATCCATTACTACAGACGGATCTGTAGTCCAGTGGTAACACGCTGGACTGGTAATCCAGGGATCGCAGGTTCGATCCCCCGTCTGACTCTAATAAAATTAACAGTCTTTCAGATGGGACGTTAAACCGAGGTCTCGTGTCGATGCTTTACACCTTGCACATAAAAGAACCAGCGGAGACCCTGGAATGGATCTCTATCTGTATCATTGCACTATCCTCCAAACATCTAAAATAACTAATCTCTTCAGGAGGCGTCGCTCATATGGGCAACCGGTAGCGACCATAAATAAACGTAAAACACACAGTATCCATTACTATGGGTCATAAACGATCTGCCCAAACTGTGTGTCATCAATGCTACGTATCTTCTGCTTTCTATCGCATTATTCAAACATATTCATGTTACAACATATTCGGAGAAGATCTGGAGAAATTACAAGAATGGGAGAAGAAATTGTTCATGCAGTTATACTCTAATAAGTGTGAGGTTATACGAATCACGCATTTATAAGCAAATGGTTATACAAATTTATTTTAGCTTGATTCCGAAACAATTCTTACAACTTATATTAATCACTCTCGAGACCTCATTCCTGATGGAATCCATCGCCATGAGGGAGAGAGAGAAGAGGCAACGAGGAAATTAAATGATTTGCCTAAGGGCACAGTCGTAACGACTCCAGCGGGCCTCGAACTCCGGATCTTTCGCCCCTGAATCGAACGCGCGTCCACTGCGCTATCACGACTACCACGAATAAGCAAATATCCTAGTGTATCCACGTACAGTACACAGGGATTCGGCACGTTTGGGGGTACTAGTATATATATTTAAGTACTTAAATATATATACTAGTACCCCCAAACGTGCCGAATCCCTGTGGTACAGTATACATGGTACCATCCCAGAAACAGTAAATGCAGCAAGATACATTGGCGCTAACATCTCCGGGAATAAATACATAAAGCCAACAACATCCTGGCATTCTTGAGACGTAATACATACAGTACAATTGTCCACACAATGTGCTATTAAAACGTAGTCCTACAAAGTACAGTCTATACCTTCACAATCTGTGATCCATACACTTGGCGTAACATCAACAAGATCGAAAAGTGCAACCCAGAGCGAAAACATATACATGTGACTATTGACGAACAAGCAGAGTAACAACCATGTTTATCATGGGAAAGTTTATCAACAACGCCGCTGCAATGTTAAAGTCACCATGATGTGCCGGATAGTTCATAATCTGATTATAAACACACCGAGCCATTGCAACCATCGCAATGACCAACATAACTGCTTACCAACACTGAGGGGTAATATACCTCGTTAATATGATGTTTACATGCCGTTTTCGTGTCTTACACCTACGGAGTGGGAGTTGGAAGGTTCGAAACTCATTAGGGGTACATTCTGATATGACCGGTTGGTGAGCCGCCAACTAGTTAAATAATAGTTATCGATTGCCTATCAGCCTGGCGTCTGGCCTTCAAGGAGAAGATTCAGGAAGTACTGCTATTCATTAGAAGTGTCTCATAAGTGAATGGGGCGACACTATATAATAAACATTGTGTTTTATCGTCGCTACCGGTTGCCCTAGTCCTATACAGTCAAACCTGTGTTAGTGGTCTCCTCCATTAAGCAGCCAACCTGTATTAAGCAGCCAGTTTCCAGATTCCCAATATGTTGTTTTATTATATATTTGACCTCTATTAAGCAGCCACATGTGCTAAGCAGCCACTTTCTGTGATTCCCCTGGATGGCTGCTTAAGACAGGTTTGACTGTATATAAGACCTTTACATAATTGTTTTTTCCTGTTATTTTCGTCTAAAGTCTAAATATTTGGACGAACGATTGACCATATGAGCGACGCCTCCTGAAGAGATTAGTCATTTTAGATTGTTTGTGGATAGTGCAATGATACAGATAGAGACCCATTCCAGAGTCTCCTCTTGTTTCGTACGTGCACGGTGTAAAGCACCGACACGAGACCTCGGTTTAAAGTCCCATCTGAAAGACTGTTAATTGTAGTAGGGTCAGACGGGGGATCGAACATATAATAAACAAGCACTAGTGTGGCATCCGTGGTCCAGTGGTAGGGCGTCGGATTTGGAATTGATCGGTCCCAGGTTCGATACACGGTCAGGCCACGTATGTAGTGTCATTGAGCAAGGCACCTCACACACATTGCTTAGTACTGGTTAACCACTTAGATCGGCTAAGCTTGCACAGGAAAACATGTCTACGTCCCCGCAAGTGATTTGACATTAATGGAACATACACTAACTAACTATATAAATTTATTTAAAGTCGCCACCGCATAAATGCATTTGGGCGACTAAATAAGCTAAGATGATTCAAAGAACCGCGAGGGGTTCGACATTAGCGGAAGACAAATAGATAGTTAATAAACTAATAAAATTACAATGCTATGGTGTTTAGAGGGCTACGTGGGTTGCAATAATCTCAGAGTGTGTTCGGTTTTCATATCTCCCACCCCCGCTCGCACACGATTGTATACCAACGGGGGTCGGAGGTAGACCGGGTGAGCTAATTACCCGGTGCAATTACTAATTCTAAGAAGATTTAGACATAAGTAGGTTAGTAAATTGTTTGTTAGTCCGTTCTATAGCCGATTTATACCGTATGTCCTTGGTGAGATAAAAACCGTGCAAATATTTGATTCTAAGTAGCATTCAAACCCGTGTAGAAGATAACAAGGACACACACTAGATTTTTGAAATGTGTGTCCTAAACAAAATGAACAAGAAATTAGAAGGAGTGGACCAATGAGATATATGCATACATACACTTAATTTTACTTTTATACTATCTATTCTTTGCGGCAATTAATTTCCTTTCGTTTGCTTTGAGTGGGTGATGTTCGCTCTTCACAAAAGAAGGTGATTAACCAAATAAAAAGTAAAACATAGTTATTTTGATATATTTCCAGTGAAATTAAAATGTACGAGTATTAATTGGACGCAATAAGACTAATGTAAACAATTCCAACGTAAGAAATAGTAAATATATTGTAGACTGCATTATGCATATAGGAATTGACATTATCACAGTGCACTAGTAAACGGATATGTATTTTTATGTCTAAGCTTGATGTTGAACAGTTGAAGAGGTCTATGTTTAAACAGGGGTGGTTGTCTGCTACATAATGTCACGTCGTCATTATTATTAAATCACACAAGTGCCTGAGTCCATTAACGCCTGAACTATTTTACAAATAGTTTATTATGGGGAGGACCGAATATATATCGTCCGACTCCATATAACGACGCTCACATGAAACGACGCGAATTATGTTTTGACCTCGTTTTCAATATTTACAATATCCGGTGACGTTATTTTCATCTGCAATGTTTGTAAACATGATACGAGATTTCCTAGATTAAAATGTGGAAAGTGAGAAATTACAAGGTAATGTTTATAGCAATGTTACTGCAAGCAGTCTGTTTTAACAACAAAATCCAAATGCAACTTTGTGCGTTACATTAACTAGCCTTTTTTTGCAACATGCAACTGCAAACATAACAATTCTTGGTCCGTCTGCTCGGCAAAGCTCTGCGTATCGGTAGGTCACGTGGCACTTGATTCACTGTTAGGAAAGATGTATGCGTTATATACCTTATTGCTGCGATAGTAACCAATATCTGTGCAGGCTCCCAAACGCAAGAATAAACAGTATTCGCCAACTTCTATGGCCACTGTTTTTATGCATGTACAGACTACTGGGAGTGCTACAAGGACAGCAAGGCATCATTTCTAGTTAAATGTTATTATTTTCAAATTGTTCATAGTTATAGTTTATATATGGTAAAACAGGGTAAATGTTCCTGGTTATTAGCACAATTAATTAAAGGCATGTTATACACTCAGTTTTTATGTAATTTAGCGACGCAGAATTAATTTTCAGGCTAGTTTGAGATGACGTAATATACCTGTAATGCACAGAGCAGATACAGGGGAGTGAATGAACTAAATTTAGAACATAATTAGTCAACCAATGAAATGCGTCGCTTTAGGTATTTCACGACTCAGTGGAATTCCCAATAGTGGCATGAGTCGATGTGATATTTTGACACTAAATAAGCGTAATAAGCATAATTTCTCGCGTTGAATGTGTAGAAAAGGATCTATTTATACAGATAATACACTATTTACATGAGTTCATTCGTTTTATGTTATGTCATTGTTGATTCTTCCCTTAGATGCGTCGGAACTCGGTATTCAAGGATAGATGTCTTCATATAATCATAATGTCAAACTCCTCTCGGGGATGTAGACATGTTGCACATCAAAAACCACAAAGAAGTTAAAACTATGAGTAGTTAAAAGCTTACCTTCCTTAACATACAGAGGACTACGTGGCGATCATACAGATGTCTATAAACGATACAGATTATCATTAATTAGCAAGTATGCCCTCCAGAAATAAGGCAAAGTGGATGTCGCCCTGATGTCTATTTTAGGCGAAGTGGCGGGAAAAAATAGTGATCACTTCGCTCACGTCGCCCTCTAGCGCGAGTCCTGATATTACCTCAAATTACTGATGATTAAAGATCAATCACTACCTGCTATTATTGATCATAACCCCTAATTATCACATTACCCACCTAGTATCGTGTCAACACCAGTACGAAGGAACATCACATTGCTTATTAACAGGAGCTTACAAATGTCATCACACACGTTTAGCGTAGTATCGTCATATGGCATTTTGACAGTCCATCAATCTCCCCCGACATCCGGATAATAAACTTAATAAAATCAATCAGATGCCGATGTAATACAATTTTATATAATTATCGATGTTTTCTAATCCGTTTGTTTGCTTTGTCGTTTGGAATACACACTGTCAGAATACCAATTTATAACAATCAGTGTTGAAATACAAGTAAGTGCTAAATTGTTGAAAATATGTGCGAAAATTGACTAATAACAAGTTTTATCAATTTGCTGAAAAGTGGAATGTCCCAAAGCTATTTACAGAAAATTACTGGGTCAAGGTAATATTCTGTGGTTGTGACTAAATTTATCAGACTGGCTTTCAGTGTAGACCTACATTTATGCAGCGTATATAAAATCGATAGCCAGTGTAGAATGATGCCCCGGTCGATCTCCTTGCACGTCGTGACCGGGGCACATCCCGCAGCAACAGCGTAGGATTCTGGGATCATCTGGTCGTCGATCTTGCGAAGGGGAAGGCTCGCCAGCATGTGGACCCATGGCTATGGCACATTAGGATAGATCCGCCGTCTCTTCTAGATAGTGTTTGAAATGTGCACTATATCTTCGCTGGCTTCTTCGATCTTTCTACTTCTCCGGTGGATAGACGAGACGGCGGACCTGAGGGAGCGGCAACGATCGTGGCATCCACGCTCCCCTGAGTGACAATCGACAACCAGATGTCTAACTGCCAGATCCGTATAAATGCTGCTGCGGGGTGACCAACAGTGAGGAGGGTGGCCCTACAAAGGACCACATACATACCAGGCCTTGTCACCCTGGCATGGAAAGAGGAAGCCATCTGAGGATGTCATCATAAGCACCACAGAGGAATAATCATCTTAGTACTCTCGCCCATATGGTTCGCCGGAGGCGAGGATAAATAAACTGAATCATCATCATAGAATCATGCATTTTGAATATGCTGATGCCGGGGCCCTGATTGCAACGTTTCTGAAGGCCCAGTGATTGTAACAAAAAGTTTCGGATTCGACTTTTAGTTGATTTCACAAACAATACGAGTTTTAAATACATATTATAAATGCATACACATGTGTTTACATTCAAATTTCCATAGATATTGAAATGAATATGTCCGCTTTATATAAGAAATGTATGCAAATTAACTGTTTTACAATGTCGTCGAACCGTACTCGATCCGTTTCGTACCGATTTCATGCATAATTAAATTAAATGCAGATGGGATACAATGTAGAACTATACAAGTTACAAAGTAACATGAAACTTAGTTGTAAGGTCCTAAACACAACTCGGCAATGTTTTCTCTAATTGTGATAACAAAAATTAGATCTGGTTGCACTGCACCAAAGACACACACTGGCCTAAAGGTAAATATATGGTCGGGAAGTACCAACATGCGTAATATTATTGACTCTTTAAAATATACAGCTTGATACTCTTGAGATTTTACCTCAAGGGTCATTGACTCTTTCACCTTCAGTCTAGTGAATGCCCTGCAGCTTTTCTAAATACAATAGTTCCTACAATGATTATCCTGCAAACCTCGACTAAATACGGTTTCACTATTTGCAGTCATTCAAAAGTCTCCCTACTTCTCCCTACATTTTCTCACTTCTCCCTAAATCATCTGGAGGGAGAAATGACTTCTCCCAAAATTTGGAGTCCGGCTTGAGCCCTGTAGTGGTGGCAGCACTAGACAGTTGCATGTACAATGGAGATGATAAATACACTTATCTGAACGGAGAAACTCTGAGTACACAAACATGAGAGGGTTATCAAAGTTAGACGACTTGTGACCGTCAACACGGATGTATTGTATTGTATATATGATGTTGTTATAACTTCTATAGCTCCTAGTCCCACCCATTTATATATGTACAATGTATGTAATTTTTGTATTGTTGTGTTAATGTATACATATACAAAACATATTTGTTTATGTGTACATACAATAAAATATGATTAACCTACATGTCCAATGCATTACAATGTGTATCATCGATTGTCGTGATCGGTGTTTCTCGCGAGGTATGACGTAATCAGAAATGGCATCACGTATTTCGACATGATTATTTCCGAGATAATTAAGCCACTCACAATTTGACAAAATGCAGATAAAAAAGGGAAAAACACGTTATAATAAATCGCTTTTATTATAAAACACGCACACAATACAGCATTTTACCACTACAATATCTTTATTTTCAGTTTTTAAATGTTAAGCAATACTCTGGATTGATCAGGTTGTTGAAATTGTACACTAAATACTGTGCAATTCAGCAAGCCTGTGTCGCAGTTAGATTGTTTATGGAAAGTAATTACCGGTAAATTCCAATCAAAGACATTTGTAAATTACTATATGTAAGTGAATTCCTGTGGCACCATTACCAACATTAGTTACTTAACCCATTCAACACCAAGTAACTCACATGGACTGGTCCATGATATTTTTAGACCAATAAATTAACCCATTCAACCCCAAGTAACTGACATGGACTGGTGCGTGATATTTTGAGACCAATAAATTAATAAGAAATTTACCTTTGGACCAGTTCATTTATCAAAATGGGTAATGTTATCTAAAAATAGTAATAATTATTACTGGCAAAAAAGTGCAGATCCTGATGAGACGGCTCGTCATGAGCTGGCTCATCTGGATCTACACTTTTCATAAGCCTATTTAGAGGCCTGTGGGGTTGAAAGGGTTAATAACAAAATTACATTTGGACCAGTTCATTTATCAAAATGGGTAATTTTTGTCTAAAAATAGTAATATTACTGGCAAAAAGTGCAGATCCTGATGAGACGGCTCGTCACGAGCCTGCTCATCTGGATCTACACTTTTTGTAAGCCTATTTAGAGGTCTGTGGTGTTGAAAGGGTTAATTGATTCATGGTTGTCAAAATCAAAATAATCCTAAAATATTCAAGTGCATGCACACAGTCTTGGCCTAATGGTCCTCTTGTTTTTCATTTGATACAGTTTCAGATTCATAAATATCAATTGCTTTGTATTGGACATGGTTCTTGGCAGATTTTAATTTACAAGAAACCAAAATGAAATTATATAGTTTATTTTTGTTCCTTTTCAGGGAATCTGGACCGCGACAAGACATGATGATGATGTTACTGTACAGCATATTTAAACTCAGTTCATAGTTCAACTCAATGTTACAGCATAGATAATAGTACACAGGTTGTGTCATGGATGTCTAACCATCAATCCCAGGCAAGCTAACTTATGTATACAATAGTAATAAGGGACCTCCGTGGCCAGGTGATTAAAGTCGTTCGACATCAAATCACCTGGCCATCACCGCTGCTGGTTCGAATCTGTCAAATAGTTTCAAGTGAGGAAGGTAGGTGGTTCTGCCCGAGTGCCCATCCGTGTCTGAAATACTGGCTGTCCGATTAGCGCAGTGGTTAGCCCGCTAGCTTCTCACCAATGCAACCCGGGTTCGATCCTCGGACCGGGAAGTATGCGAGATGGTATGGTGGTCGCCAGATCGGACATGTGGGTTTTCTCTGGGTACTCATGCTGTCCATGTACACTTCTTCCTGCATACACATAATCTTATTTTTGGAGTTATGAGTGGAAAAATTCACACAAAGTTTTCGAGTTTCTGGGAAAATTTTAAATATTTGAAAGCCATTTAAATGACCTTGACCAAAAAAAGTGAGCTTGGTGTCCCCTATAGTAATTACTAACTATGCACTAATCAGGTATTGATTGTGAAAATTGTCGCAAAAATAAGATCCATGAACGTTTGCATGCAAAATTCAACATCTGGTGGTATCGAGTAGAGAGGACAGTTTTCAGGTAGTTTGACTGTACATGTAGGTGAACATATTTTCGGAACAATTACATGTATTGGTATAGCGGAAGACTGTGGCCGGATTTCTTATTGCTATACAATGTAACAATAACACACTCTATTCTCTTGCCAACCCTCAAACAATTTTATACAACACGTGATCTCAATTATCATTTTAATCAATGTAATAACTTCTATATATGTAGTATTTTACACAAGTGAGACTCGACATATATATATATATATATATATATATATACACTGTATATATAGGCTATGTAGTATTTTACACAAGTGAGACTCGACATATATATATATATATATATACACTGTATATATAGGCTATGTAGTATTTTACACAAGTGAGACTCGACATATATATATACACTGTATATATAGGCTATGTAGTATTTTACACAAGTGAGACTCGACATATGAATCACATAGTATTGTATCAATCACCTTATCACTCACAATATTCAACAACAACAACAAAAAATATGTGTTTTCAGTCAGTCGATCAAAACTTGAATGACAGTTCATAACCAGTCGTCACACCTTGTGACCATCAGGACGCGATTAGTCGCGCCTGGTGCACACACATATACATGTGCACTAGTAATAATACATCATTTTCTACCTTCCATATAAATCTTAACCTGAACAAGAGAAAGGAAATTTATTTCTAATTCACCATGTTATAGTTTTGGACATCTGCTCATGAAGTGTTTGAATTTCTACTGTCGCATTTCCGGAGACTACCTGGAGTAGATAAAAAAGTAGTAGAAGTTTAAACAGTTATCTCAAGGAAATATCTCATGGACAAGTTCAATTATTGCAAAGGCAAGGAAATATCTTATGGACAAGTTCAGTTATTGTAAAGGCAAGGAAATATCTTATGGACAAGTTCAATTATTGCAAAGGCAAGGAAATATCTTATGGACAAGTTCAGTTATTGCAAAGGCAAGGAAATATCTCATGGACAAGTTCAATTATTGCAAAGGCAAGGAAATATCTCATGGACAAGTTTAATTATTGCAAAGGCAAGGAAATATCTCATGGACAAGTTCAATTATTGCAAAGGCAAGGAAATATCTCATGGACAAGTTCAATTATTGCAAAGGCCATGTCACTTGAAGCAAAATGTTTGAAGGATGCCAGATGAAATGAAATAAAATGTTATTTTCTCCAGTGGAAACCCTGATGTTCCTATTGAAAACCAGCTGTCTTGGGTTAGATCATAATACAGTTTAAAGCGACATTACATCGCCAAAAAAGCAAAATAAAATGCATTTTTTTCACGTATTAATGCATTGCTACTACAAATTCTTCCGAATATATTCGAACACTAACATTGAATCAATAAACAGTGTTTTTGTGGATTAAAAGTAGGATTTCATGGTCATCCATGCTCCTGAATTGACGTTCGTTTGTCATCGGAGTCAACACTAAGCGCAAGATAATGTTGTTTAGAGATAATTTAACTAAGAATAGTCTACAAATAAATAGGCACAAATGTGAGATATAACGGTAAATCTGTACCATAAATCGTGTTATTCAGGATACACTAGTTGTAGTGCGCATAGATGTTTACATTATTTTGTTATGTCAACAAACCGCGTATACAACATTTGTTTATTAGTTGAAATACTCAGTATTTGAGGCAAATATTTGGAAAAAATTATAGCATATAATAGGAAAATACATTCTGTAGAAATTTGTGTTTTCACTGATGTAGTGTCGCTTTAAAGCAAGTAGAATCTAGGTGTGCCACTTTGTACATTTCAATGGTCCTCTTGTGTGAATTAGTGTGGAAGAATACCTGTAGTTGTATTGTTTTTATTATACTTTGTTTTAAAGTTGTTTTGTTTCTCCAGAACATTTGAAAGACTGGGTGGGGAAGAAAATGAATTAGTTCATAAATGCCTATTGGTATAACAGTTTGAAGCATGAAGATCAATGAGAAGAGTTTATCGAAGTACGCTGGTTCCGGTGCGCCACCGGACAAGGAAGGTTACCTACACAAGCGAGGAGACTTCAACCGAGGCTACCAGAAACGATGGTTTGTCCTCAAAGGCAACCTACTCTTCTATTATGAGAAGAGAACTGATAAAGACCCATTAGGTAAACCTTGATGTTTGGTGTAGCGTTATTGCACATATACACAGTTCAATGTTATTGACATTTGTACTTGCATGTACCATAGCTAGTTACTTCCCTTTACTACCCACAAGCAATTGCAGTTACTTCCCTTTACCACCACAAGTGATTGCAGTTAACCCTTTCAACCCCACAGGCCTCTAAATAGGCTTACAAAAAGTGTAGATCCAGATGAGCCGGCTCATGACGAGCCGTCTCATCAGGATCTGCACTTTTTGCCAGTAATATTACTATTTTAGACAAAATTACCCATATTGATAAATGAACTGGTCCAAATGTAATTTTCGTATTAATTTATTGGTCTAAAAACTGATCATGGACCAGTCCATGTGAGTTACTTGGTGTTGAATGGGTTAATACACCTAACCACCACAAACAGTTTTTTCAAACCACATGTATTATAGTTACTTCACCATACTACCATAGACAGTTGTAAACACTTACTTCCCATTTCAAAAACAGACAGCTACTTCACCCACTGCAGGACGTTGTACTGGCTTCACCGTAACACCGCACACAATTGTAGCTACTGGTACGTCCCTGTCCCGCACAGAGATTTGTATTTACTTCCCCATTCCACTTCATGAAGTTACAGTTACTTCACCTTACCACCACATACAGTTGTATTTACTTCCCCATTCTACTCCAGGAAGTTGTAGTTACTTCACCTTACCATCACTGGCAGTTGTATTTACTTCCCCATTCCACTTCAGGAAGTTGTAGTTACCTCACCTTACCACCACATACAATTGTATTTACTTCCCAATTCCACTACAGGAAGTTGTAGTTACTTCACCTTACCATCACTGGCAGTTGTATTTACTTCCCCATTCTACTCCAGGAAGTTGTAGTTACTTCACCTTACCACCACATACAATTGTATTTATTTCCCCATTCCCTACAGGAAGTTGCAGTTACTTCACCTTACCACCACATACAATTGTATTTACTTCCCCATTCCCTACAGGAAGTTGCAGTTACTTCACCTTACCATCACCAGCAGTTGTAGCTGTAGTTTTTCTGATCTAGAACACTTCCGTGATGTGACTTATGTCTGGTTTAACTAAGTAGTTTTATAGACCATAAGTTTGTAACCGTAATATGTATTTATTTTAACACTCTGCCTCAATTTAATGGGATTTTTGACAACTGTCCCCGACAAGCTCCTCCCTGTCATACTCAGTGTGGGAGTATTGGAGTATCATGTAGATATTGTTATTTGTGTTGATGTGTATTTCCATCACAAGTTGTTTCTGCTCGGTTCCTCTTGAACCACGAGAGAGATTTTAAAATAACGTGGCATAGAAGTTCATCAGAATCAGAAAAGGTTCAGAGCGAGGTTGATTCGTGGTTACGGTCACACTTATTAGGCCAAAAATCATATTTACAGTATGTCCTCTCCGTGTATCAAATTGCACTTTGGAGTTTGGATAACTGTTGATTTTAATGAGATGATGTGGAGAAAAAACCCACCTGTTTGCAAACTGGTAGATGGTGATGTGTGCAGTCTTTATGTGAAATAATTAGTGCCCTAAAAGGTTGGGGATATGGTGTAGGGCCGTGTGCAACTTCAATTAATAGTGGATAATTTTCCAAAAGATAACTGCTGCGGTTTCTTGATATAGATATTATTATCACATACAGGTATGATAGTGCTGGAAGGTTGTACCATAGAATTGTCTGACCACGAGGATGGTTTCACATTCATGATACATTTCCCCGGCTCAGGCTCACGCACATATATCATGTCAGCTGATACGCAGGAAGAGATGGAAGCTTGGATGAAGGTAATGAATATTTGTTTTTATTTGTCGCTGAGATATGGAAGATTGGATGGAGGTAATGAATAGTTTTATATTGCGACTGAGATGTGGAAGATTGGATGGAGGTAATGAATAGTTTTATATTGCGACTGAGATGTGGATGATTGGATGGAGGTAATGAATAGTTTTATATTGCGACTGAGATGTGGAAGATTGGATGGAGGTAATGAATAGTTTTATATTGCGACTGAGATGTGGAAGATTGGATGGAGGTAATGAATAGTTTTATATTGCGACTGAGATGTGGAAGATTGGATGGAGGTAATGAATAGTTTTATATTGCGACTGAGATGTGGAATGGATGATTGGATGGAGGTAATGAATAATTTTATATTGCGACTGAGATGTGGAAGATTGGATGGAGGTAATGAATAGTTTTATATTGCGACTGAGATGTGGATGATTGGGTGGAGGTAATGAATAGTTTTATATTGCCACTGAGATGTGGATGATTGGGTGGAGGTAATGAATAGTTTTATATTGCCACTGAGATGTGGATGATTGGGTGGAGGTAATGAATAGTTTTATATTGCCACTGAGATGTGGATGATTGGGTGGAGGTAATGAATAGTTTTATATTGCCACTGAGATGTGGATGATTGGGTGGAGGTAATGAATAGTTTTATATTGCCACTGAGATGTGGATGATTGGGTGGAGGTAATGAATAGTTTTATATTGCCACTGAGATGTGGATGATTGGGTGGAGGTAATGAATAGTTTTATATTGCCACTGAGATGTGGATGATTGGGTGGAGGTAATGAATAGTTTTATATTGCCACTGAGATGTGGATGATTGGGTGGAGGTAATGAATAGTTTTATATTGCCACTGAGATGTGGATGATTGGGTGGAGGTAATGAATAGTTTTATATTGCCACTGAGATGTGGATGATTGGGTGGAGGTAATGAATAGTTTTATATTGCCACTGAGATGTGGATGATTGGGTGGAGGTACATGTAATGAATAGTTTGAGGATCAGGAAGATTGAGGCCATTTGGACATTGTTATAACACAAAGATTATCCGCGATTCATCTCCAAAATCCCATGTTGGATGTTCACCAAATTTGGCAGGAAGCATGAATATGATGTCTAGTTGTGAATGTTGTAACCCCATTCCGGTCACAGGGATTCGGCACGTTTGGGGGTACTAGTATATATATTTAAGTACAGGGATTCTACTCTGTGGGATGTCAGATTTCGCATCGATCAGTAAAATGGCCCTATCTGAAACAATTTTGTACAAATCTGTCCGAATATAACGCCTATCCCGAGTCTTTATATTGTTCTTCAAATAAAACACAACTTTAAGCTGCGTGCATGTATACTTTGCAAACAATTGCCACAGACATTGGCCATATCAGGTCACATTTCCATACTAGGACACGGGTTCTGTCAGAAACAAAAAAATATCTTCGACGGGAGAGTTTTAACTGTGAATAACATTATCAATAAAATATGTTTCCACTAACGTGTAGGTTTATTCGGCAAAAATGTACGTCAAAAAGAGATTTCGTAGAATTTTTCAATTTGTTTTGAAAATTTCTAAAGCGGCGCAATTCGCGTTGAAACGGGCATTCTGATTGGATTATTAGAATGTAACAAAGTGCTTGTTTTTTTATATGAAGAATAAGCATATGTCATACATTGTTGGAGAGACAATGTCATTCTGCATTTTACATTTTGTATGCATTTTATATGCAATTTGCATTATACATTTTGTATTCATTCTGCATTTTACATTTTGTATGCATTCTGCATTTTACATTTTATATACATTTTGCAGGTACTTTCGGGAGCTAGTTACGACTACATAAAACTTTGTGTGAATGAACTCCAGAGTCAGTTACACGACGCAGACTCAAACTCTACCCGTAAACTTGTGCAGAGTGCTTATGAAGAAAGAAACCATTTCTTTAGATCTGGACACCTTATTAACATGTCGGATGAAGACAATAGCAACAATTCAAATGCATTTACTCAAATTTCAACTTGTAGTACTGTGAGACGACATAATCCATTTGATGGTGAACCATTTGATCGTGATAGCATGAACAGTGAGAGAGAATCTGTCATGGAAAAAAAGGCCAGAACTTTCCTGGAAATGCATGAAGAATTTCGACAGCAGATTCGGGAAATTACTGAAGAATGGTTGAAAACGCATGAACACACTGCGTTTGCCGGACAACATATTGAAGCATGTACATGACATGATCATACTCCATAATGAACCCTTAATAAAGTGGAGCTGCAATGGATCCAATGTCCTGCTCATTAACAAGGGGTTGTCCAAGCGTTGCCAGAACCATTGTGGTTGTTGCCTTAGGCCAGACAATTATATGCACATTGCATCTTCGCGCTCCCTCATAGTGATGGATTCAATTAGGAACAACGTCGCAATAGTGATTAAACTAGTGTTGTTAAACAAGAACTTGTTTCTCAATCAAGCTAGCCTAAATTTGTATTGCGAATACTTAACAAATTAATCAATGGCAGAGCATCATACTTGGCATTGCAACAACATAGATGACAATATTAGTGTCCAAGTCGATCCATTTGTCAGTGTTGAAGTTATACAGAATATTTCATAAAGTACGCAAGCCACAAGTGAAAATGTTAGCTTTCAATGTTCATCAGTGAAATTTAGATTGATCATTCACTGTGTGTGTATTACGTTTATTTATCATCGCTACCGGTTGCCCATATGAGCGACGCCTCCTGAAGAGATTAGTCATTTTAGATTTTTGGAGGATAGTGCAATGATACAGACAAAGACCCATTCCAGAGTCTCCTCTGGTTCTTTTACATGCACGGTGTACAGCACCGACACGAGACCTCGGTTTAACGTCCCATCTGAAAGACTGTTAATTTTATTAGGGTCAGATGGGGGATCGAATCATGTGATCCCTGGATTACCAGCCCAGCATGTTACCACTGGACTACAGATCTGTCTGCATTCACTTAGACAAACAAATCCTTTTATATTAGACCTATGATATTATTGGTGGATTGAGTACAGGACAATGCTAGCAGATACAGGGCAGGACAATGCTAGCAGATACAGGGCAGGACAATGCTAGCAGATACAGGGCAGGACAATGCTAGCAGATACAGGGCAGGACAATGCTAGCAGATACAGGGCAGGACAATGCTAGGACAATGCTAGCAGATACAGGGCAGGACAATGCTAGCAGATACAGGGCAGGACAATGCTAGCAGGTACAGGGCAGGACAATGTCATCCCCAACAATATATGCCAGTGCGTTGATATTATTTTAAATTGTTGTGGCTAGGAACCAAATGTTTAAAGCTGTGCAGGGTTCATTCTAGGTCAGAATTTTTGGGAGAAGTGAGAAAGCGCGTGATCGCTTCCTTAAATGGTGTTCTTTAATATACTTCTGCAAAATAGGGTTAAAATGCACAGTACAACCATTAAATACAACATTTGAATAGAAGAAGTGCTTTATAATGGGCCAGTGTATCAAAGTGACAAAATGTTGTTTGAAAATCGTAAAAAACATATTTTTAGGGAGAAGTGGGGCCCCCAGAGGGCATCGTCAGGGTCTCTAGGGCGACAATTTCGCCCACATCGCCCTCTAGAATGATCCCTGGCTGTGAGATAAAAATGTATTATTTCACTGCTCCCAACAATGAACTAACTTACAGTCAAACTTCGTTGCCTCAAACTCGGTTAACTAGAACACCCCCATTTGCTCGAACACGTTGTCTTGTCCCGGCTATAATCTATATATAATGCATACTGTTCTACCTTTGATGACTCGAACACGGATGACTGGACAATGTATTTTAACCAGTGAAATTAAATGTAAATTTTTATATTTCATTGGAAAGCATCTGTTTGTTGTACATAAACAAACTAACATAAATTTCAGATTTGAAAATTATTTTTATGAAGACCAAACACATACATTAGCTGGAATATCAATTCTTATACTGTTGTAATTGACCGTACTAACGAATTTAGTCTGTTTCGTTAAATTGCGTTACTTAGCAATGTGGATGGCATGGCAACAGTTTCATCAGTGAAGGAGAAAATAAAAGCGAAATGTATAAATTTGTGAGGTCATGTTTCCGTTAATCCAAATAACGTGTACCTAATTGGAATGTTACAATTTTGTGTTCTCATCTGCCACCAAACAATGAGACTGAATCATCGTTGGTCATACCACCCTATATGCAATAGTTTTTAACCCATTCAACATCAAGTAACTGACATGGATTGGTGCAAAATATTTTTAATATAATAAGAAAATTACATTTCGACGAGTTCATAGATCAAAATGGGTAATTTTGTCTAAAAATAGTAATATTACTGGCAAAAAGTGCAGATCCTGCCTGGATCTACACTTTTTGTCAGCCTATTTAGAGGTATGTGGTGTTGAAAGTTTTAACTGCCAGAGTTTTTAGCTCACCAGAGCACTTTGTGCTCGCGGTGAGCTTCTGTGATCACCTTTTGTCACGCATCCTTTATGCGGCGTCAACAATCCACTGCAAATGACGTCTCCTTCTGTACCATTGGTCCAATCATAATGAAGTTTCATAGCAACAATGATTGGGTATTCCTCTTTCAAAATTGCTCAAATTATGCCACTATGCTTTAACGATTGCTCACTAGGTCAAACATGTCTCAAAAAGTAGTGATAGCATGTTTGCTTCAGGTGCGAAAGGCCCAGAGTTTGAGCCCCACTGGAGCAGTTACGATTGTGCCCTTAGGCAAGGCATTTAAATTCCCCATTGTCTCTTTCTCTCTGCCTCTTGGCGATGGATTCCATCAGGAATGAGGTCTCGAGAGTGATTAATATAAGTTATTATAATAATAATAAAAGACTTTATTTAGCAAGAGAACTCATTTGAACAATTAAATCAATCGAGGCCCTCAACAAATTAAAACATGAAATAGCATAATGAAACTTTCATAGGAAATAAGATACAAGCTGCAAGAACTAATACTTGTGTATAATTATAAGTTGAAAGAACTTGTTTCGCAGTCGAGCTAAATAAAATAAATAAATTTGTATAAACTAATTATTGAACGAATTTGATGAAATTTTTGGTTTGCGCATTATTAGATGTTAAATTAAAAGTTTGCTCAAGCCGTATCGATTCATCAAAAAACATCGTTGCCTGTGGGTTGGGAAGCTATTTTGCTATATTCCCTGTAGAATTATATAATATATTTTTAAAATTCTTCTCATAAATGTTTGATATTTGGCATATAGCATTACCTAGTAGACCTCAACTAAGTTTGCTCAAATTATTATTCTGGTGTCATAGTTTTGGGTTTTTTAAGGCCCCTAATGGGTAACCGTATTTATTTCCAAAGCATACATACTATCAAACATAATAATGTCTCTCTAATGCTCTTTTTTTATACATTTGAAAAATAGAATGAAAATTTTCCTTATCAGCTGGTTTTTAAATCGGGTCATAGTTTACCTCGCTGTAGCTGGTCACAGAACTTTACATCGACTTGCATGGTAAAGCTCATTAAAATTCACTTTCTCCAAAACTACAATGTCCAGAGCTTTGATATATCACGTGGCATCGCCTAGTGAACCAGTACTAAGTTTGCTCAATGGTAATCATAATTATCCCACGGTAGGGGTCACGTAGTTTACATAGACCTATGTAGTACAACTCTTTAAAGGGTCACATAGACCTATGTAGTACAACTCTTTAAAAGGTCACATAGACCTATATAGTACAACTCTTTAAAAGGTCACATAGACCTATGTAGTACAACTCTTTAAAAGGTCACATAGACCTATGTAGTACAACTCTTTAAAAGGTCACATAGACCTATGTAGTACAACTCTTTAAAAGGTCACATAGACCTATATAGTACAACTCTTTAAAAGGTCACATAGACCTATGTAGTACAACTCTTTAAAAGGTCACATAGACCTATGTAGTACAACTCTTTAAAAGGTCACATAGACCTATGTAGTACAACTCTTTAAAAGGTCACATAGACCTATGTAGTACAACTCTTTAAAAGGTCACATAGACATATATAGTATAACTCTTTAAAAGTAGTACAACTCTTTAAAGGGTCACATAGACCTATATAGTACAACTCTTTAAAAGGTCACATAGACCTATGTAGTACAACTCTTTAAAGGGTCATATAGACCTATATAGTACAACTCTTTAAAAGGTCACATAGACCTATGTAGTACAACTCTTTAAAGGGTCACATAGACCTATATAGTACAACTCTTTAAAAGGTCACATAGACCTATGTAGTACAACTCTTTAAAAGGTCACATAGACCTATATAGTACAACTCTTTAAAAGGTCACATAGACCTATATAGTACAACTCTTTAAAAGGTCACATAGACCTATATAGTACAACTCTTTAAAAGGTCACATAGACCTATATAGTACAACTCTTTAAAAATAGTACAACTCTTTAAAAGGTCTCATAGACCTATATAGTACAACTCTTTAAAGGGTCACATAGACCTATATAGTATAACTCTTTAAAAGGTCACATAGACCTATATAGTACAACTCTTTAAAGGGTCACATCGACCTATATAGTACAACTCTTTAAAGGGTCACATAGACCTATATAGTACAACTCTTTAAAGGGTCACATAGACCTATATAGTGCAACTCTTTAAAGGGTCACATAGACCTATATAGTACAACTCTTTAACTAACTAACTAATAAGTTTATTTAAAGTCGCCACCGCATAAATGCATTTGGTCGACTGAGTTTTCTAAGAAAATTAAAATACCCATCGTCTAAAAGTGATGGTTTTGTCTATCGCAATTATAATAAGTAGATGCTTAGTGGGCTATGAGGGCTGCTGTAATATCTCGGTGTGTGTTCGGTTTTCATATCTCCAACTGTCGCTTACACACAAATTTGTGCCAACGACAGTCGGGGGTAGACCGGGTGAATACAATACCCGGTGCACGTATACTTTTAAGATGTCTAAGATTGCATATTTATCAAATAAGTTTACCATTTCTAGTACGGTTATGTGACGAGAATACCTTGTTAAATGTGCAATGTCGCGTTGTACTATAATACTGTGATCGACCTGTCACAAAACAATAAAGTCTTGTACCCATGTCCATCCAGCATTCGACATTATGCATTAAAATTACAGAGTTATGTACTAAATTAGTTTTAGTTAAGACAGCGAAGTTTAAAATATGAGTACTAAGAATGTTAAGAGCAAGTGGACTTAATATGTATCTGTACTATGATAGTTCATAACTGATCCCCCCCCCCGAGTACATATAATTATAGCCAGTCATACAGATATATAGCCAGTAATAACAGATTTCCCATATACATGGCAAATTATAATTGTGTTTATATATCACATTTGTGTCCTCAGCCCACTATGTCGTTTGGACTTCTTTTTTAAAATATTTAAGATAGACCAAACTAATATGGGTTACCCTTAAAAACAACTCTTTAAAAGGTCACATAGACTTATATAGTACAACTCTTTAAAATATATCAGAAATCACAATGCCCAGAGCTTTGATATATTTGCAATGTACAGTAAAACCTGTGTTAACTGTCACCTCTATTAAGCAACATATGTTTTTATCACCATTTCAATTTGGGTTATCGGGTTAGCGATCCAGGACCTTCATGGTCCTCTTGTTATTTTGTCTTTTTGCTATGTACAAGTTAAGGTATCGAGGTCAAGTGCAATTTGAGTAAAGTGATTTTTGTGTATACAGTCAAACCTGTGTTAGTCGTCACCTCCATTAAGGAGCCAACCTGTATTAAGCAGCCAGTTTCCAGATTGCCAATATGTTGTTTTATTATACATTTGACCTCTATTAAGCAGCCACCTGAGCTAAGCAGCCACTTTCTGTTATTCCCTTGGCTGGCTGTTTAACACTGGTGGAAGTCGTGATAGCTCAGTGGTAGCGCGTTCGCTTTATATGCAATAGGCCCGGAGATCGAGCCCCGCTGTAGCCGTCACGATTGTGCCCTTAGGCAAGGCATTTAAATTCCACATTGCCTCTTCTCTCCCTCGTGGCGATGGATTCCATCAGGAATGAGGTCTCGAAAGTGATTAATATAAGTTATAAGAACTTGTTTCGCAATTGAGCTAAATAAATTTGTATAAACTAACACAGGTTTGACTATATTACTTGTGTATATTAGTTCTGTATCCAGTCAAACTGGTGTTAGTGGTCACCTCCATTAAGCAGCCAACCTATATTAAGCAGCCAGTTTCCAGATATGTTGTTTTATTATACATTTGACCTCTATTAAGTGGCCACCTTAGCTAAGCTGCCACGTTCTGTTATTCCCTTGGCTGGCTGTTTAACACAGGTTTGACTGTATTACTTGTGTATATTAGTTCTGTTTCCAGTAGTGTCAAATACTTCTAGTGAGCTATTTGTTCACGAGCTGATGCGTACGCACAATCGGGATATGTAGACACCACTATTTGAGTGGAATCATGAATTTACGAACATAAGACTAGTGTGAATAAATATAGAATTCACAATACTTGAATGAGAACATGACATTTTGTCACCAATGCCATTCTAAAATGTATGGTTGGCTAGTTTGCACAGGTCATTGTGTTAAATGATGTGATTGATTGTGAAATGTTCTCATCAGTGACCACCACAACACTCGAGATTGAATCACCTGTGGCCAATCAAAACACTCAGGATAGAATCACCTGTGCTGTGTGGCCAATCAAAACACTCAGGATAGAATCACCTGTGCTGTGTGGCCAATCAAAACACTCAGGATAGAATCACCTGTGCTGTGTGGCCAATCAAAACACTCAGGATAGAATCACCTGTGCTGTGTGGCCAATCAAAACACTCAGGATAGAATCACCTGTGCTGTGTGGCCAATCAAAACACCCGGGATAGAATCACCTGTGCTGTGTGGCCAATCAAAACACTCGGGATAGAATCACCTGTGCTGTGTGGCCAATCAAAATACTCGGGATAGAATCACCTGTTCTGTGTGGCCAATCAAAACACTCGGGATAGAATCACCTGTGCTGTGTGGCCAATCAAAAACACTCAGGATAGAATCACCTGTGCTGTGTGGCCAATCAAAAACACTCAGGATAGAATCACCTGTTCTGTGTGGCCAATCAAAACACTCAGGATAGAATCTTACTGAATATTGGGAGATGTCATCTTACCGAATATTGGGATATGCCATCTTACTGAATATTGGGATATGCCATCTTACTGAATATTGGGATATGCCATCTTACTGAATATTGGGATATGCCATCTTACTGAATATTGGGATATGTCATCTTACTGAATATTGGGATATGCCATCTTACTGAATATTGGGATATGCCATCTTACTGAATATTGGGATATGCCATCTTACTGAATATTGGGATATGTCATCTTACTGAATATTGGGATATGTCATCTTACCGAATATTGGGATATGCCATCTTACTGAATATTGGGATATGCCATCTTACTGAATATTGGGATATGCCATCTTACTGAATATTGGGAGATGTCATCTTGATATTGAGTTACTGCATATTTGGATTGTTGATCTAATTCTATATATTGGGATCTTAATATTGAATATCGGGATTATGCGATTGTAGTACTGGATATTGGGAGAGAAGATTTTAATACGGATTATTGGGATAGGTAATCTTAATTAATACTGAATAATACTGAATAATACTGAATAATACTGAATAATACTGAATAATATAGAAGTTTAATAAGCTGATAGCTTTCTTTTCAATCTGTTGTCTTGGATATGTTGAATATATGTTTTTGTTTAGTAAATTATGAATAAATAAATATATTTAAAGTTAGAATATGCTGCACATCTAGATACTCATAAGCAGTATATGATTAGAAATCATGATTAATCTACTATTGTTTTAATATTTATTTTAAAATAATAATTTATTTAAGATTCTACCATAACCAAAATATCTAAAAGCACAAAAATTGTTGGTGTTACTTTTTTAGAGTGCGTAAATGACGTCACAAAACTATTAAAAAATGCTAGTAAAATGTCTTCAATTTTAACGTCACACGCTAAACACTGTTGTATTGCAGCTTTAAATACAGTAAATTCTTTAGTTGCGTATACAGACAAACTGCCAAGCCATGTTGGAATAGCATATTAAACATAGATTTAAAGTATTATCGAGAATATTTTTATTTTATTTTATTTGAGTTATAAAAAATTATAGAAATAAAAATTAAATAGATAGTTTATTTCAAAATTCAATAAGCAAGATGCTCGTGTGAGCATATAACAAGCATAAACATAGATCTATACAGTGACACAAACAAGATGACGATGAAATCAACACGATGGCATACAAATATACATTCAATCATAAATCAAGGTCAGTAATATATATAGCGACTAATCAAGCAGAGACTCGTGCAGAGCATATTCGAACAGAAAAGGGTGCATTTAACGTCGAGAGCCAACATGTACCTACACAGGAGGTGTTAACTATGCAACAACTAATTCATGATATTATTTCTTATATATCCTACTAATACATTATTGCAACTATTTTAATTGTGTTTACGTTATAAAAAACATGATAAAAGAAATCGAAACGAACAGTATTATAAATATAATGTTTACATAGTTACTTCTCAATAATTTGGTAACTACGTGGTTAATGGAGAAAGCGCGCTCGCTTCTCACCAATGCAACCCGGGTTCGATCCTCAGACCGGGAAGTATGTGAGATGGTACGGTCGATCGCCAGATCGAACAGGTGAGTTTTCTCCGGGTACTCCAGTTTCCTTCCACACGAATGACCACATTAACGCTTTCATCCGCGCCAACGAGAGTGATTAATATAAGTTGTTAGAACTTGCTTCGCAAGATGCCAAAAAATAAGTTTTGGGTGAATATGTTAAGACTTATTTTATTTGTCTTTGTATTTATTATATAATCTATTATGTATATAGCATAAATACATGTACCTGGTAGTCTGCAACATTATGTGTATACTAATTGAACATAATAAATATATTAAATCCTTGTTATGTTTATTTAATTAATTGATTCCCCCTTTATTGGGCATCCACCTGGATTCTTGGTGTAAATATTTCCTTACCATTTCTCCCAGTTTTGAGGGTGTTTTCAGCGGTGTTAAGAAGATATATTTTTGTCTTTAATCCTTTGCATGCTACCGGCAGATAACTTTTGCATAGATCAGGCAGGACATTCTAACAGCATAGAGCCAGATCAGACGGAACAAAATGAGCCGTCTGATCAGGCTCTATGCTGTTTGTTTTTCGGATAGTGGAGCTAAAACACTTGGCTGAATAGCAAACGACATAGATCGTGATCAGATGCGACGTTGCACCATGGCTGATCTGGATCTATGTTGTTTGCAAATGTGATTTTATTTACTCAGCAGGCAAAGGGTTAAACTCATTTTTCCATGTTTAGGAAGCTATCCAGTTGTGGAAGGTCAGTGGTTCTACCTGGATGCCTATCCATCCTTTAAGTACTCCTGGGCCACTGGAATCTTCCTACACCAATAAGTTATGTAACCAAATAACGCCAACCAGAAAGTACTCCTGGGCCACTGGAATCTTCCTACACCAATAAGTTATGTAACCAAATAACGCCAAGACGAAAGTACTCCTGGGCCACTCGAATCTTCCTACACCAATAAGTTATGTAACCAAATAACGCCAACCCGAAAGTACTCCTGGGCCACTGGAATCTTCCTACACCAATAAGTTATGTATCCAAATAACGCCAACCCGAAAGTACTCATGGGCCACTGAAATCTTCCTACACCAATAAGTTATGTAACCAAATAACGCCAACCAGAAAGTACTCCTGGGCCACTGAAATCTTCCTACACCAATAAGTTATGTAACCAAATAATGCCAACCCGAAAGTACTTATGGGCCACTGAAATCTTCCTACACCAATAAGTTATGTATCCAAATAACGCCAACCCGAAAGTACTCCTGTCCTGGGCCACTGGAATCTTCCTACACCAATAAGTTATGTAACCAAATAATGCCAACCCGAAAATAGCTATATAATTAAAGTGAAAATATATGATTTTTTTCAAGGATTTATCTGATCTGTCTTTCAGGATAGGTCTAACGTTAGTCGGGTTTTCATAGGACTGGCCAGTCACACCCCTACTGGCCAGTCACACCCCTACTGGCCAGTCACACCCCTACTGGCCAGTCACACCCCTACTGGCCAGTCACACCCCTACTGGCCAGTCACACCCCTACTCATTTTGTTGAGGAGACCCTCCCCCCTCCGAGCAGGAATGGAATTGCCGTATATGGAGACTATATTGATGACGTCACACAATGGTGGTCGCCTATATTGCTGTTGTATGACCCCCCCCCCCCCCCACGAGCCGGAATGGATTCACCGTATATGGATGACATCACACAATGGTGGTCGCCTATATTGCTGTTGTATGACCCCCCCCCCCCCCACGAGCCGGAATGGATTCACCGTATATGGATGACGTCACACAATGGTGGTCACCTATATTGCTGTTGTATGACCCCCCCCCCACGAGCCGGAATGGATTCACCGTATATGGATGACGTCACACAATGGTAGTCGCCTATATTGCTGTTGTATGACCCCCCCACGAGCCGGAATGGATTCACCGTATATGGATGACGTCACACAATGGTGGTCGCCTATATTGCTGTTGTATGACCCCCCCCCCACGAGCAGCCGGAATAGATTCACCGTATATGGATGACGTCACACAATGGTGGTCGCCTATATTGCTGTTGTATGACCCCCCCCCCACGAGCCGGAATGGATTTACCGTATATGTATGACGTCACACAATGGTGGTCGCCTATATTGCTGTTGTATGACCCCCCCCCCACGAGCCGGAATGGATTCACCGTATATGGATGACGTCACACAATGGTGGTCGCCTATATTGCTGTTGTATGACCCCCCCCCCACGAGCCGGAATGGATTCACCGTATATGGATGACGTCACACAATGGTGGTCGCCTATATTGCTGTTGTATGACCCCCCCCCCCCCCCACGAGCCGGAATGGATTTACCGTATATGTATGACGTCACACAATGGTGGTCGCCTATATTGCTGTTGTATGACCCCCCCCCCCCCACGAGCCGGAATGGATTCACCGTATATGGATGACGTCACACAATGGTGGTCGCCTATATTGCTGTTGTATGACCCCCCCCCCACGAGCCGGAATGGATTCACCGTATATGGATGACGTCACACAATGGTGGTCGCCTATATTGCTGTTGTATGACCCCCCCCCCCCCACGAGCCGGAATGGATTTACCGTATATGTATGACGTCACACAATGGTGGTCGCCTATATTGCTGTTGTATGACCCCCCCCCCCACGAGCCGGAATGGATTCACCGTATATGGATGACATCACACAATGGTGGTCGCCTATATTGCTGTTGTATGACCCCCCCCCCACGAGCCGGAATGGATTCACCGTGTATGTATGACGTCACACAATGGTGGTCGCCTATATTGCTGTTGTATGACCCCCCCACGAGCCGGAATGGATTCACCGTATATGGATGACGTCATACAATGGTGGTCGCCTATATTGCTGCCTATTAAACATTGTGAATGCTCATGCGCTAACCTTAGAGTGCGCATTGCCAGCTGCATACCATTAGTTGGGAACCCTTACAATCAGGGCACATACGTTCATCGAAGGAAATGTAATAGCGATGTAAATATTTAAGCACAATTTCTTAGATAGTAATCGACATTCTCCATTTCATAGTAGCTGTCTGGCTGTGTGTATGGTGTTGCTGCTTTAAGACGACACAGCCTGTCGGCACACTGGGCACAATAGTTGAAGCCCCTGCATGTGACTGATGCTGAACAGTGCGTTTCACATTCTATCACAGTGATACCTTTATACTCCAAAATGGCTTCGACGGCTAGTACCATGTCGGGGTAAGCCGTATATGTGCTACCATATTCTGAACAGCCTGTAATATATACACATTTAACGTACATCAATTATTAAATCAGCCTGTAATATATACACATTTAACGTACATCAATTATTAAATCAGCCTGTAATATATACACATTTAACGTACATCAATTATTAAATCAGCCTGTAATATATACACATTTAACGTACAATCAATTATTAAATCAGCCTGTAATATTTACACATTTAACGTACATCAATTATTAAATCTTGCAGCCTATGCTGTATACATTTCAGTTTCTTAATGCATACTAGTATGTATCAATGACCGGGAAGTATGTGAGATGGTACAGTAGTTGTCTGATCGGACACATGGGTTTTCTCCGGATAATCCGGTTTCCTCCCACGCAAATGACCACATTTACGCTTTCATCCACGCCAACGAGAGTGATTAATATAAGTTCGGTCAGCATACACATGAAACACACCAAGGTTACGTATATCGAACTAGCACGATGACTACACATGAAACACACCAATGTTACGTATATCGAATGTAGCATGGTCAGCATACACATGAAACACACCAAGGTTACGTATATCGAACATAGCACGATGACTACACATGAAACACACCAATGTTACGTATATCGAATGTAGCATGGTCAGCATACACATGAAACACACCAAGGTTACGTATATCGAACATAGCACGGTCAACATACACATGAAACACACCAATGTTACGTATATCGAATGTAGCATGGTCAGCATACACATGAAACACCCCAAGGTTACGTATATCGAACATAGCAAGGTCAACATTCACATGAAACACCCCAAGGTTACGTATATCGAACAGAGCAAGGTCAACATACACATGAAACACCCCAAGGTTAGTATATCGAACATAGCAAGTAACTCACATGAAACACACCAAGTTACGTATATCGAACAAGCAAGGTCAGCATACACATGAAACACACCAAGGTTACGTATATCGAACAAGCAAGGTCAGCATACACATGAAACACACCAATGTTACGTATATCGAATGTAGCATGGTCAGCAACACAAAACCATACACATGAAACACACCAATGTTACGTATATCGAATGTAGCATGGTCAGCATACACATGAAACACCCCAAGGTTACGTATATCGAACATAGCAAGGTCAACATTCACATGAAACACCCCAAGGTTACGTATATCGAACAGAGCAAGGTCAACATACACATGAAACACCCCAAGGTTATGTATATCGAACATAGCAAGGTCAACATTCACATGAAACACACCAAGGTTACGTATATCGAACAGAGCAAGGTCAGCATACACATGAAACACACCAAGGTTACGTATATCGAACAGAGCAAGGTCAGCATACACATGAAACACACCAATGTTACGTATATCGAATGTAGCATGGTCAGCATACACATGAAACACACCAAGGTTACATATATCGAACAGCAAGGTCAGCATACACATGAAACACACCAAGGTTACGTATATCGAATATAGCAAGGTCAGCATACACATGAAACACACCAAGGTTACGTATATCGAACAGAGCAAGGTCAGCATACACATGAAACACACCAAGGTTACGCATATCGAACAGAGCAAGGTCAACGTACACATGAAACACACTAAGGTTACGTATATCGAACATAGCAAGGTCAACATACACATGAAACACACAAAGGTTACGTATATCGAACAGAGCAAGGTCAACATACACATGAAATACACCAAGGTTACGTATATCGAACATAGCAAGGTCAACATACACATGAAACACACCAAGGTTACGGATATCGAACAGAGCAAGGTCAGCATACACATGAAACACACCAAGGTTACGTATATCGAACATAGCAAGGTCAACATTCACATGAAACACACCAAGATTACGTATATCGAACATAGCAAGGTCAGCATACACATGAAACACACCAAGGTTACGTATATCGAATATAGCACGGTGAATGTACACATGAAACACACCAAGGTTACGCATATCGAACAGAGCAAGGTCAGCATACACATGAAACACACCAAGGTTACGTATATCGAACAGCAAGGTCAGCATACACATGAAACACACCAAGGTTACGTATATCGAACAGAGCAAGGTCAGCATTCACATGAAACACACCAATGTTACGTATATCGAACAGAGCAAGGTCAGCATTCACATGAAACACACCAAGGTTACGTATATCGAACAGTGCAAGGTCAAGATACACATGAAACACACCAAGGTTACGTATATCGAACATAGCAAGGTCAACATACACATGAAACACACCAAGGTTACGTATATCGAACAGAGCAAGGTCAGCATACACATTAAACACACCAAGGTTACGTATATCGAACATAGCAAGGTCAGCATTCACATGAAACACACCAATGTTACGTATATCGAACAGAGCAAGATCAGCATACACATGAAACACACCAAGGTTACGTATATCGAACAGCAAGGTCAGCATACACATGAAACACACCAAGGTTACGTATATCGAACATAGCAAGGTCAACATACACATGAAACACACCAAGGTTACGGATATCGAACAGAGCAAGGTCAGCATACACATGAAACACACCAAGGTTACGTATATCGAACATAGCAAGGTCAACATTCACATGAAACACACCAAGGTTACGTATATCGAACATAGCAAGGTCAGCATACACATGAAACACACCAAGGTTACGTATATCGAATATAGCACGGTGAATGTACACATGAAACACACCAAGGTTACGCATATCGAACAGAGCAAGGTCAGCATACACATGAAACACACCAAGGTTACGTATATCGAACAGCAAGGTCAGCATACACATGAAACACACCAAGGTTACGTATATCGAACAGAGCAAGGTCAGCATTCACATGAAACACACCAATGTTACGTATATCGAACAGAGCAAGGTCAGCATTCACATGAAACACACCAAGGTTACGTATATCGAACAGCAAGGTCAGCATACACATGAAACACACCAAGGTTACGTATATCGAACAGAGCAAGGTCAGCATTCACATGAAACACACCAATGTTACGTATATCGAACAGAGCAAGGTCAGCATTCACATGAAACACACCAAGGTTACGTATATCGAACAGAGCAAGGTCAAGATACACATGAAACACACCAAGGTTACGTATATCGAACATAGCAAGGTCAACATACACATGAAACACACCAAGGTTACGTATATCGAACAGAGCAAGGTCAGCATACACATTAAACACACCAAGGTTACGTATATCGAACATAGCAAGGTCAGCATTCACATGAAACACACCAATGTTACGTATATCGAACAGAGCAAGATCAGCATACACATGAAACACACCAAGGTTACGTATATCGAACAGCAAGGTCAGCATACACATGAAACACACCAAGGTTACGTATATCGAATATAGCAAGGTCAGCATACACATGAAACACACCCAGGTTACGTATATCGAACAGAGCAAGGTCAGCATACACATGAAACACACCAAGGTTACGTATATCAAACAGAGCAAGGTCAACATACACATGAAACACACCAAGGTTACATATATCGAACAGAGCAAGGTCAGCATACACATGAAACACACCAAGGTTACGTATATCGAACAGAGCAAGGTCAGCATACACATGAAACACACCAAGGTTACGTATATCGAACAGAGCAAGGTCAACATACACATGAAATACACCAAGGTTACGTATATCGAACATAGCAAGGTCAGCATACACATGAAACACACCAAGGTTACGTATATCGAACAGCAAGGTCAGCATACACATGAAACACACCAAGGTTACGTATATCGGACAGAGCAAGGTCAGAATACACATGAAACACACCAAGGTTACATATATCGAACAGAGCCAGGTCAGCATACACATGAAACACACCAAGGTTACGTATATCGAACATAGCAAGGTCAGCATACACATGAAACACACCAAGGTTACGTATATCGAACATAGCAAGGTCAGCATACACATGAAACACACCAAGGTTACGTATATCGAACAGCAAGGTCAGCATACACATGAAACACACCAAGGTTACGTATATCGAATATAGCACGGTGAATGTACACATGAAACACACCAATGTTACGTATATCGAACAGAGCAAGGTCAGCATTCACATGAAACACACCAAGGTTACGTATATCGAACAGAGCAAGGTCAAGATACACATGAAACACACCAAGGTTACGTATATCGAACATAGCAAGGTCAACATACACATGAAACACACCAAGGTTACGTATATCGAACAGAGCAAGGTCAGCATACACATTAAACACACCAAGGTTACGTATATCGAACATAGCAAGGTCAGCATTCACATGAAACACACCAATGTTACGTATATCGAACAGAGCAAGATCAGCATACACATGAAACACACCAAGGTTACGTATATCGAACAGCAAGGTCAGCATACACATGAAACACACCAAGGTTACGTATATCGAATATAGCAAGGTCAGCATACACATGAAACACACCCAGGTTACGTATATCGAACAGAGCAAGGTCAGCATACACATGAAACACACCAAGGTTACGTATATCAAACAGAGCAAGGTCAACATACACATGAAACACACCAAGGTTACATATATCGAACAGAGCAAGGTCAGCATACACATGAAACACACCAAGGTTACGTATATCGAACAGAGCAAGGTCAGCATACACATGAAACACACCAAGGTTACGTATATCGAACAGAGCAAGGTCAACATACACATGAAATACACCAAGGTTACGTATATCGAACATAGCAAGGTCAGCATACACATGAAACACACCAAGGTTACGTATATCGAACAGCAAGGTCAGCATACACATGAAACACACCAAGGTTACGTATATCGGACAGAGCAAGGTCAGAATACACATGAAACACACCAAGGTTACATATATCGAACAGAGCCAGGTCAGCATACACATGAAACACACCAAGGTTACGTATATCGAACATAGCAAGGTCAGCATACACATGAAACACACCAAGGTTACGTATATCGAACATAGCAAGGTCAGCATACACATGAAACACACCAAGGTTACGTATATCGAACAGCAAGGTCAGCATACACATGAAACACACCAAGGTTACGTATATCGAATATAGCACGGTGAATGTACACATGAAACACACCAAGGTTACGTATATCGAACAGAGCAAGGTCAGCATACACATGAAACACACCAAGGTTACGTATATCGAACAGCAAGGTCAGCATACACATGAAACACACCAAGGTTACGTATATCGAACATAGCAAGGTCAACACACACATGAAACACACCAAGGTTACGTATATCGAACAGAGCAAGGTCAACATACACATGAAACACACCAAGGTTACGTATATAGAATATAGCAAGGTCAACATACACATAAAACACACCAAGGTTACGTATATCGAACAGAGAGCAAGGTCAGCATACACATAAAACACACCAAGGTTACATATATCGAATATTGCAAGGTCAACATACACATGAAACACACCAATGTTACGTATATCGAACAGAGAGCAAGGTCAGCATACACATAAAACACACCAAGGTTACATATATCGAATATAGCAAGGTCAACATACACATGAAACACACCAAGGTTACGTATATCGAACAGAGCAAGGTCAACATACACATGAAACACACCAAGGTTACGTATATCGAACATAGCAAGGTCAACATACACATGAAACACACCAAGGTTACGTATATCGAACAGAGCAAGGTCAACATACACATGAAACACACCAAGGTTACGTATATCGAACAGAGCAAGGTCAGCATACACATGAAACACACCATGGTTACGGATATCGAACATAGCAAGGTCAACATACACATGGAACACACCAAGGTTACGTATATCGAACAGAGCAAGGTCAACATTCACACGAAACACACCGATGTTAAGTATATCGAACAGAGCAAGGTCAGCATACACATGAAACACCCCAAGGTTACGTATATCAAACAGCAAGGTCAGCATACACATGAAACACACCAAGGTTACGTATATCGAACAGAGCAAGGTCAGCATTCACATGAAACACACCAATGTTACGTATTTCGAACAGAGCAAGGTCAGCATACACATGAAACACGCCAAGGTTACGTATATCGAACAGAGCAAGGTCAACATTCACACGAAACACACCAAGGTTACGTATATCGAACAAAGCAAGGTCAACATACACAGAACAGAACAGAACAGAACATATATTTTATTTGACTTAAGCATTGTATAGCTCATCATCATAACAATATATAATACAATTGCATGCAATGTAAAAAGAATAGAAAATAGTCATAAATAATAAATGTGTAGAGTGTTCAAATGATGGTCATGTAGATTAATCAATTAGACAAAATGTTTGTACAGTGAGAGTGTTATTTAGAGATACCAGATTATTTCAGCATCTCTATATGAAGCTAATTTTAAGTAGAGCAGATTTCATGTAAATAGAGTTGTATTATACATAAGATGGTTTTCTTGTTACACATGAAACACACCAAGGTTACGTATATCGAACAGATCATGGTCAACATACACATGAAACACACCAAGGTTACGTATATCGAACAGATCATGGTCAACATACACATGAAACACACCAAGGTTACGTATATCGAACAGATCATGGTCAACATACACATGAAACACACCAAGGTTACGTATATCGAACAGATCATGGTCAACATACACATGAAACACACCAAGGTTACGTATATCGAACAGATCATGGTCAACATACACATGAAACACACCAAGGTTACGTATATCGAACAGATCATGGTCAACATACACATGAAACACACCAAGGTTACGTATATCGAACAGATCATGGTCAACATACACATGAAACACACCAAGGTTACGTATATCGAACAGATCATGGTCAACATACACATGAAACACACCAAGGTTACGTATATCGAATATAGCGCAGTTAATGTCCACATGAACACACACCAAGGTTACGTATATCGAACACAGCACGGTCAGTATACACATATACATATATATATATATAATTCCTTCAGGCTATCTGCACGTTTTGCGAACATAATATAGCATAGTCTAAAAGGCGGCTGTCCATTATCTAGGGGAACAAATTTAACCAAATGTTACCCTGTAGTAGTATTATTAAATTCCTTGGTAGTCTGATATATGGTAGATGTTCTATGTATAGGATATAAGCCGAAAACGATCTAATATGTAAGATATATACCTGTCCTTATATAGTACAACGCTCCGGGAGTTGCCTGGCAACCGGCTGTTGACATAAGAACACGTGTAACTCCTCTACATATCTGGTCTTCCTTCCTGTAAAAGAAACTCATGCACGTTGCGACCGTGCTACAATATCCGGCACAGAGAGTAGCACTTCCAGCACGACCATTGTCTGTACTAGCAGATTCGCACATTACATCCACAAACGTCGGTTCCTTTATAAACAGTTGAGTTGTTACCATGGAGATTTGAAGCAACAAAAGTATTGAAACCGTCATTTGTAGAAAACACACTATTCCCACTGTAATCAACATATTCATATCACGTAGTCTGCAGTTTTGCCTGCTTATCCAATGCTTGGAGATTTAAGTATTTATTCAATGTATCGAAATGGAAATGAACTTTCTAGGCAGTCAATTAACACATTTTCACAGGAACTTGAAATTTTATCGAGAGACCAACACGTATTCTATAGTATATGTATATGCCCGTTGGTGTTAGCATGTGTTGTGGGTCGATACGTCGTTGATTAATTTCGTACATCATGATCACGTCGATCAGCACGTGTATTCGTGCTCACGCTGCTTGCCCTGTTCACGGAACATTGCTGCTCAGCGTTGGACCATTTCTAGCTGGTTGAAAGTCTAATGCCATATCGAATCGGGCATTGCCAGCAGAGGTGCTCGGCCAAGGGTTGTACAGTAAGTCTATGTGTGATTTACATTTATTTATCGTCGCTACCGGTTACCCATATGAGCGACGCCTCCTGAAGATATTAGCCATTTTAGATTTTTGGAGGATAGTGCAATGATACAGACAGAGACCCATTCCAGAATCTCCTCTGGTTCTTTTACGTGCACGGTGTAAAGCACCGACACGAGACCTCGGTTTAGCGTCCCATCTGAAAGACTGTTAATTTCATTAGGGTCAGACGGGGGGTCGAACCTGCGATCCCTGGATTACCAGTCCAGCGTGTTACCACTGGACTACAGATCCGTCTGTAAAAGTAAGTCTATGCAATCCGATAATAGCATATATAGTGATGTATAAACACTTACAGCAACACTGGAAGGCTGCGGAAATATGTGACTGTTCTCAAATACGGTCAAACCTGTGAACAAAGACCGGCCTTGGTAAATAGGCAAAGTGGTCTTTGTTCAGAGGTGGTCTTTATTCGGAGGGTCATCAATCATGATCTTCATATACAATCACTGGCTCTCTGTTCTTACTAATGTTAAACTGTACTGTGTGGAAAGAAATAGCAGGTATATGTATCATTTTATCATTTTTAATAAATAATGTACAATGTATTGTAGTCTTTAAAATGTATACAGTTGATATTAGCACATAATGAAGTATCTTATGATTATCTTATCTAGTGAAAAAAGTCACTGATTTTCGTTTGTTTAGAACAACTGTCTGTTTTCATTTTTAAGTAAAATTTCCTCCATATCTACAGCTGAATCGAACATTACTCCCTTGCCTTGGGGAGCAGCAAACTGTTTCAGTTTCTCAATGTAATTGAAACATTCTTCCATTGTACATACAGGTTTACTTTCACTTTCACATTCAGTATCCTCATCATCTGATTCATTTTGTGCGCGTATCTCACTCAATAATTCGGTTGCTGGCCTATCCCAATCACGACTTTCACTGTCACATGTGAGAAATTCTTTGTCAATGTCAATTAGCTGCTGCAGGTCACAGTCAAATAATTGCCTTGCCAGCACATGAAGATGAATCGGGAAGTTGTCATCTTCGTCCTCGTTATCATCTGCAACCACAGGTGTAGAAATATCACCTGTGAACCCAGTCCTGCATCTGGCGGTCAAAGTAACGCAGCCACTCCTCATACAAGTAAGATGTCATCCAAGCAGTCGTGTTGGCGCGGTAGATGACTGGCAGCTGGTCAACAGATAATTTGCTGAAACAGCGGGGCTTGTTTGATTTCCCTATGACAAGCGGTATACGAACCAGAGGAGCCGTATATATAGGCATAGGACACCATGGCCTCTTAAAACCTTGTGATCGGCTCATGTGGCCCCGGCACATTGGCATAATCGTTAATGGTTTTATTCAATGTTAGCATTTATGAAACAAATCAGAGGTATATATACGAAATAGCGATGCACCAAAATAAAATGTTGTTACTTTCGACCAATTTGGTATACCATAGAATCCCACAGGCGCAACTAATATTGACATTCAATATTCACAAGTATAATGTAATAAGTGAGTGAAACAACATTAAAATGCCATTGTTTTCGTCCGCTTAACCGGAAAAAAGCACTTATGATTTTCAAATAGGTAGAGTTGGTAAAAAAATAAAATCATTGTGTAACATTATCAGAATGTTCAATACTATATGTACATACCACCGTACAGTATAATATGTATTTCTGGTCGTGGCACTCCAATTATTGATTAGAGAACATTTAGTATGGTAGCACAGGGAGAGAACAGTTAGCCTGGTAGCCCAGGGAGAGAACAGTTAGCCTGGTAGCACAGGGAGAGAACAGTTAACCTGGTAGCCCAGGGAGAGAACAGTTAGCCTAGTAGCACAGGGAGAGAACAGTTAGCCTGGTAGCCCAGGGAGAGAACAGCTAGCCTGGTAGCACAGGGAGAGAACAGTTAGCCTGGTAGCCCAGGGAAGTAGTGGATGGACGGGTAGGAAACCGGGCGAGAGGAGGGGAGAACAGGTTTTAGCATGGTTACGAGCACAGGGAGGAGTGAACAGGTAGCAGGTAGAAAAAAAGGGGGGCAAGAGATGAAGAAGAACCGAGGCAGGGGGGGTCCACCAAGCCGAGGAGGAGGGTTGGAGGGCACGGGGGCGGCCGGAGGGGGGGAAGACGGGTGAATTGGGGGTGAGGGGTGAGAGAGTTAGGAATGGGAACAGTTAGCCTAGTAGCCCAAGGGGGGGCGGGAGGGAGACGGGAGAGGCAGGTAAGGGGGGAGAGAAACCTTTAGTTATGGTTTTATAGCAAACGGGGGGGGGAGGGAGGGGGGGAGGTGGAAAGGTGAGGCGCCTCCAATTCTACTTGCCCAGAACAAGTAGC